>JAVLUX010000007.1:43900000-43917500 GCA_032164185.1 Moxostoma hubbsi
ATCATGATGATGATGATGATGAGCATCTCTTTGCTCCTGTAAGTGAGTTTTTCTCCGTAACTGTGAAGCTGCCATTTCTATTTGGTGTCATTGAAATTGGTTTTGAGTTAAAAGATACACATATCAAAACGTTCATATTGCCATGGACAGGGTGGAGAACTTTACACATATTATTAAACTACGCTAAAAGCAGTCCGTCGTGTTTTGCCATTTATTGCTGAGTCATTATTACACTTAATCTGTAGATTTACGGTTCCAACAAGCTGTTTTACTGTTTAACAAAACTTTCACTTTAAAATGTATCTGACAAGATGCAGTGAGATAATTAGTTAAATGCATCTATAAAATTCAAAGGAAAAAAATAGAAATATTGTCACTTATTTATGTATCAGTTTTGATTGAATGTATATATGTTCTAATTAAATGTATGCATATTTAATGTGTATTAATAATCATAAAAGTTCCGTCAGAGTCCCATATTTACTCAAACCAACAGGTATGTGGTCGAAAATCTTCATGCACACACAAACAGATAGCAAAGTATGTGTCAGGCTATGTCAGTCTAATTAAAAAAGACTTGCATCCAATCCTGTGCTCAAAGTTAGAAAAGGAACCATATCACATAACCCTAAATGGAAAAATGAAACAGTAAGTCAAATTTCCTTGTACAATGGCAGCTAAAGGTCTGGTGTGCAGCGGAGCAAAATGCATATCACAGTTATTTTTTTCTCCAATCCCTAAAATATGCCGTAGCACCTCAGAATGAAAGTGTGACTTCTCATCACGAGGACAGCCATAAAACTCATTCCTGCTCTTTTCATTGGTGAGGTGTAACCACGTCCAATGCATCACGCCAGACGCTGTCATTAGCGAGAGGAAAGACTGAGATCATTGGAAGGAGAATAACTGCAGCTTCAATTTAGGAAAAAAGTAAAAAAAAAAAAAAAAAAAAAAAAAAGGAAAGATCTGATGGAAAATATTAATGGACAGACGAAATGTAAGATCTTCCCATTTGCGAGGCGTCAACTCCATCATGTCTAGATTCAAATGGCTAGATGGTATCAAGGATTCGAGAATTTCGAGAAAACGCGTCAGAGCTCTTTAGACACTAACGAGATCACTAACGAGCTTCAAAACCAATATTTAGGCTCTTTTCCAAAACCTAGAGAGCTACCTTGAGGTCTACTGCCTACATAGGCAGCTCCAATTTTAGGCAGCGTCCTAACTGAAATGGAACCTCATAAGTAACGGATTTGGAACATTGTATATGGAAGTAACTCTATACGTCATACAAATAGCACTCGTCATAGGAGAATCAACTCTAGGGTTGCCAATTTTTCGCTACACGAATACGGGTGTGGAACATACTGCCTCTTTAATACTGGACACCAATGTATGTCTTTTGATTTTCGGCCAAAATCTGGGATATCTTCACTAATAAGGGACCGTTTGGAATCCTACTTTCAATAGAGTTTGGTGTTAGCATGTTGCTAAGCTAATATAGCAATACTCCAATAAGCATAAAAACATAGCACAAACAAACATTGGCTAGAATATTCTATTTTGATAAAAAGGAGGTATCTCCCAACTAATATGGAACAGATGACGACCCTACTTCCAATAGAGTTTGGTGTTAGCATGTTGCTAAGCTAAAAATGCAATGCACAAATAAGCATAAAAATGACTTTATTTCAGCCAAATTATGGGACATCCTGGCTAATATGGGAAAGTTGGCAACCCTACTTTTAATAGAGTTTGGTGTTAGCATATTGCTAAGCTAACTATGCAATACTCAAATAAGCATAAAACGTCTTAATTTCCGCCCAAATTTGGGACATCCTGTCTAATACGGGAAAGTTGGCAACCCTACTTTCAATGGAGTTTGGTGTTAGCATGTTGCTAAGTTAACGATGCAATACTCAAATAAGTATAAAACGTCTTAATTTCCACCCAAATTATGGGACATCCTGTCTAATACGGGAAAGTTGGCAACCCTGCTTTCAATAGCGTTTGGTGTTAGCATGTTAGCATGCTTAGCTAACAATGCAAAACTCAAATGAGTATATGGGACATTTTTATTTCAGCCTAAATATAGGATGTCCTCACTACAACATGACAGCTGGCAACCGTACATTCAGTAGAGTTAAGTGTTAGCATGTTGCTAAGCTAACAATGCAATACTCAAATAAGCATAAAACGTCTTAATTTCCACCCAAATACGGGACATCCTGGCTAATACGGGAAAGTTGGCAACCCTACTTTCAATAGCGTTTGGTGTTAGCATGTTAGCATGCTTAGCTAACAATGCAAAACTCAAATGAGTATATGGGACATTTTTATTTCAGCCTAAATATAGGATGTCCTCACTACAACATGACAGCTGGCAACCGACTTTCAATGGAGTTAAGTGTTAGCATGTTGCTAAGCTAACAATATAATACTCAAATAAGCATAAAAACATTGGGTGCAATTCATGGTACAAAATTAGACTACATTTTTAGATCTTAAGAACTATGTTCATCTGTTGGAAAACCTCTCAGACGTGTTCCTATGAATCCTTAAAATTATGGCTAAATACATTTTGAGCCACTATAATTTCAGTTGCAATTGCACGTGGAAAGGCTTGTTTGCAAGTGTGGAAAAAATAAAATGATTTCTCTTGGAACACATAATGTATTACACTTTTTCAGCTGTTTTGTAACTGGTTATTTGAGATACTCCGAGTTGGATAGTGAAAAGATGCTACATAAGAATGATGGTCCACATCTTCTCTGTATCTTCTTGACTGTCAGTCACGGTCGACTGCTAAATCTCCTCTTGCGCAGTTACTGGGGAAAACCCAGATATAATTACACCACAAACCACTCAGTAAGTGCACAGAAAGCACTGGTGGTCTTTGTTTGGAGTGTTAGCTCATGAGTTAGCTCGTAGCATTATCCTGGATATCCTATGCAAAGACATAAACATAACGCAGTGGGTTTATGTAAGCTAGGAGTTCCCCTCCATTTGGATGCTATGGAGTCTTTTTTCAAGACTGGAAAACATGTTTCTGCTGTCTAAGAAACCTACTTTAAAAACTGAAATGAAGAATCATATCTCAATTGTTTCTCCCAGACAGCAATGAGATTACATGAAGAGCAAATGGAGACTTTGGCTGAAGTCTCCTCATGATTTTTCTCATGAGAAAAAGAGATTTCACGTGTCTCTTTAAGAGTTTCAGATGAGGTCAGTTACCATTAAATTGACTGATTTTGCACTCAAAAGCTACAAGTCCAAATTATTATAGAGTTATACTCTATATTCTTACTTTAAGCTATACTGGATCTTCACTCTGAAACACTTCATGCAGGTTCTGCCTGATTTTTTTGCCTCTTAAAATTTTAGTTTGTGAACTGACACATACTTTGCATTTTTACAGAGCTTTGGCAGAACTGCTGATCTTTCTGATCTCATTTCAAGCTGTCATTTAAAAGCTATTTTTATAAGTCCACAGGAAGCCCAGTCACCCAGACGCTAGCAGAGGGAGGGGCCAGATGCAATGACCACGGACTACACGACAAAAAATTAGGTGCCCTTTGAACACACACACACATACTAAACATGTAATAAGAATAGTTCAGCCATTCTGACATTATTTTCTCACCCACATATCCTTCAAAAGCGGGCACAATATATTTAGCAGAATGTTGGTGCTGCTCTTTTCTATGAAAAGCATATAGTGACCAGGGACTATTGAGCTCCAAAAAAGCACCATGAAAGTAGTACGAGTCATTAGAATCATTTGTTCAGGAATCAGACTACACTGCTTACACTGTAGATTTAAAAGAACCGGTTCATAAGAGTCATTCGTTCAGGAATCAGACTACACTGCTCACACTGTTGATTCAAAAGAACCGGCTCATAAGAGTCATTCGTTCAGGAATCAGACTACACTGCTCACACTGTTGATTCAAAAGAACCGGCTCATAAGAGTCATTCGTTCAGGAATCAGTCTACACTGCTCACGCTGTAGATTTAAAAGAACCGGTTCATAAGAGTCATTCGTTCAGGAATCAGACTACACTGCTTACACTGTAGATTTAAAAGAACCGGTTCATAAGAGTCATTCGTTCAGGAATCAGACTACACTGCTTACACTGTAGATTTAAAAGAACCGGTTCATAAGAGTCATTTGTTCAGCAATCAGACTACACTGCTCACACTGTTGATTCAAAAGAACTGGCTCATAAGAGTCATTTGTTCAGGAATCTGACTACACTGCTCACGCTGTAGATTCAAAAGAACAGACTCATAAGAGTCATTAGTTTGGGAATCAGACTACACTGGTCACACTGTTGATTCAAAAGAACTGGCTCATAAGAGTCATTTGTTCAGGAATCTGACTACACTGGTCACACTGTTGATTCAAAAGAACAGACTCATAAGAGTCATTAGTTTGGGAATCAGACTACACTGGTCACACTGTTGATTCAAAAGAACTGGCTCATAAGAGTCATTTGTTCAGGAATCTGACTACACTGGTCACACTGTAGATTCAAAAGAACAGACTCATAAGAGTCATTAGTTTGGGAATCAGACTACACTGGTCACACTGTTGATTCAAAAGAACCGGCTCATAAGAGTCATTTGTTCAGGAATCTGACTACACTGGTCACGCTGTTGATTCAAAAGAACAGACTCATAAGAGTCATTAGTTTGGGAATCAGACTACACTGGTCACGCTGTAGATTCAAAAGAACCGGCTCATAAGAGTCATTAGTTCAGGAATCAGACTACACTGGTCACACTGTAGATTCAAAAGAACCGGCTCATAAGAGTCATTTGTTCAGGAATCTGACTACACTGGTCACACTGTAGATTCAAAAGAACCGGCTCATAAGAGTCATTCGTTCAGGAATCAGACTACACTGCTCACACTGTAGATTCAAAAGAACCGGTTCATAAGAGTCATTTGTTCAGCAATCAGACTACACTGCTCCCACTGTAGATTCAAAAGAACCGGCTCATAAGAGTCATTTGTTCAGGAATCAGTCTACACTGCTCACACTGTAGATTTAAAAGAACCACTCATAAGAGTCATTTGTTCAGGAATCAGACTACACTGGTCACGCTGTAGATTTAAAAGAACCGGCTCATAAGAGTCATTTGTTCAGGAATCAGACTACACTGGTCACGCTGTAGATTCAAAAGAACCGGCTCATAAGAGTCATTTGTTCAGGAATCAGACTACACTGGTCACGCTGTAGATTCAAAAGAACCGGCTCATAAGAGTCATTAGTTCGGGAATCAGAATACACTGGTCACGCTGTAGATTCAAAAGAACCGGCTCATAAGAGTCATTAGTTCGGGAATCAGAATACACTGGTCACGCTGTAGATTCAAAAGAACTGGCTCATAAGAGTCATTAGTTCGGGAATCAGAATACACTGCTCACACTGTAGATGCCATAGAATGAAGAATGCTCATCTGTGAATCATTATCAGTACCGAAAGTCATACAAATAATCATATTCTAGTCATTTTAAAGAAAAACAATTAAGAAGAATAGGTTCTCGGTTCTCAACCCCACACAGGACTGAGTAAATGACCGGATTGTAATTTTTGGGTGAACTAACCCTTTAATGTTTGTTCTGGATATTTGCTATCTATCTGCCAGTTTGCTATGTTGTTTGCTGTACCTAGGCTTTCTCACAGATGGATATGTTAGGACAGATATAGATGTGTAGGACCCCACCCCAGACAGATTGAATTAAGCCCTTGCCCTCCTCTTCTGTTGGCCAGGGGAATTCCTGGCAGAGTGATTTTTAAACATAATGATTGAATCACATTGCCAGGGATTTCCAATGGCTTGCATGAGGGACACGACCTCAAGACGGCAGACTTGCCAAATATATGCGGCACACATACCTGAACACACGAGACACTAATCATGAAGGAATGTTGACTGTCTCGCACAGCACGAACACACACGTGAAAATGGTGATTGGAGTATTCATGCAAATTTATGTGGACTTCCATCTGAATTCTGCATGGTTGTGTGGTTCCAGGACTTCATCCACATGTGAACAATTCATTGAACGCCCTTGTTCACAGTGGTTAAGTTCTGCCACCCTGGGACCAAAATCAGCACAGCTTGCCATAGGATCATACCTGGCAACAATGGGCTTACACTGGGCATCGGAAATGTTTATAGTGTGTTTTACTCTTTCTTGTATGATACAAGGAACGTGCAGGGGGATATTCTAGATGTTTAAGCTACATATTTATAGGTAACATGCTTCAGATCTTGGAGGAACTGCACAAAAGATCATTTCTTTGTGAACAAACTGACTGTGTCCTGTTTAATTCTTCTGATTCTGGTGATTGTAAATGACAAATTAGCGTTTTACATCTCACCCTGTTCACTTCTTTCTCAGTGTTGTTTCAAAATAAAAGTCCATTGATTAAAATACATTTCTATGTTACAGTTTTCTGTCTAAGTTCTTATTATTCTTTGCTACTTAATTTTTTATTCTGTTCCACCTGATATCATTAGGTCTTATTCAAAGAACTTTCCCATCTGTATGTATATTTTTGTTTGTGTTTATTTTATATATAGTTTTATGATAAATATCGTGACCATGACATTACCAACACTAATACACACACATATACACACAAACCTACACACACACATATACACAAACACACATATACACAGACACACATATACATATATATATCCATCCATCCATCCATCGTCAACCGCTTATCCTGTACAGGGTCGCGGGGGGCTGGAGCCTATCCCAGCTAACATTGGGCGGAAGGCGGGGTACACCCTGGACAGGTCGCCAGTCCATCGCAGGGCCACACATATACAAACAACCATTCACACTCACATCCACACCTAGGGCAATTTTTGGAGACATCAATTAACCTAGCCTGCATGTCTTTGGATGGTGGGAGGAAGCCGGAGCACCCGGAGAGAACCCACGCAGACACGGGGAGAACATGCAAACTCCACACAGAAAGGCCGGGGCAACCGGGGTTTGAACCCACGACCTTCTTGCTGTGAGGTGACAGTGCTAACCACTGCACCACCGTGCTGCCCCACATATATATATATATATATATATATAAATTATTTTGCTAATTATAAAATTAAATAATTGTATTTAAATTAACTCATTTACTAAACTGTATTGTTTAAAACATATGTGGTTATTGTATGTAATTCTCTTCATAGATCTATGATATAATATATTGTGAGCATGATTTTACCAACACTAATATACTGTGTTTATATAGTCTCTCTCTCTTGCTCTCTCTCTCTCTCTCTCTCTCTCTCTCTCTCTGTCTCTCTCTCTCTCTGTCTCTCTCTCTCCCTCTCTCTATATACACTCACCTAAAGGATTATTAGGAACACCTGTTCAATTTCTCATTAATGCAATTATCTAATCAACCAATCACATGGCAGTTGCTTCAATGCATTTAGGGGTGTGGTCCTGGTCAAGACAATCTCCTGAACTCCACACTGAATGTCAGAATGGGAAAGAAAGGTGATTTAAGCAATTTTGAGCGTGGCATGGTTGTTGGTGCCAGACGGGCCGGTCTGAGTATTTCACAATCTGCTCAGTTACTGGGATTTTCACGCACAACCATTTCTAGGGTTTACAAAGAATGGTGTGAAAAGGGAAAAACATCCAGTATGCGGCAGTCCTGTGGGCGAAAATGCCTTGTTGATGCTAGAGGTCAGAGGAGAATGGGCCGACTGATTCAAGCTGATAGAAGAGCAACTTTGACTGAAATAACCACTCGTTACAACCGAGGTATGCAGCAAAGCATTTGTGAAGCCACAACACGCACAACCTTGAGGCGGATGGGCTACAACAGCAGAAGACCCCACCGGGTACCACTCATCTCCACTACAAATAGGAAAAAGAGGCTACAATTTGCAAGAGCTCACCAAAATTAGACAGTTGAAGACTGGAAAAATGTTGCCTGGTCTGATGAGTCTCGATTTCTGTTGAGACATTCAGATGGTAGAGTCAGAATTTGGCGTAAACAGAATGAGAACATGGATCCATCATGCCTTGTTACCACTGTGCAGGCTGGTGGTGGTGGTGTAATGGTGTGGGGGATGTTTTCTTGGCACACTTTAGGCCCCTTAGTGCCAATTGGGCATCGTTTAAATGCCACGGCCTACCTGAGCATTGTTTCTGACCATGTCCATCCCTTTATGGCCACCATGTACCCATCCTCTGATGGCTACTTCCAGCAGGATAATCCACCATGTCACAAAGCTCGAATCATTTCAAATTGGTTTCTTGAACATGACAATGAGTTCACTGTACTAAAATGGCCCCACAGTCACCAGATCTCAACCCAATAGAGCATCTTTGGGATGTGGTGGAACGGGAGCTTCGTGCCCTGGATGTGCATCCCACAAATCTCCATCAACTCAAGATGCTATCCTATCAATATGGGCCAACATTTCTAAAGAATGCTTTCAGCACCTTGTTGAATCAATGCCACGTAGAATTAAGGCAGTTCTGAAGGCGAAAGGGGGTCAAACACAGTATTAGTATGGTGTTCCTAATAATCCTTTAGGTGAGTGTGTATGTATATATATAAACACATCATTATAAAATTAAATAAATGATTTGCAAATGATTTAAACATGAAGTTGCTTTGCCATTTACTAAAATGTATTGTTCACATAAAACATTAATTTTATTTACAACAATTCATCCTTGATTAATTGTAATTAAATACAGTACTTCCCATTTATTCTGAATTCATTATAAACACACCATTTAAACATTACTCAACTCACTTTTACAGATTTATAGATTACACCTGAAATGTGTCAATCTTAAAAACAGTCTGAAATATTTCCTTGACCAAGTGTGTGTCACAAGAATTATGATCATGTGATGTAGGGATGCAGGTTTCCACTTAGATGCTCTCTTTGGGAAGAGTCACTTTCTGAACAGTGGAAAAAGGTTCAGTTTATAAAATATGCATTCAGCATGTGCAGCTTAAAACAAGCTCAACAACTCTCAGTGGTCAATACACAGCTCACACGTGCCCATATGGCAAACAACACTTCCTGCGTTGGCCACTGGGGGCAGTGTTTCTCATTTCGGTAAGCACACACTGATTTCGGCTAAAGAAAAGTCAACCTACTGTTTGCGATGTCACTGTGAGATCAGTCTACTGAATTTGAACCTCTGTGGCCAAGTCTCAGTAAAAGCTGCTCAAATGTAGACCTCAAAAAAAGGGAATTATTCACAGAGCAGACATTCGGGAACAGTTTTTTTCCAAGGCCCGAACGAGCGTGAAATAATGGAGAAAACTCACACGGTCAAATGAGTCAACATTTACCGCATTTCTGGCGTTTGGGCGGGTTTACTGTAGCACGTATGAGAAAGCCAGGCCATGCTTGCTGACCCGCAACCTTTGTTGCCAGCTGTGACACATGGTGGAGGATCTGTAATCATACGGGAATGCATCTTGTGGAAATCATTAGGTAACTGATCTACAGGAATGAGTAACAATGGCCCAAGGTCACAAACATTGTTCAGCCATTATGCTCCCATAATCACCGCTACAATTCAAGAATGCAATGGACGTTGGATTGAACCATCATTTGCCATGACACCAGAAATTCATCAAAACATGATACAAAGATCTTAAAGTAGATGGTCACCTCTTTTCATCTCTCAAACTACTGCAAACTACAGCATATCCCGATATTAGCAATCCTGGAAGTACTGAAGCTTCTTCAAATTAAGGTCTTGCTAATTTTGTCGGTTTTCTTAGTGCCTTTATCTCACAAAATGTGTCAAGAACGTGTCCAAGTCATATTTCAACCCCAAAAACATCCATATTTTCCATTAAAAATGTGGAGCCAATAGGACTTTATTGTGACATTACTAATAAAAAATGACTCTTATTTAATGAATAATAACGTGTTATTTATAATGTATTGTTATTATATTATTATTTAAAATAATTAAATATTGTTTCATTTTCATAATAATTATGAATGATGTATTATGCATGTTAACTACTGTAATTATTTACATGTAAAAAAGTATTTATACATAATGGTGGTATTTGTAGTAATGCCTCATTTATTATGTTAAATAAATATTTTTTTTAGCATTATTTACGGTATGAGAAGTGAGAATCACCATTGAGGAAAATGAGAATGACAAAAGTAATAATACAAATAAACAAAAACAAAAAAACTGAAATGTCCAGACGATGCATTAAGGAGATTTTGGGGGAAATAGTAGTCTAATTGTCATACAAATAAAATAATAATAATAATAATAATAATAATAGTCCTAATAGGCCTTTCATTTTTCTTCATTTTTTTTCATTGTATCTTTTGCTGGTTTTGTTTACTATTTATTGGCTTCTTTATGACTAATTGTATGTTTTTCCTCATTTATAAGGATTGGTGGTTCGCCCACATGCCAAAGTGTCCTTGGGCAAGACACTGAACCCCAAGTTGCTCCCAATGGCAGGCTAGTGCCTTGCATGGCAGCTCTGCAGTCATTGATGTGTGAATGTGTGTGTAAATGGGTGAATGTGTGTGTGAATGTGTGTGTAAATGGGTGAATGTGTGTGTGTAAATTGGTGAATGTGTGTGTGAATGTGTGTGTAAATGGGTGAATGTGTGTGTGAATGTGTGTGTAAATGGGTGAATGTGTGTGTGAATGTGTGTGTAAATGGGTGAATGTGTGTGTGAATGGGTGCATGTGTGTGTGAATGTGTGTAAATGGGTGAATGTGTGTGTGTGAATGTGTGTGTGAATGTGTGTGTAAATGGGTGAATGTGTGTGTGAATGTGTGTAAATGGGTGAATGTGTGTGTGAATGGGTGAATGTGTGTGTGAATTTGTGTAAATGGGTGAATGTGTGTGTGTGTGTGAATGTGTGTGTGAATGTGTGTGTAAATGGGTGAATGTGTGTGTGAATGTGTGTGTGAATGTGTGTGTAAGTGAGTGAATGTGTGTGTGAATGGGTGAATGTGTGTGTGAATGTGTGTAAATGGGTGAATGTGTGTGTGAATGTGTGTGTGAATGTGTGTGTAAATGGGTGAATGTGTGTGTGAATGTGTGTGTGTAAATGGGTGAATGTGTGTGTGAATGTGTGAATGTGTGTGTGAATGTGTGTGTAAATGGGTGAATGTGTGTGTGAATGTGTGTGTAAATGGGTGAATGTGTGTTTAAATGGGTGAATGTGTGTGTGAATGTGTGTGTGTGAATGTGAATGTGTGTGTAAATGGGTGAATGTGTGTGTGAACGTGTGTGTAAATGGGTGAATGTGTGTGTGAATGTGTGTGTGAATGGGTGTGAATGGGTGAATGTGTGTGTGTGAATGTGTGTGTGTGAATGGGTGAATGGGTGTGAATGGGTGAATGGGTGTGTGAATGTGTGTGTAAATGGGTGAATGTGTGTGTGAATGTGTGTGTGAATGGGTGAATGGGTGTGAATGGGTGAATGTGTGTGTGAATGTGTGTGTGAATGGGTGAATGTGTGTGTGAATGTGTGTGTGTGAATGGGTGAATGTGTGTGAATGGGTGAATGTGTGTGTGAATGTGTGTGTGAATGGGTGAATGTGTTTGTGAATGTGAATGGGTGAATGGGTGTGTGAATGGGTGAATGGAAGTGTGAATGGGTGAATGTGTGTGTGAATGGGTGAATGTGTGTGTGAATGGGTGAATGTGTGTGAATGGGTGAATGTGTGTGTGTGTGTGTGTGTGAATGTGTGTGTGAATGGGTGAATGTGTTTGTGAATGTGTGTGAATGGGTGAATGGGTGTGTGAATGGGTGAATGTGTGTGTGAATGGGTGAATGGGTGTGTGAATGGGTGAATGTGTGTGTGAATGGGTGAATGTGTGTGTGTGGGTGAATGTGTGTGTGAATGGGTGAATGTGTGTGTGAATGTGTGTGTAAATGGGTGAATGTGTGTGAATGTGTGTGTGAATGGGTGCATGTGTGTGTGAATGTGTGTAAATGGGTGAATGTGTGTGTGTGAATGTGTGTGTGAATGTGTGTGTAAATGGGTGAATGTGTGTGTGTGAATGTGTGTGTGAATGTGTGTGTAAATGGGTGAATGTGTGTGTGAATGTGTGTAAATGGGTGAATGTGTGTGTGTGAATGTGTGTGTGAATGTGTGTGTAAATGGGTGAATGTGTGTGTGAATGTGTGTGAATGTGTGAATGTGTGTGTGTGAATGTGTGTGTGAATGTGTGTGTAAATGGGTGAATGTGTGTTTGAATGGGTGAATGTGTGTGTGAATGTGTGTGTGTGAATGTGAATGTGTGTGTAAATGGGTGAATGTGTGTGTGAATGTGTGTGTAAATGGGTGAATGTGTGTGTGAATGTGTGTGTGCATGGGTGAATGTGTGTGAATGGGTGAATGTGTGTGTGTGAATGTGTGTGTGAATGGGTGAATGTGTGTGTGTGAATGTGTGTGTGAATGTGTGTAAATGGGTGAATGTGTGTGTGAATGTGTGTGTAAATGAGTGAATGTGTGTGTGAATGGGTGAATGTGTGTGTGAATGTGTGTAAATGGGTGAATGTGTGTGTGTGAATGTGTGTGTGTGCGTGTGTGTGAATGTGTGAATGTGTGTGTAAATGGGTGAATGTGTGTGTGAATGTGTGTGTGTAAATGGGTGAATGTGTGTGTGAATGTGTGAATGTGTGTGTGAATGTGTGTGTAAATGGGTGAATGTGTGTGTGAATGTGTGTGTAAATGGGTGAATGTGTGTTTGAATGGGTGAATGTGTGTGTGAATGTGTGTGTGTGAATGTGAATGTGTGTGTAAATGGGTGAATGTGTGTGTGAATGTGTGTGAATGTGTGTGTAAATGAGTGAATGTGTGTGTGAATGGGTGAATGTGTGTGTGAATGTGTGTAAATGGGTGAATGTGTGTGTGTGAATGTGTGTGTGTGTGAATGTGTGTGTGAATGTGTGTGTAAATGGGTGAATGTGTGTTTGAATGTGTGTGTGTAAATGGGTGAATGTGTGTGTGAATGTGTGAATGTGTGTGTAAATGGGTGAATGTGTGTGTAAATGGGTGAATGTGTGTTTGAATGGGTGAATGTGTGTGTGAATGTGAATGTGTGTGTAAATGGGTGAATGTGTGTGTGAATGTGTGTGTAAATGGGTGAATGTGTGTGTGAATGTGTGTGTGAATGTGTGTGTGAATGGGTGAATGTGTGTGAATGTGTGTGTGAATGGGTGAATGTGTGTGTGAATGGGTGAATGTGTGTGAATGGGTGAATGTGTGTGAATGGGTGAATGTATGTGTGTGAATGTGTGTGTGAATGGGTGAATGTGTTTGTGAATGTGTGTGTGAATGGGTGAATGTGTGTGAATGGGTGAATGTGTGTGTTTGTGTGTGTGTGTGTGAATGTGTGTGTGAATGGGTGAATGGGTGTGTGAATGGGTGAATGTGTGTGTGTGGGTGAATGTGTGTGTGAATGTGTGTGTGAATGTGTGGGTGAATGGGTGAATGTGTGTGTGAATGTGTGTGTGAATGGGTGAATGTGTGTGTGTGTGTGTGTGAATGTGTGTGTGAATGGGTGAATGTGTGTGTGAATGGGTGAATGTGTGTGTGTATGGGTGAATGTGTGTGTGAATGGGTGAATGTGTGTGTGAATGTGTGAATGTGTGTGTGAATGTGTGTGTGAATAGGTGAATGTGTGTGTGAATGGGTGAATGTGTGTGTGTGAATGGGTGAATGTGTGTGTGAATGGGTGAATGTGTGTGTGTGAATGGGTGAATGTGTGTGTGAATGTGTGGGTGAATGTGTGTGTGAATGGGTGAATGTGTGTGTGAATGGGTGAATGTGTTTGTGAATGTGTGTGTGAATGGGTGAATGTGTGTGTGAATGTGTGTGTGAATGTGTGTGTGAATGGGTGAATGTGTGTGTGAATGGGTGAATATGTGTGTGAATGGGTGAATGAGTCACAGTGTAAAGTGATTTGAATACCGTTACGGTTAAAATGGCGCCATATAAGTGCAGACCATTTACCATTTATATGTCGCTTTGGATAAAAGTATCTGCAACATTAATAAATTTAAATGGAAGAATCTGTCAAAAACATGTCTGGGTCATATTTTACCCCAAAATCAAAAGTTAGAAATAAGAAAGCAATTTTAAGACATTATTTGTATTTTTTATTTAATTATTTTTAATTTCACAATTATGCACCTATCACAATTTTCATTACTGTAATGAGAAACTTGTTTTGTTTTTGTTTAAATTGTGAAGTATTTAATACATTGTGGTAGTACAGTATTAGATATTCTGCCCAACTTTGATTGAATTACAATATTGTTATTTACCATAATTAAATCATGTAAAACCTCCAGAATATACAGGAATGAGAATTTTGAAGGGAAATTTGCTCAATTGGCGAAAATGATCTCAGATCCTAAAAATAGGCTTTATATTTCCTTTATGCAAAATATAGTTTCTGATATTTGTGGGGGGTGAAATGTGACCTGAACAGGTTTTCGTGAGTTTCACCCATGGAGCCATGAACACTGTTATTGTGCCTGTGTGCTGTTGTCAAACTGCTGTTCTGTTTCTCAGTTGTGTGTGTTTGTGTGTGTGGCGTCTGCTGTGTTGTGTCTGTGCCGGTCTCCTCCAGCGGGCCGGTCTCCTCCAGCGGGCCGGTCTCCTGTGCCTGCTGTGCTGATAATCAGTGGATGGCAGCAGCTGGCTCAGTTCAGCAGGAACAGGGGTCTGGTCTTCTCTCTGTGGCCTTCTGCTCCTACACACGTCCCGTGATAACACAGAGACACTTTACATACAGCAGCTGAACAGTTCACATGACAGGTAGGAAAACTGTAAGCCATAAATCCACAAATGAACTGTTTATAATGCTAAAAACAGAACATAGTCACATTTCCCAAACTATTACAATAGTTATGTTAAATTATATACATTTTTCTATTTGATTTTGTAATAATATGTATTGTTCGTTGACGTAACACTGCAAATAAATGATTTAAAAACAATTGTGTTGTGTCTTAACTACTTGATGCACAGTTAAACCATATTTTCTGAGATAGAGAAAAAGAGAATAACATTTAAAATATGTTTTTGATATATATATATATATATATATATATATATATATATTTGTATTGACAGTCAAATTAATGTATAATAATGGGTGGAATATATTTAAATTATAATAAAAAATGTTATTATGTTATATTATATATAAGGCCCTTATATATAATATAATATGATATAATGTAATATAATATATAATTCATATTTTAAATAATAATCTAAAATTCTAGAACTTTTGAGATAATTGGATGCAGGTCATCTCAAAAGTTCTAGAACTTGTTTGAAAGAAAAAAACTGTCCTCAAGAAATTCAAAAGTCAACATCAAAAAAAAAAAAATCAAAACAAATAAATAAGAAATTATGATTTGAAAATTAAAAGAAAATTAAGCATAAAGCCTAATTTCTTTAAAGAGAATAATACAAATTAAAAACATCTTTATGCACCTTCTAAGTCATAAAATAGGTTTCATTTTATGCTAAATATGTATATTTTTTCTTTTGATTTTGAAATGTGTCATGGATATGTTTAAGTGAGATTCTCCCTCAATGGTTTGTTTGGCCTCTTGCAGTAAAAACAGCATTAAATCGATGACATTGAAGGTGACCTGTAACAGTTCCATTCAAATCTATTTGGTTCAAAATGCACTTTTTTTTAGCATTTATGTACTTAGCAAGTTGAAATGCAGAAGTCTAATAGACCAACAGTTTTTCTAGACATATTTGTGTTGACAGAATAGGCCTAGGAAACTTAGTTAGGTATTAGCGTCCCATTGCATTGCTTGTTCACTTTGGCCTAAACTTAGAGAAGAAGTGTTTTCTTCA
Source organism: Moxostoma hubbsi (assembly GCA_032164185.1). NCBI lineage: Eukaryota > Metazoa > Chordata > Actinopteri > Cypriniformes > Catostomidae > Moxostoma > Moxostoma hubbsi. The sequence goes on from JAVLUX010000007.1 coordinate 43,915,910, forward strand.
CACCACCCGTCCCTTGCATTTTTCATTATCTCTTCTTCTGCATTTTCATGATCCATTGTGTGAAATTCCCCATATGGTAAACGGTTAAATGTGTCAGACAGATTTCTTTATTTATTTGTACTTTTTTTACCGACCTGGAGCCAAACAATTGGAAAATACAGCAAGTGGCCATGGAAACCTAAATACATACTGCATACAGACTGTCTGTTTGATCGCCAAACCACAAGAGGAACCATGTTTTGAGGTTGGTTCATAAATTAGTTCTAAGAATAGGCCTTCAGTTAGAGAAACAGCGGCCTATGATGTTATGCTGCAAGCATTAACAAATCATTCCTGTTTCTGAAAGGTGTTGGCCTGTTTCATGTGCTGCTAAAAGATGTAAAAAAACAGCTTTGTAAAAATGGAAAAGATCAAAATAAAAACACAAATATTTAAGAACTGTAATGTCGCTAAATGTTTGGGCTTTCTTGTAATTAATAAAAATATTAATAATAAATTAATGTAAATATTTGTAAATATTATTCATATGTTAATATAGTAATTCCTATTTAAAAATTGGCATCATTAAAATACATTAATTATGTTATAAAATATATATTAAAATATATTAATTCCTATTTAAAACTTTAAATATATATATATATATATATATATATATATATATATATATATATATATATATATATATATATATATATATATATATATATATATATATATATATATATTAATAAAAACAATAAAATCGAAATAATACAAATCTCTAAAGTCAAGGCCTCCTAATTTAAGAGTGGACGAATCTTTTTGCAGTCTGTGCAAAAACTAACAAAAATCCAAATTACATTTTAGAAACTTGTTATAAACTAGAAATTTTTATATAAAGCTTTAAAAGGTACAAATTGAGGTACCATAACCTTAAAAAATATATATATTTAAAACTTAAATATAATTATATTTATTAAATTATATTTAAAAATAAATATAAATATAAAAATAATGTTTTAACACTTTTTTATTAAATAAAAAGTCACAAATAACAGGCTTATAATAATAATAATAATAACAACACAATAAATTATTTTTAATGTAACATGTAACATATTTTTAAATATTCTATTACGTCTCAAATGCATTTAAGGATTATATATGTCAGGAAAAATAATTAAAAAAAATAAATAAAATAAAAATCGAGGCCACGCGTCCATCAGTTGGTTCTTTCATGTCCAGCTGTTGACCGTTCTAATGTAAATGAAGCTGCTGGTGATGATAATGGTGACCACGGGAGTGCCGGATGTTTACTTACACCAAGGACGTCTCTATAGCAACGAAGAAAACCGCCCGTCAGCGAGAGCAGGTGGCTGCGTCAGTGTACGAACTGACATCATTGTACTTCCTGTTTCTAAGACTGGAGCTGAGGGCACTTCAACTGAAAGTCGCCATTCAGACATTTTGCATTGTTTTCACATTTCACACTTTTGCTCCCACGTTGTGTTTTGCTTGCAAGTGGAACGACACCTTTACTGGCATATGCCTTTATGACAGATATGGATTGTTGTAGTGGTTACCATGGAAACATAACAGGGAAACAGAG
>JAVLUX010000007.1:43922500-43947500 GCA_032164185.1 Moxostoma hubbsi
AGCTAATATTTTGCCAAACATTTCCTTTTGTGTTCCACAGAAAAAAAGAAAGTCACACGTGTTTGGAACAACATTTGAAGGTTGGGCAAAGAATTGTTATTTATTTATTTATGCGCTTTAAGCACATTAAACAGATCTTTCTATCAAACTAACCCAATCACCACAAATTTGCATATTTTAAAGTGTCAGTTATACAAAATCTAATCAGGTTATCACCTTTATGCAACAAAGCCCTGAAAACTGACATCTGCACAGCAGCAATCTGACCTGCATCAGGATGAGCTCTAGATAACATTTCTTGATAGCAAAAACAAGGGAAGACAAAGACACACTTTGCATGCATGTTGTAAACACAACGGTTTCAGATTTGCACTTTTAACCTCAGGTGCAGGTTATTTATCACTGTGTGAAAGGATACATGAGACTATGCTGACAAGGCCCAAATACCATTAACATTTAGGTAAAAATGCTTGATTTGCAAAGTTTATACTATAGTCGAGCATATGCTATTTTAGTTCATGCCATTAACATCTTGACAACCTATTTTAACCGAACAGCTAAATAGACTATAAATCTCTATAATTTCTCGCACTGATTAAATAAACTGTTTATACAAGTCATGGTCAAGCGAAATAAATCACCAGAGCCTCTTGTGAATAACTGAAGCATTTAGAAGTTCATTTGGTAACAGCTGTAGGTAGTGAGACACAATCACCCTCTGGTGGCCTTAAAGAGGTATTCTGCATTCAATACAAGTTAAGCTCACTCCAGAGCATTTGTGACATCATTGTTGATTATCACGCAAAAAAAAAAAAAGTTAGACTTGCAATTGATTTTATCACACTATGAGCGTGTTTACACGCATATTGTTTATGTCTTGCGGTCATAATTTTAAAAAGGTGAGCATTTGAACATTTATGGACTGGCCCCATTCACTTCCATTGTAAGTGCCTCGTTGTAACCCAGATTTTTGCCTTTTTCTTTAAAAAGAAAAGGAGAGACGAGACCGTTAAAAACGTTTGGTAATTAAAAGTATACTACAAATGCTGTCGATTGAGCATAACTTGTGTTTAACAAAGAAAATTCATTTAAAGTGACAGAACACTGCATTTTATGCACAATATTGCACACATAAACATACACAGCAATGTCATAATATTATATAATATTATATATATTCAAATAAAAACAAGGATGACTTGCTTGTTCAGACAGAAAAGTTAAAAATGATGTCATGAATATAGATGGTGCATTCATATGAGTTAGTCAGATACACGAGCAAACAGGAACAGACAGAGGGAGCTTGAGAGGTTCATAAAGAGACAAGCATCATCAGTCGCTCTTCTTTTCCTTGATCAGTCTGTTGGCGTTGTGTGCAAACGTTTCAGCTACTAAGAGTGGAAATACTAAAGAGGCGTCTGCATATACCTGCAGAGACACACAACGGACACAGTTAACCAGATCATCATCATCATCATCATCGTATCGTTGTAGTTCATCGCATTAACTTCGGACATGTTCACTAAGGAGGTATGAAGAATCGCACTTTTACAGGTGTGGCATCCATGCGGATCTTTCCCCAAGATACAGCCTCATCCGGTCTGGCCCCCGAGTCGGAGCCATCAAACTCCTGACCGGTGTTGACAAACACCGCAAAATCTGCTCCATTCCTCTAAGAGTGATGACAAAAATGAGAACAGTGATTCACATTTTATTTTTACTGTCAAGATCTTTGTCATTTCTTTTGCGTCTATGGGATTACCATGAGATTAGCATTGGCGATATGATGTTTGACGAGACCTCCTCCGAGAATAATCATCCCTGTGCTCTTGGCAAACACGGCTTTACTGTTTAAACTCCGAATATCTGCAGAATCCAAAATGACCATAAAGACATTTCCATCCTGACTAAAAGATCTCCAGACTCCAGTCACACCAAATCTGGAGCAACTCACCCTCCACAATGTCCAGCACCAGTCCGGGGTTCTTGTAGGAGTGGAAATAGATCATGTCACCCAATGAGCCGTCAGTGAGGGCGGGGCTAAACACTGGGATGTCATTCTGAAAAACAAGATTGAAGGTTGTTTTTATCCATTAAGAGATGCTACGTTTGAGAAATGATTGTTAGATGTGACTTGTATGTCTTTAATGAAATACCTTATAGGCCCAGTAATAAACAGAATCTGGATTGTTGATTTCTTTGCCGAGTCGGTGGATCATTTTCGAGGGTGTCCAGTGTGCGCCCTGATGTACAAACATTCAACAATACTCATTAACCTAAAACCTCAAAACATGAGCCAAATATCTGACTACATGAATAAATATTGGGTGCACTATCAATAAACACATTTAATTGTATAATACAATAGCATTAAAAGACAGTTTAAAATTTTCAACAAGTCCTGAGAAAAACAAAACCCAAAAAAAAAAAAAAAAAAAATCAATTAAAACAAACAAACCGAAACACAAACTTAAAAAACTAAACAAACAAGATAAAAATTAAAAAAAAAAAAAAAAATGGAAAAAAAGAATTGTAAAAAAACGTTAAAAAAATCTAGTTTTATCTCACTCGTAAAATATCAATAAAAAAATCACCTTGTGTAAAAATGTCAACACAAATCCTGGGAGGAAAAACAAACATAAAACAAAATAAAAAATAAATAAATAAAAAAATAAAAAGCAAAATAAAAACAAAACGAATACCAATTACTGCATGATTAAGTATTGATTGCTCTATCAAAAAACACAAAATAACATTAAAAAAGACATTATGCAAAAATCAATTCAAACCAAAAATTAAAACAAATCAAAACACAGAATTAAAAACTAAAACTAAATAACAATTAAACAAAACTAAACACAAAATGATATTTTTTTTTTTTATTAAAAGGTAAAAAATCTTTAACAAAAAACAAAACAATTACTGCGTGATTACGTATTGATTGCTCTATCAATAAACACATTTTAATTGATATAATATAATAAAGATTTGAATCTAGTTTTATCTCCCTCATAAAATATCAATAAAAAAAACTATGTAAAAATGTCAACACTAATCCTGGAGGAAAAACAAACATAAAACAAAACCAAACAAAAAAAAATTGGTCTAAACAAACAAAAAAAACACACATAAAAATAACAACTACAACAAAAAGTAAAACAAAAACAATTACTGCATGATTATGTATTGATTGGACTATCAATAAACACAAAATCACATTAGAAAAGACAATATGCCAAAAATTCAACACAAACCGTGGAAGGAAAAACAAAACACAAAACAAGAAACAGAAACAAAAAAAAAAATGAAAATCAATTCAATATAAAAAAACAAAAAACTAAATAAACAAAAAACAGAAATTAAACCAAACTCAAAACAAAACCAAACAAAAAAGTCAAAAACAAAACATAATAAAAATTAAACTAAAATACAAATGCAAAACAGAAACTCATCAAAACAAAAAAACTAAACAAAAATCAAATCAAAACTAAATAAGTTTAATTCATGTAATTGTATTTAACTTCTCACCTCTGTTTTCTGTTCCAGAACCATTTGGTCCAGAATAGGCATCAGCCAGTCTTCAAACTTACAGTAATTATCATTCGGTACCAGGAGATTCCCAATTCTGTGACAAAAAGTTATAAATATATAAGCATTCATAGAAGGCTAAAAACATTACAAAGATCTAACCAGGAACTGTTCTCCAACCTATTAATGCCTTGCTGTCGTAGTTCTTTGCCTTTGAGACTGAACTCGCCAAGGTAAGTGGGTGCTAAACATTTTATAAGGTCCTCTTCAATCCCTCCTGCTGTGGTTACTATCACATCTACCTACAACAACATGAAAATAAACAAGTGTTTATTAGCTACATTATAGAAGAACAAAAACGATGCTATATTAGAAAAGAGAAAACCATTCCAAGTCAGAGACAAATGCAAAACAATTGCATAAAATGAGCAAAATAATAGAGCTGCATACAAAGTCACGGGTCTGGTCGTACCATTTTGTGCTGTGCGAGGTAGCGAATACTCTCTCGCACACCTGAGCTGATCAGGTTGGAGGTGTAGCCCAGGAAGATGGTGCACTCGGAAGCAGAGTGATGAGAATCGCTGCCCTCATGTCCCACCTCCTGCTCCTTCAATGGCTCCAAACGTCTCTCTATCTACTCCAAACACAGAGACAGCGGAGCATAACCAACTGTAGTCAGTTTCATACTGTCCATTGCAAAAAATGGGGGGGGGGGGGGGGGGGGTAAATAAGATGGCTAAGAAATACTGCTTTTGTTTTGCTCCCAATCATGTCAACTCTATATTAAAAATATTTTGTGTTAATCCGAAAAAGCAATCAAAAGTTCAAGCATTGCAAAAATAATTCATCATAGTGTCCAAAAACATCTCCAAAGAAATAAAACATAATAAATGTACATAAGAACTAATTACACATGCAAACACTACAATGACTAAAGGTTTGCAGAGCATGCAGACATGATTTTAGTCATGAGATTTCACAGAATGCGTTTAATTCTGCGCCATCTGAGTCATCATTGAGTCCGTGTCATGTATGTGTCATGTATTTGGCGCCATCTTCTGGTGGCCATATGTAACATTGTGCTTCATGTGGATTATCTAATGATCTATACATCCGATTACCTTGAGCATGGGCTTGTTTGAAATATAATCACCTCCTCTAAGTAATGGTATATGATATGTTCATGTACCGTTCGTTTTTCATGAAGTTATAAGCAAAAATGCGTCATATAACCAACATCAACATTCCATGTCAAAGACATATACTTAGTTATTACTCGCTATATGTTTGTCTGTGAGTAAAACAGATAGGCTGGTTGTATTCAAGTCTTTGAGCACTTTCCAATAACATATGACATATGGCTATTTGATGAGTTTGACGTTTCTACTGATTGCAATAATATGTACAGTGCAATTTTTTTAATAATTATCAAAACATAACATGTTTGATTTTAATCATATTAATGTGAAAAAATACATGTGAAAATATATAAAGGTTTATAACACTTCTTTAGCAAAATCACCATTTTATTGATCTCCATCACGGCCTGGGCAAAGCTGCTGGCCTGGAAGCCTGTGGTGAGGTAGGACTGCAGCAGGGCTTTGTAGTTCACACCCTGATTGAAGTCATAACCTTTAATCCTGGTCATGTCCTCTGGCAGAGGGCAGCTCTCCTTCAACACTGCGTCCATTGCCACAGAGGGAGCCTGATGTGCCATCATCACCTGATCTAGAACTACAACATAAATGTACATAACTGTCAGGAAGAACAGGTTATAGTACAAACTCCTCCCTTACAAAAAGTACCGGGGCGATGCCATGGTAAAGTGATGGTATAACATGGTAATATCATGGTATTTTGATAGATGCCAATAGTACTGAACCATTACACGGTACTCCAAAATACTTCAAAGAATATCATGGTGCTGCCACAGTACATTACCCAAAAATCATATTGTTAACATAGGCGTTAAAGCCGTTTTCTGCAATAGTTATTTCCAACTAATTATGTCTGTGTGATGAAAATGACATAAAAAAGCATCCTAGAGACCCCAGCAGAACAAGTACTGATATTTAACCTAACTGTCAAAAATGAATCAAGTGTCATATCGTCAATTTAAAATAAATATCGTATTTTCCCGTGGACAATCTAATTGTTAATCTCAACAACCTCAAACTAATATGTATTTAATACCCGGCTTGTTAATATAATTTAACGTGGATCTCGTGAAATAAAACACGCTCTTCCTCACCCACATGTTCCAAACAACTACGGCGAGCGGATTGGCCCAAAGTTAATACGTCTAAAAACGCGAAGCGCCGTTCTACGCGGGGTTGTTTACGCGCTCAGTTGATTACTGTGTTTTCAATACACTTTGAATGTTTACGATATAAACAGAAAAACTGAAAAGCTGGTTTTCGTTAATTTTGCATAAATATGGCTGATAAAAAACGAGTTTTACGTTTAAACACAAAATCGCATACACAAGGGTGACTTGCATACGGGTTAACATAAATATGAATATTTCAGGAAATAGGTTTCTAAAAAATATGAATAATTATTATTATTGTTAATAAATATTGCACCAATAAATAAATTATTATTATTGTTAATAATATTACTATCAACACTGGTTATTTTATATTTAATAAATGTTTATTAAATAGTATATATATGGTCATTCACAAATAAGGTTGTTTGAGGTTATAAAAATGAGAAATCTTTTAAAAATCTGGTTTAAAATGCATGCGTCAAGTTTATAGACTTGTTGTTAGTTCATGTTGTTTTTACAAACTGTTTGAAAAACATTTATAGTAATTATTTAATGGCTTTAAAAATGTCAAGTGGGTTACTTTTTTTTTCTAACCTTATTAAATGACTCCTTTTATGTCAAATACTTTAATATAAAAATGGCTGGTTTCAATAATTGCAAAAATGCATGATCTCTACATTGCATAATGTCCATTGTTACTGAAACAACTTTTTTTTTTTTCTCATTCACATATTTTCAAATATTTTGACTATTAAATTAACATAGCCAGCAAAACAAATGCACTGACCTCAACTCATTCCAACATTTACTTTTTTCATAAATTTCATCTTTCTTTTTTTTCTCTCCTTTTTCTCCCTAGTTTGGAATGTCCAATTCCCAAAGCGCTTCACGTCCTCCTGGTGTCGTTGTGACTCGCTTCAATCCAGGTGGTGGAGGATGAATCTCAGTTACCTCCGCGTCTGAGACCGTCGATCCACGCATCTGATCACGTGACTTGTTGAGCGCGTTACCACGGAGACATAGAGAGTGTGGAGATCATAGGACGCTGTTCTCCGCTGCACAACTCACCACGTGCCACTCCGAGAGCGAGAACCACATTATAGCGACTACAGGAGGTTACCCCATGTGACTCTACCGTCCCTACCAACCGGGCCAATTTGGTTGCTTAGGAGACATTTTTATGTCTCCAGACGGTTGCACCATATGACATTTCTATATTAGAATATATATATACATTAATATTGACTTTATATATATATATATATATATATATATTACACAGTAAATGTTAATTGTTTATATTTTATATAAATGTAATTGAATATATGGGTCAATGCAATAAGCAGTCCATGTTGTTTTTGCAAATTGTTTTGAAAAGCATTGAGCATTTTGAATAAAAACTATTTATTTAATGACTTAAAAAATTTAATATGGTGCAAAAATGAAGTTAAAGGTATTAAAATATTTTCCTTGCACCCTGAATATGTTTTAAGAATACAGCATCATGCATTATATACATTTAGTTTAATTGATCTATTACTAATAAATGTAGACATTTACAATATGGATTTATAATATTATTTAGGTAAATATTGCAAAATGGCCATTTTTGTTGCCCCATTCCAGTCATTGTTCAACAATGCAGCACAATGAATCGAGAATTGCAATATCAAGCGTCAGTTGTGATTTTCATCATAATCGTGCAGCCCTAATTGCAGTATTTAGAGGTAGGTGCAGATTTCACAGGGCGATTCATTAAATTCAAATTTGCGAGACTTTTAGCGGATTCTGTTGTTGAAAAATGGTTTCGAGGGTTCTTGTAGACAGCTGTGACTGAGGAGATCATTATTAGTGCGTTATAATATTCCAGGACGATAATGCCTCTATGGAAAAAAACATATATGCAAGAGAGGTTTCATGAACACCAGCAGCAAATCAAACACTGTTGATCTTTCGTGACATTTGAGGCACTCTTGAGATGACCTCAGAGCTCACACATCACAGAGACTTTGAAGCCTCCAGCCAAGTGTGTGTGTGTGTGTGTGTGTGTGTTGAGGGGTTAAAAAGTCCATTGAAGTCCACTCTTTCTCTTCCAACATCTCACTGAGACAAGAACATATCCAACTCTCTAGGACAAGCTCAATGAACTCCTGAGGTAAAACCACAGCTCGACTCGACGCATTATGTTCGGGGTCTGATATGCATGATTTCAGGGCAAGAGGCTGAAGCTCCCTCAGCAGTGATGGACGTCTACTGCAGTAATAATGTTCTTCAGGCCAGAAGAACTGTGGAGCAGCTGAGACTGGAGACAGAGCTACAGAGGATCAAGGTGAGATCCATTAACAACTCTATAACAACAGAAAGATGAGTTACATCTGACACCGTATATGACGTGTGGCTCCTCCTCACTCTAATAATGCTTATTAACGGTATAGTACAAATATTAGATTGATCATGTTAGCATCGGCTTCTTAAATGCTCTCTTGGTGTGTCAAATGAGTTTTTAAAAGTCTAATATTATCTCAAAAATGTTGTCATGTCTCAGATTTCTGCAGCAGCGGAGCAGTTGGTTCAGTACTGCCAGGAACACAGGAGAGGTGATCCACTGCTCACCGGCATCGCTGCCTCCTCCAACCCATTCAAAGACAAGAAGACGTGTGTGCTGCTGTGAACAACATGCCACAACTGCTGTACGAACACAGAAACAAGCTGGAATCAGGGAACTTGACCAAGCGGGACTCGTCGTGCTTCCCAAAGAGACATTTATATATGCAGGGGTACATTACATGTTAATGGTGCTGGGACAAGTTCATCCGAATGATCAAAATGTACATTCATAAAGCATTTAAAAAGAAACGCATTAAATCAACGATCACAGGAGGTTCAGTCAGTCACAAAACAATACATCAGCAATATCTCTGCATTCGTTATAAATAAATAATAATAATAATAAATATGTATGTATGTGTGCTTTAAATTAGGCTATTTAGCTTCTAATCTGATTGGTTCTTAAAATGTCCATTTATAGATCATCATATTGTACATTTTTAAAGCATGTGGCACATTTGCAAACACAGATGAGCTTTGAGAGATATCGGTGTTATTTCTGGTGTGATTTGTTGAATTTCTTTACAAAGGTTTTTGTTCTTGTACTCGTGTGACTGTTTTACTGTATTTCACAATAGACGTGCGGCTCTGTTTGTCACGTATGAGTCATTCTAACAAAATAACTTTGTGATCCCACAGTCAAATTAAAAACTCAATAAACCAGTTTGAAAAGTCAAGAGTTGTGTGCGAGTTTCTGAGGCACTGAAATGTTAGCACTTTGTGCTGTCGCCGAGCCCAGTGGAATTATGGGAAAAAAGGAATGTCAGATTTGGTGTTTTTAGGAACTGTAGTGCCCTGATCCCGCCATGGAATAAAAAAATAAAATAAAAAGGTTAATTCTGACTATATCTCAACTTATTTCTCGCAATGTGACTATTTCTCATAGTTGCAAGTTTATGTCGTTTATATCCCCTAATTGCAACTTTTTTCCTATAATTGCAGGAATTGAGATTTTGTTTTCTTTAATTGCGACTATTTCTCAAAACTGTGACGTTCTATCTCAAAATCGCAACTATATTTCTAGTAATTCACTTTATTTCTCAAAATGTAGAATTTATATCTAGAAATTGCAACAATATTTAATGTAATTGTGACTTTATTTCCTGCAATTGCAAATTTATTTTCTGTAATTGCGAATTTATTTCCTGCAATTGCGAATTTATTTCCTGCAATTGCAAATTTATTTCCTGCAATTGCAAATTTATTTTCTGTAACTGCAAATTTATTTTCTGTAATTGCAAATTTATTTTCTGCAATTGCAAATTTATTTTCTGTAACTGCAAATTTATTTTCTGTAACTGCAAATTTATTTCCTGCAATTGCAAATTTATTTTCTGTAACTGCAAATTTATTTTCTGTAACTGCAAATTTATTTTCTGCAATTGCAAATTTATTTCCTGCAATTGCGAATTTATTTTCTGTAACTGCAAATTTATTTTCTGTAATTGCGAATTTATTTTCTGCAATTACGAATTTATTTCCTGCAATTACGAATTTATTTTCTGTAATTGCGAATTTATTTTCTGCAATTGCGAATTTATTTTCTGCAATTGCGAATTTATTTTCTGCAATTGCGACTTTATTTTCTGCAATTGCGAATTTATTTTCTGCAATTGCGACTTTATTTTCTGCAATTGCGACTTTATTTTCTGCAATTGCGAATTTATTTTCTGCAATTGCGAATTTATTTTCTGCAATTGCGAATGTATTTTCTGTAATTGCGAATTTATTTCCTGCAATTGCGTATTTCCTGCAATTTCGTGTTTATTTCCTGCAAATGCGACTTTATTTTCTGCAATTGCGACTTTATTTTCTGTAATTGCAAATTTATTTTCTGTAATTGCAAATTTATTTTCTGCAATTGCGACTTTATTTTCTGTAATTGCGAATTTATTTCCTGCAATTGCGTATTTCCTGCAATTTCGTGTTTATTTCCTGCAAATGCGACTTTATTTTCTGCAATTGCGACTTTATTTTCTGTAATTGCGAATTTATTTTCTGTAATTGCAAATTTATTTTCTGTAATTGCAAATTTATTTTCTGCAATTGCGACTTTATTTTCTGTAATTGCAAATTTATTTCCTACAATTGCGTATTTCCTGCAATTTCGTGTTTATTTCCTGCAAATGCGACTTTATTTTCTGCAATTGCGACTTTATTTTCTGTAATTGCGAATTTATTTTCTGTAATTGCAAATTTATTTTCCTGCAAATCGCAATGTTACATCTCGAAATGGCAACTATATTTCTAGTAATTTACTTTATTTCTCAAAATTGCAACGTTATATCTAGAAATCGTGACTTTATTGCTCATAATTTCGACTTTATTTCCGTAATTGTCTTGATATCGCAACGCTATATTTTGAAATCACAACTTTATTTCTTATAATTGTGATTTTATATCTCAAAATCGCAACTTTATTTCTTATAATTGTGATTTTATATCTCAAAATCGCAACTTTATGTCCCATATTTGTGACTATTTTCCTGTTATTGTGACTTTATATCTTGAAATAGCAACTTTATTTCAAGTAATTATGTCTTTATTTCTCATAATTGCTATTGAATAAGAAACCATTAGGAATTGGGCATGCCAAATTGGGGGGAAAAGGGATCAAATAATAATAGTAGTTACAATTATAATAATTACGACTTTATCACTTGTAATTACTCATATTTATAACTTGTAATCAGTAAACATAAAGCTGCAATTAGACAAAGTTGCAATTGCAAAATCTACCTTCAGAATTACCCTTTTTATTATCTCTCCCATGGCGGGATCGACACATAAGAAACAATAAACGTCTCAGCGTATCAGACAGCTACCACATAACTTCCTTTTTTAATAAAGCAACAGATGAACGTATAATGCATCAATAAATCCCCAGAATGTTAAAGAGTAGTGATTTAGTGTACAGTATGATATCATTGTGAGATGGCAAACTGATGGTGTTTCTCCTCAGGTTCTGGGTCTCCAAACCTCTACATTCATGTCCCCAGAAGCGATGGCCAGCGTTCCTGCCTCAAAGCTTAACTGGGAAGACAGAGAAACCTAATGAGCCTTTATTAACCCGAGGCAGATAACTGCTAGATAAGAGTAATACAGGCGTCATTAATCAGAACTATTTATAAGATACAGTAGATACAAGACTAATGTGTAGCACAGTACGGTGGCTTTTTCATGCTAACATAATGAACCAATATTGAGATAAATGAATGTAACAAATGTAAACATACCCCATTAACCCCGGCCTGATGGCGAAGTGTACACAGTGTCTTGGGTGGAGCACATGGGAGGTGAATCTGCATCAAACAAGAGATGTGTAAGAGAGAAATCTTGGCTATAAGGACAACCAAATAGTTTTGAATGGACGGGAGGTCTTACCTTGATGGTGCGGTCAGAGGAGCATGTGTACAGAGTACCAGGAGAGTAATGTACACCTGTGACCAGTGACGTGTGGATGTTAAACTTGGATATGGGTGTGAGGGAGCTGTTGTGCATGGAGAAGGTATGGACGAGTCCGCGGTTATCCCCGGCCCACACCTCTCGACCGCTGTAGCACAGCGACAGCAGGTAGGAGTTCAGCTACACACATTTTAAGGGAAAGACACATCAGCAGATTACATTTGTACAGATAACATTTATTTTGATTTAACAAGCTCGGGCGTGTGGGTACCTGGACTTTCTGCAAAAGTTTCCCAGCCCTGCGGTCAAACAGAGCGACGGTTTGGTCTTTACTGCCGGATAAGATGTAGTTGTCATTGGAGGTGAGGCACAAAACAGCATCACTATGCAGATGAAGACTCTTGACCAATGGATCTGCAGCTGTAATATATAATATTGCATATTTTAGGCAGCCTTGGGTCTGGAAATATTTCACTTTGTTACACCAGTGATGTTCCCGGTCAAAAATGACCGGGCATTGGAAATGAATGGATTAGACCACAAAATACAGAATTATGAAGTGGTCCGGAGCATCCCAATCCTTTAGATGAGCACATATGTGGATGCGTGTTTGCACACACAAAGACCTTGGACGTGTGCACGCACGCACGCACGCACGCACGCACGCACGCACACACACACACATTTCTATGTAATATGTATGTTTCAGGAAGTAAAAGAGCCTCCCACTAGCCCGGTATGAGCTCAGTTCAATAATTGATTTTTTTTTTTAACATCATAATTACTAAAAAATGACAAAAAAATCTAATGCAGTATCTTGGGATAATATATGCAATATGAGTGATTTAATAGCAATCATAGCGGGCCGGTCATTTTTGACCGGGAACACAAAAGGTGTAAGCTCAAACAAACGCAAAACAAGGGTTAAAAAGGACTCAAAATTAGACTGTGTGGCTTGTGCATCATATTCCATGTCTTCAGAGGACATAATATAGGTTTCGGTTAGAAACAACGAAAATGTACGAATTTAAGCAGTGAAAATCTTGACGTCCGTTGCGCGTTCATGAGCGCTAAGAGAGAAGCTTTCCACCAATGCACGCATGTTCACGTGAGAACTTATGTTATTTTAGCGCTATCTCCTTTTTCCTTCAATTATGACCGAATTTTCATTTTTGGCTGTGGCTATTCCTTTAAAATAGCTCACTTGAGCCACTCACCTCGGGTGTCAAAGATGCTTAATTTCTGATCATGTGTCCCAGCCAGCACCATGTCTCTCTCACAGGCCATACACAAAACAGCAGCTTTGCATTTGATGAGTCCCTGCTCCGCTCCATCTGCTTCAAGATCCCAGAGCCTGATGGTGCTGTCGAATGACCCTGATGCCAGCAGAGGTCCACTCGATGCCAAACACCACACCCAGCCCCGATGGGTACTAATGACACCAGGCGCCCCTAACGTGTGCAAAAGCGCACCTCTGGGACCCTGTCGAAGATCCCAAATGTTCACGTTTCGGTCCCTAGATCCGGAGGCACACAACGCCCCCTCTCCACCTAGCAGAAGAACGCAATTCACATCTGCAATGTGGCCAGATGGGAGGACGATGCGTTCCAAGGGTGAAGAAGAGCTTGAGGATGGAGTGCCCTCAGAATCCAACCGCTGGAGACTGTTAGAGTCATTCTGGGCTCCATCTTCAACTCTCGCCTCTCTTTCCCCAGTGTTCTTGGGAGGTTCCTTGGAATCTTCAACCCTCATTTCATCACCATTCTGATCAACATCCACCTGCATCTCCTCCACATTGCCCCCAGCTTCCTGCACTTCACCGTTCACTCCACCAACTGCCCCTGCAAGTTCTTCATGATGTATCTCCCTCTCTTCCTGTCCATCTAACTGATCCCCTTGCCCAGTCCAGGAGCCAATCAGCTGCTCCATTTCCAAGCAGGCTGTGGACCAATCAAAGTCCTCCTTGGGCCCGACAGGAAAAGAGGCCCCGGGGCCAGAGAGTTTGTGGGCTCGAACCTGCCATACCAAACGGTCCTCGCCAACTCTTCCCAACATCTGACATACCTAAGCATAGAAAAAGAGACATATGTCATAAGGATGCAGAATGTTGTTGGTGTGTTCTTTGCAAGCAACAGCAGTTTTCTTATTTCTTCATGGTAATAGATTACCAAAAGAATGCAAATTACATATATGATATGACAACGTGTGGCAAATACGTAATTTGGAAAAGTATTACCTTTGGCAGGACATTAATGACACACTGTGCCGGGAGGTGTGAGGCTATCTGGGTCACTATCTCCCATGGCAATGACAGCAGGCTGGTTCCATTAATAGAAGGGGAGGGGCTCGTCTCCGTGGCGATGATGGATGGTTCCAATTTCAACCTGTGGGTGGAAATATTGTGATGTCAGAGAGGTCTATCTAAAGTATGCAAACATGTACTGTACATTTGCAAGAAAAAGTATGTGAACCCTTTGGAATTAGCTGGTTTTCTGCATTAATTGGTCATAAAATGTGATCTCATCTTCATCAAAGTCAGAAGTACAGACAAACACAATGTGCTTAATATAATATCACACAAACAATTATAATCTTGCATGTCTTTATTAAACACATCCCATTAAACAGTCACAGTGCTGTTGAAAAAGTAAGTGAACCCCTGGATTTAATAACTGGTGGATCCTCATTTGGCAGCAATAACCTCAATCAAGTGTTTCCGGTAGGTGCGGATTAGACCTGCACAATGTTCAGAAGGAATTTTGGACCATTCTTCCTTCCAAAAATGCTTCAGCTCAGCCATATTCTTAGGACAGGGTTGCTGCCATCCATCCATCCATCTATCTAGCTCCATCCATCCATCCATCCATCCATTCTTCCATCTATCTCCATCCATCCATCTCCATCCATCCATCCATTCTTCCATCTTTCTCCATCCATCCATCCATTCTTCCATCTTTCTCCATCCATCCATCCATCCATCCATCCATCTCCATCCATCCATCCATCCATTCTTCCATCTTTCTCCATCCATCCATCCATCTATCTCCATCCATCCATCCATCCATCCATCCATGCTTCCATCTTTCTCCGTCCATCCATCCATCTCCATCCATCCATACATCCATCCATTCTTCCATCTTTCTCCATCCATCCATCCATCTATCTCCATCCATCCATCCATCCATCCATCCATGCTTCCATCTTTCTCCGTCCATCCATCCATCCATCCATCCATCCATCCATATCCATCCATCCATTCTTCCATCTTTCTCCATCCATCCATCCATCCATCTATCTCCATCCATCCATACATCATCCATTCTTCCATCTATCTCCATCCATCCATCCATCTCCATCCACACATCCATCCATTCTTCCATCTATCTCCATCCATCAATCCATCTCCATCCACACATCCATCCATTCTTCCATCTATCTCCATCCATCCATCCATCTCCATCCACACATCCATCCATTCTTCCATCTTTCTCCATCCATCCATCCATCCATCTATCTCCATCCATCCATCCATCCATCCATCCATTCTTCCATCCATCCATCCATACATCCATCCTTCTATCCATCTCCATCCATCCATACATCCATCCATTCTTCCATCTATCTCCATCCATCCATCCATCCATTCTTCCATCCATCTCCATCCATCCATTTTTAAAATAAAATGTTTAAGGCATTTTAAGACCTTTTTCAAGACCTGAACAAATTAAATAAATACCGTATCACCATACCAAAACAAACCCGCACAATCTCCAAATAAATCACGTATCACAGACTCTTACTTTGATTCATAGCGTTGAACTTTTAACATTAAAGGCACTTTAATTTGAAATATACCAGGGACTCTTATTTCGAAATGCTTCACTGCTTCCAGCTGCTCATTCAAACAAATAAGGGATATAAAATGTGCACTCCTACAATAATCTAAGTTTTACAATAAACAAAGAAAAGTAAACATTGTTATATTTCATCAACACTACATCGTCACCATCAACAGCTGATCATTAGTGATCACTTGTCGTAAATTTCCGATATAGCCTAAAGATTGCGAACTGCTCCACAACAGCTGGAAAAACTCAGAAGCCCCCGCGTGCTTGGATAAAATACAACAGTGCCACATTTTCACTCTGAGGGATGCAGCTCATGCATTTGTTTAATTAAACCTTATTCCTTTGAAGTTTGATAATCACATTAGGTCATATAATGATTCCTGTCTTTCCGCTCCTAAATTAAAGACCTCTTTAAATGATAATTAAGACTTTTGTTGTATCACTTAAGATATTTAAGACCTTACATTTTGGAAAATTGATTTTAAGACGTTTTAAGGATTTGCGGGAACCCTGTAGGATGCCTGTTGTGAACGGCTCTCGAGGTCATTCAACAGCATCTCTATTGGGTTAAGGTCTGGGCTCTGACTGGGTCACTCCATCAGCAAATGCTTCTTAATGATATGATTGAGTGCTTTTTATAAGCCAAAGTAGCTCTAACCCACACCTCCAATCTTGTTTCATTAATGGGATGCCAGGTTTGCCAACTTTACCTTACTTTTGTTGACGTCATTAGCCTAGGGGTTCACATACTTTTTCCAACCTACACTGAATGTTGGAATGACGTATTCAATATGTACAAAGAACAATACAACAATTTGTGTGTTATGAGTTAAAACAGATTGTATTTGCTCATTATTGTAATGCAGATGAAGATCAAACCAGATTTTACGATAAATGTATTCATAAATGCAGGAAGTTTTTAAGGGTTTGCATACTTATTCTTGCAACTGTATGATTCAAGAATTGGCATATAACCGCAATAGAGGGTACAGACCTGTCAGGTATGGCTCGTGGGGTGTCATTACAGTTTAGGTTAGGTGGTCCCTCTGAGTCCGTCCCAGCTGAGCATCTCTTTGTCTCCTCATCCTCCAGGGTGACGTTTGGCTTCGACATCAACTGAACAGCAAGAGCAGAGAAGATGCTGACATCACTTTCTATGAGTAACAGTACAGTAGCCTAAGTTCACAGTAATGCTAAGTTCACATTAACATAGCAATATTATGCTCTAAACTATTAACAAATGATAAAAAATGTACTATAGATCCAGCCCTATAGTGGTGCTCAAGTATACATTGAATGAAATGGCAAAAATCATACCCCGAGTCCTGTTATCGATGAAGCAGATGAATTCACACAGATGCCCGCTGTTAGATGTCTAATAACTTCGACTTTTAGCTGTTTATATCTAATTAAATATGATATAATATGATTTATGAATTGTTAATAGGAAAGCATGATGTAGGTAAATATGAATAGAAATGTTTGGACATTTCGACGGGCACATACCTTCTTTAATCGAAAAGACTTTTATTCAAATGCAAAATGAACCGGTAAACAATCCACATTTCAGGTCCAGCCGGTTGTTGTCATGAATTATTGATGATATTGATATTTCACTGTAACATCATCAATGTGCTTACTTTGTTTATCACAGTTATATTGATCGGCGATGGTGTTAAATCAATGTCAAGGCCGACAAATGTATTTTAGCTGCAATAAATAATATCAAAGATTAAGAAGTTTTCCATTATGTTTAGAGAACATCTAGAGAACAGACGATTGTCAACAACACTTTTCCGGCGCACAATCATGACGTCATCGGTGAATCAGCGTAGCGTGTGTGTCGTCACATTTAGAACTCAAAATGAACATACAAATAAATATGTTAAATATGAGATTTAATATTGAAAATGGGCTTTGTAGATTTTGTAAATCCTTTACAGAGAATACCGAGCTCATTGTTTTTCTCTTGTAAATTATCTCCCGCTTTTTGGGATAGAATGCAGAGCTGGTTAAGTGAGAAAAGGGTTGCTGTATTGAACTTGTCTGTTGTAGATATTAAATATGGGAATTATGAAGAAGGCAACGTAGGTTTCTTGATTAACAATATTTGTAGTTTGTAGTTTTTGAGAATTATCTGGTTCAATACCCAAAAACCCTGTCGAAAATTAATAATTAAAAAATTGGGATTTTGATAGCTACAATTGGAGAATATGACGTTTTTTAGTACCCTGGTGACTTCACATGTGGTTGTAATTATTATTTATTTATTTAAATATTATTATTTTGTCTCCTTATATTATATTATTCTTCCTTTTGTGTGTCAGCCCATGTTAAAATTAAGTTGATTTTAATTTGAATGCCATTTTGTTATAATACTTTTGGTGTTTGCTTAATAATAAAATAAATATATACAGTGTATCCGGAAAGTATTCAAAGCACAGCACTTTTTCCACATTTTCCACATTCCAAAATGGATTAAATTCATTGTTTTCCTCAATTCTACAAACAATACCCCATAAAGACAACATGAAAGAAAATTGTTTGTGCTGAAAAGGAGTTGTATGTGTCTCACTTTTTGTCCAAAACACCATGTCCATCACCATTCCATATTGGACAGGAACCCAGGAATCAAGAATACTTAAAGGGATAGTTCATCCCAAAACAATTCAATTCTCTCAACATTTACTCACCCTCATGCCATCCCAGATGTATAAGTCTTTGGACATGTACCATGACCTGGGGGCACCATATTAAGACAATGGTGTATGAATAAGTTTATCATATAGTAATGTACTAGTAGTACCACTATATTCTTTGAATTACCTCTAAGCACCATTTAAGTTCAGTTGTACAGTATATGAATATGGTAATCATATCTAAAATTACTAGTACCATGGTATTCTTTGAAGTACTTTGAAGCAACATGTAAACATGTAGAATGGTACGTAATGATGGCAATTGTATATCAAAGTACCATGGTATTACCATCAGAAACCACATTGTTATTGCACAGATGTACCCAGATGTGCCCAGATGTGCCCAGATGTGCTCAGATGTGCCCAGATGTGCTCACAAACACACACAAAGAATCTAGACACAGAATTACATGATAAGATGAAAGTATACTGTATGTGTAGTTTTTATACAGAAATGTGCAAATGAAATAACATTTAAAGTGTGTTTATAGAGGTAGTAGTATAACTACAAATAAAAGTAAAATGTAAAAAATGTGATTTTTCATTTTGACCACATGGTAGCATGTACAGTATACATATCAATTTACATGTTTGTTTTTTACATGCACATACATTTAATATTGCATACTGTATTGCACTATCTGCATCATGGCTTAGATAAACACCATGTGATTGGATGCTTTGTCTATGACAGTATGCTCTTGTGCATCTGTTTGAAAAATACATAAAGTAGCTTCAATGTAGCAAGTTACTTTTGGTGTGTAGCTTGTAACTTGCTACTTTTTCTGAAGTGTTGATTTCAGCTTAGCATAACTTGTTTTTCTGTGGGTAGCTTGGCAAGCTAAATGTTTTGAATAGCTTGACCAACACATACCTTTAAGTAATATATACAGTATAAGTATGCAGGATGCTGGAATAGTATGCCCAGTGACAACTCTGCCAAGTGTGAATGCAAACATGCATATTGAATATGCATATCTAAAACTGTATATGATGACATCATGCAATACGTTGAGTAAATTCATGTCAATCAGGCCACATTGTGCCATTTATCTCAAGGATAAAAAGTGACCCAATTTATCCAAATTTACTATATTAGGTAAATAAGAGTGAAGATAGAGACATCTCTCTCTCTCTCTCTCTCACTCACTCACTCACTCACTCTCTCTCTCTCACTCACTCACTCACTCACTCACTCTCTCTCTCTCACTCACTCACTCTCTCTCACTCACTCACTCACTCACTCACTCTCACTCACTCACTCACTCACTCTCTCTCACTCACTCACTCACTCACTCACTCTCACTCACTCACTCACTCACTCACTCTCTCTCTCTCACTCACTCACTCACTCACTCTCTCTCTCTCACTCACTCACTCACTCACTCACTCTCTCTCTCTCTCTCTCTCTCACTCACTCACTCACTCACTCTCACTCACTCACTCACTCACTCACTCACTCACTCACTCACTCTCTCTCACTCACTCTCACTCACTCACTCTCTCTCACTCACTCTCTCACTCACTCACTCACTCTCTCTCTCACTCACTCACTCACTCACTCACTCACTCTCTCTCTCACTCACTCACTCACTCACTCACTCACTCACTCACTCACTCACTCTCTCTCACTCACTCACTCACTCACTCACTCACTCACTCACTCTCTCTCTCTCTCTCTCTTGATCTCTCTCTCTCTCTCTCTCTCGCTCTCTCTGTGTGTGTGTGTTAGGTGAAATAGGTGTGGGCTGACTCTGTACACATTTAAAGTAAGGTTAAAGTCCAGCATTGTGTCTCTTTATCTAACCACTATCCTCTTTTTTAAGAACTTCATTTGTTTGCTGTTCTACTGCAGTATTTAAATCCACTTCTCCCAACTGAATAAGACAATAACTAAGCCACAGTGAGGATTGTATGTTCTGAAAGTGTCTTAGGAAGGGTTTAACTGTTTTTAATAGTTCAGGTCTATTGTGGAATATCGAGTAGATTGTAGTCATATGCATGATCATATATTTTCCTTCATCAGTCTTTTAATGGCAGAAAGTTCCAGCACTGAGTTCCACCTGTAACATACTGTGATGTCATCACACTAATAAACTACTGGATTAAAGATAATACAGAGGTGTTGTCACCAACATCATTACTAAACTCCTAGTATCAGATGATTATTGGTAATGTATTGATTATTTGGACAATAAAGATGACTTAATGTAATGTGAAGGGATCATTTACAGTCAGCTGATCATTAACCCCGACAGGTTGATCAGGACAACTCAACTGGAGGGATCTTTTATCATCTATTATCCCACTGCTTATAAAATAATAGTAATAATAATAGGAGATTAAATATTATAATATGGAAATTAAATTACATTTAATTTGTACATGTTTGTGTTTGCATAGCATCTACATAAAAAGCCAAAAGTCAGGAAATAAAATGAGAAAAAAAAGCCATAAAAACAATAAAAGTAAACAAGAATGACAATAAAAGCGTATATATTCATTAAAGGCTAACTTAAAAAGAAATGTCTTCAGAAGCTTTTGTGAAAAATGTGAATTCTTGGTACTTGGAACCGTTTCAGAACTGAGTTTTCGGCAGCATAATGTTTAAACAACTTCACCTGATTTCTTATGGTCAGTCTGTCTGTCTGTCTATCTCCAAACATATCCATCCATCCATCCGTCTCCATCCATCCATCCATCCATCCATCCATCATCCATCTGTCTCCATCCATCCATCCATCCATCTGTCTCCATCCATCCATCTATCTCCATCCATCCATCTCCATCCATCCATCCATCCATCCATCTATCTGTCTCCATCCATCCATCCATCCATCCATCATCCATCTGTCTCCATCCATCCATCCATCCATCCATCTGTCTCCATCCATCCATCTATCTCCATCCATCCATCCATCCATCCATCCATCCATCCATCTGTCTCCATCCATCCATCTTTCTCCATCCATCCATCTATCTCCATCCATCCATCCATCTGTCTCCATCCATCCATCTCCATCCATCTATCTCATCCATCCATCCATCCATCCATTTGAAATGATTCGAGCTTTGTGACATGGTGCATTATCCTGCTGGAAGTAGCCATCAGAGGATGGGTATATGGTGGCCATAAAGGGATGGACATGGTCAGAAACAATGCTCAGGTAGGCCGTGGCATTTAAACGATGCCCAATTGGCACTAAGGGGCCTAAAGTGTGCCAAAAAAACATCCCCCACACCATTACACCACCACCACCAGCCTGCACAGTGGTAACAAGGCATGATGGATCCATGTTCTCATTCTGTTTACGCCAAATTCTGACTCTACCATCTGAATGTCTCAACAGAAATCGAGACTCATCAGACCAGGCAACATTTTTCCAGTCTTCAACTGTCCAATTTTAGTGAGCTCTTGCAAATTGTAGCCTCTTTTTCCTATTTGTAGTGGAGATGAGTGGTACCCGGTGGGGTCTTCTGCTGTTGTAGCCCATCCGCCTCAAGGTTGTGCATGTTGTGGCTTCACAAATGCTTTGCTGCATACCTCGGTTGTAACGAGTGGTTATTTCAGTCAAAGTTGCTCTTCTATCAGCTTGAATCATTCGGCCCATTCTCCTCTGACCTCTAGCATCAACAAGGCATTTTCGCCAACAGGACTGCCGCATACTGGATGTTTTTCCCTTTTCACACCATTCTTTGTAAACCCTAGAAATGGTTGTGCATGAAAATCCCAGTAACTGAGCAGATTGTGAAATACTCAGACCGGCCCGTCTGGCACCAACAACCATGCCACGCTCAAAATTGCTTAAATCACCTTTCTTTCCCATTCTGACATTCAGTTTGGAGTTCAGGAGATTGTCTTGACCAGGACCACACCACTAAATGCATTGAAGCAACTGCCATGTGATTGGTTGATTAGATAATTGCATTAATGAGAAATTGAACAGGTGTTCCTAATAATCCTTTAGGTGAGTGTATGTCTGTCTCTCTCTCTCTCTCTCTCTCTATCTATCTATCTATCTATCTATCTATCTATCTATCTATATGTCTGTCTGTCTCTCTCTCTATCTATCTATCTATCTATCTATCTATATATCTATCTATATGTCTGTCTGTCTGTCTGTCTCTCTCTCTATCTATCTATCTATCTATCTATCTATCTATCTATCTATCTATCTATCTATATGTCTGTCTGTCTGTCTCTCTCTCTATCTATCTATCTATCTATATGTCTGTCTGTCTGTCTGTCTCTCTCTCTATCTATCTATCTATCTATCTATCTGTCTATCTATCTATCTGTCTATCTATCTATCTGTCTATCTGTCTATCTATCTATCTATCTATCTATATGTCTGTCTGTCTGTCTGTCTCTCTCTCTATCTATCTATCTATCTATCTATCTGTCTATCTGTCTATCTATCTATCATCTCCATCCATCCATCCATTCATCTATCTGGATATATATTTTCTTTATTCTGCAGAACACAAAGATTTTTAGAAGAATATCTCAGCTCTGTTGGTCCATAAAATGCAAGTGAATGATGTAAATCTCTACTTTCAAGTTCACTATCAGATGTGAAAGTGGAGATTTAGAGTACAAAATCTTCTTTAGTGTTTTGTTGAAGAAAGAAAGTCATACACATCTGGGATAACAGGTTATAATTTATTGACATACAAACACACAACTCTGATATCAGTCCCAGGACAGTCACTCCTGACACCACTCAATGTTTACATTTCCACAGAAAACATAAGGAGAGAATCTCCAGAGCTGTGCATCGTTCTGTTGTCCGAGCAGACCAAGTCCTGAAAGTGGCCACTGCGAGATCAAGAAGAATTTCTACATTTTAGATGAAAACGCTCTACAATAGGGAACAATTAACACTCCGGGTAGCTCAAATAAAAACTATAATGATAACAATAAACGATGAGATATCCGCTTTATCTGAAGTGTGACAAAGCATGAACACACCCAAGTCTTTCTCTTTATCTGTAATCGCTTGTAACGTTGATTGCTTAACAGATAAATGCCTTGTATTTGAAATCTAACATGAGCGCTCTACATCACACTCTTATCAGTAGAAGTCAAATAATAACTTAAGTGTAACCCAACACTATTCTGGAGTTACTTTAATGGATAGTTCACCCAAAAATACATTAAAAATAAAATACATGAATATTTTGACTTTTATTTGTCCTTAGAGTACAAAAGATGATTTTGTTGTTTTTTTCCGTGCAATGAAAGTGAACCAACATTATGCCTAACTTCTGCTTTTGTGTTTCATACTGGTTTGGAGGAAACAATGACTACTTTATGGTGAACTATCCCTTTCAACTAGAAGGTTTCTTCAGACCACAGTTCAGGGTTCAGAATGAGCTCATAGGACAAAAGCAGACAGCCAATGGGAATCTTGGAGTGGGATTGTAAAACCGATAAGCTTGGAATAGCTTTATTGATGGTTTCTATTCCAGCATTAACATGATCAAACAACTTGTTTGCTGCCATATCAAGTAACTGAGATATACTGTAAGACGAAACCCGGGAACTCTGATCCGGCCGACGGATTTCCAAGAACTTATTTGCAACCTTGGTGGATTACAATAACCGGAGGAAGACGTGGGGAACAGATTGAGATCCGGATGGCCACACAATGAAACAACCCAAAGAAGCTGGAATGAATGTAATGCTATTTTGAGAAGTCATAAACGTTGGAGACAAGCAATCGGACTCGTGAAACAGTTCAGTTCAAACGAATCAGACTTCATAATGTTGCGTGTGGATTTCAGAACACTGATTTTGCCTGTTGGCATCGTGCGCATGTCGGAGGTGCTTCTGACGTGTACCTGCTTTGCATTGGTGGCATCCGCGGGCACCGTCAACTCGTCCCATTGGGCCTGGTGCATGTTCTGCTGGTGCTTCTGTTGCTTCACGACTCTCCTTATCCTAATTCTGGAGTTCACCAGCCTGAACACCAAGGTGCCCATCTCCTGGGAAGACTTCACCATGGCCTTTGCCATGTTGGCCACACTTATGATGGTCACCGTTTCAATCATCTACCCAACAATATTCACCTGCTCATCCTGCTCCAGGCAGATAGTTGCATCAGTGGTGTCCTGGTTGTGTTTTGGGCTCTACGCGGCCGAAGTCTGGCTGGTCCACAAAAGACCTGGTGAAATCAGTGGCTTTCTCACCACCGTTCCCGGTCTGCTCAAGATCTTGGAGACATTTGTTGCCTGCATCATATTCACCTCTTTGAATCCCGAGGTCTATAAGAGGTTCTCAGGACTTCAGTGGTGTGTTGCCATCTACTCAATATGCTTCATTTTTTCGTTGATGATCATTCTTCTAACCATTGCCAGGCTGTTGCCTATATTTCCGTTTTCTTTCGACATGATGGTCACCTTCTTTAACATACTGGCTATGGCGATGTACATAACTGCTATTGTAATCTGGCCACTGTATGGATTTGAACCATGTCCTGCTTCCAGTAAAAACTGTTCGAGGAATGATCTAATAGTGGTCACCTTCATGACCGTCATCAACCTGTTAGTCTACACCGCAGACGCAGCTTACTCGGTTAAAATAGTATTCTTTACCCAACTGG
The DNA here is from genome assembly GCA_032164185.1 of Moxostoma hubbsi. Lineage (NCBI taxonomy): Eukaryota > Metazoa > Chordata > Actinopteri > Cypriniformes > Catostomidae > Moxostoma > Moxostoma hubbsi. The sequence goes on from JAVLUX010000007.1 coordinate 43,947,465, forward strand.
AGCAGAGTACCACACCTACAGCCTAGGACATACTCG
>JAVLUX010000007.1:43952500-44232500 GCA_032164185.1 Moxostoma hubbsi
GGAGCAGGCAGCCAAACCGCCACAGATAAAATGAACTCCTGCTGTCTGGCTGTTATAATCAGTCTTCTTATGGACCAGCTCTGTCAGGGCTTCGAAACTTGCAAACTAGAGCCAAACAGACAAATAGCGATAGTGTGTTATCTGAGATTCAAAAGTATGGTATCAAAATTGTCAGCATAGAAGAATATATTCAGGGAACTGATACAAACTGATAAAAATGCATACATAGAACAGAATGCAGTGTAGAATAGAATGCAGTGTAGAATAGAATGCAGTGTAGAATAGAATGCAGTGTAGAATAGAATGCAGTGTAGAACAGAATGCAGTGTAGAATAGAACAGAATAGAATGCCGTGTAGAATAGAACAGAATAGAATGCCGTGTAGAATAGAACAGAATACCGTGTAGAATAGAACAGAATGCTGTGTAGAATAGAATAGAATGCCGTGTAGAATAGAATGCAGTGTAGAATAGAATGCAGTGTAGAATAGAATGCAGTGTAGAACAGAATGCAGTGTAGAATAGAACAGAATAGAATGCCGTGTAGAATAGAACAGAATACCGTGTAGAATAGAACAGAATGCTGTGTAGAATAGAATAGAATGCCGTGTAGAATAGAACAGAATGCAGTGTAGAATAGAACAGAATGCAGTGTAGAATAGAATGCAGTGTAGAATAGAACAGAATAGAATGCCGTGTAGAATAGAACAGAATACCGTGTAGAATAGAACAGAATAGGATGCTGTGTAGAATAGAATACCATGTAGAATAGAATAGGATGCTGTGTAGAATAGAATGCAGTATAGAATAGAATGCTGTGTAGAATAGAACAGAATGCTGTGTAGAATAGAACAGAATAGAATGCTGTGTAGAATAGAACAGAATAGAATACCGTGTAGAATAGAATAGAATGCTGTGTAGATTAGAATAGAATGCTGTGTAGAATAGAATAGAATGCCGTGTAGAATAGAATGCTGTGTAGAATAGAATGCTGTGTAGAATAGAATAGAATGCAGTGTAGAATAGAATAGAATGCAGTGTAGAACAAAATGCAGTGTAGAACAAAATGCAGTGTAGAACAGAATGCAGTGTAGAATAGAACAGAATGCAGTGTAGAACAAAATAGAATGCCGTGTAGAATAGAATGCCGTGTAGAATAGAATAGGATGCTGTGTAGAATAGAATGCTTTGTAGAATAGAATAGAATGCAGTGTAGAATAGAATAGGATGCTTTGTAGAATAGAATAGAATGCAGTGTAGAATAGAATAGATTAGGATGTTGCGTAGAACAGAATAGAATGCAGTGTAGAATAGAATGCCATGTAGAATAGAATAGAATGCAGTGTAGAATAGAATAGAATGCCGTGTAGAATAGGATGCCGTGTAGAATAGAATAGGATGCAGTGTAGAATAGAATAGGATGCTTTGTAGAATAGAATGCCGTGTAGAATAGAATAGGATGCTTTGTAGAATAGAATAGAATGCAGTGTAGAATAGAATAGGATGCAGTGTAGAATAGAATAGGATGCAGTGTAGAATAGAATAGGATGCTTTGTAGAATAGAATAGGATGCAGTGTAGAATAGAATAGAATGCAGTGTAGAATAGAATAGAAAGCAGTGTAGAATAGAATAGATTAGGATGCTGTGTAGAATAGAACAGAATGCAGTGTAGAATAGAACAGAATGCAGTGTAGAATAGAATAGAATGCAGTGTAGAATAGAATAGAATAGACTAGAACCATAAGTTCTAATTATATGATGTCGTTATGTTAAAATATTTTATTAAGCATAATTTACATACAGAAAGATGATTCCACTCACATCAGAACTGTAACCTGAATATATTTGATTTAACCTCCAGTACCTGAACTGCCCCATAACACACGGACAGCAGCTGGGCAGGAATGTGACCTTTCCAGAAAGCAGGAAGTCCTTCTTCAGTCAGAATACAGCGTGTGGCCTGCCATACACCCCAGTACTTCCCCCGACGACTCTTCGAGGACACCTGCTCAATCTGCAACTGTGAAGAGCAACAAGCATAAAAAAGACACGGTTTTTAATGCAACTTCTGGACTGTTTGAAACTGAAGATCTGAAGAAGCCTGAAAGTGTAACACACTGCCACCTAGAGGAAAATACATTGCCTGCCAGTTGCCATGAGAGCAAAATAATGCAGCCACAAACTAATCAACAACATGCTGAATGCATTCTCTGCAGACAAAAAGCAGAGCGGACTAATTACTTTCTTTCAACTGAGCATGCCCAGTACATCTGTGGATTTGGGAGTGGTACAGTCATCTAAAATTCCACAGGAAAAGTGATTCATTCTCTAGGCACGAGGATGATTGTTATTACAAGTTAGACAAAGAGCACAACAAGAGTTAGTTGTGGATAAAAATGCACTTTATGTGAACAACATTAAGATGTTTATACATAAATATGTATAGAATAAGAACCCCTCACATATAGTTGGATATTTAAGAGCCTGTTTGCTTTGGCTCAGTGGAGGGCACATCACATACTTGAAATCTAATTTTGATGACGTCCAGGGGGCTGATGATGGCACGGGTGACCATACCCGCCGCTGACCCGGCCAGAGCGGCTTCCTCTGGGGTGAGAGCAACACCGGGGGAGTCTGGATCATACCCCACCATTCCTGATCAGATCCACAACCAGTCTGTGCATTGAGAAGTATTTTAAAAATCTGACATTGATATGGGTGTCAAAAATTATATATAATAAAAAAGAAAACAAAATACAATTAAACAGAAAAGACAAGACTATCCAAATAAATGCCAATTCACATAAGGTGTCTATAAAGTTTGAACACACTCTGTCTTAAGATCAGGTGAGCACCCTATATAGACAGCAGTTTTAGGCATTATAGGAAGCCAGATCACTAGTTTTTGAGACAGAGAAAACACGCACGCACGCACGCACGCACGCACGCACACACACAAGGACATTTACAGCATTTCACCTAAAATGTCTGAAGTATCAAAACATAGTGTGTCGTCCACCCAGACAGCTTCTTCGAAGTTTCGGTGCCTATGCTAAAAGGTGCCTATGCACAAAAATGCTGACTAGATTGGGAAATCACAAGGTTATGATACACCGCCTGTTTATAAACACGTATAACTATAAACAGACCTTTCTTAAGTGCTCTTCAGAGAGTATTGTGTTCATCTGTAAAAAATCAGCCGATTATTATATTCTCTTGTGAAGGCACAGCAGAAGTATGGCATCAGAGGACACCTCATGTTCCCTTCATAGTCACCGCTGCACACATGGAGCGGTGCGCCTGTATTTACTGTCCGTGTTCAACTTCACACCGAGCACATTCGTTCCTACCATCATAAGCTTTTTTTCTTTTCTTTCTTTTTTTTAAATGCCAGAAATTTTTTACCTGAGAAATTGTTGCCAACAAATACAGAAGAAGAACCAAATACTAAGTAAAACAAATAAATAATAATAATAAAAAAAGATCAGGATTTATTTTCGTTTGTTTGTTTTTTTGTGCTCAACATAGCAAAAATAAATGGAGCTCTGTCTCACACAAAAAAATCATTTATGTTTACAAAAATCTATCTATCTATCTATCTATCTATCTATCTATCTATCTATCTATCTATCTATCTATCTATCTATCTATCTCTTTGTTTGTCTGTCTGTCTATCTATCTATCTATCTATCTATCTATCTATCTATCTCTTTGTTTGTCTGTCTGTCTATCTATCTGTCTATGCATCTGTCTGTCTTTCTGTCTTTCTGTCTGTCTGTCTGTCTGTCTATCTATCTATCTATCTATCTATCTATCTCTTTGTTTGTCTGTCCGTCCGTCAGTCAGTCTGTCTGTCTATGCATCTGTCAGTTTGTCTGTCTATCTATCTATCTATCTATCTATCTATCTATCTATCTATCTATCTCTTTGTTTGTCTGTCTGTCTATCTATCTGTCTATGCATCTGTCTGTCTTTCTGTCTATGCATCTGTCTGTCTGTTTGTCTTTCTGTCTGTCTGTCTGTCTGTCTGTCTGTCTGTCTGTCTATCTATCTATCTATCTATCTATCTATCTATCTATCTATCTATCTCTTTGTTTGTCTGTCCGTCCGTCAGTCTGTCTGTCTGTCTGTCTATCTGTCTATGCATCTGTCAGTCTGTCTGTCTATCTATCTATCTATCTCTTTGTTTGTCCGTCCGTCCGTCCGTCTATCTATCTGTCTGTCTGTCTGTCTGTCTATCTATCTATCTCTTTGTTTGTCCGTCCGTCCGTCCGTCCGTCTATCTATCTATCTGTCTGTCTGTCTGTCTGTCTGTCTATCTATCTATCTATATATTTCTGTCTGTCTCTCTGTCAGTCAGTCATTTAGTCTGTCTGTCTGTAATGTTATATTTGTATATCTAACATTGAATCAATGGATCTACAGTATAAGTATTTGTAAATATGTATAGTTTTAATAATTTAATTATTTTTCAATGTTTTATTCATGTTCAGCAGTTTTCAATTAAGATTGTTCATATTTTATTTAAAGGTGAACTCATTCTTTTTTATTACATTTTTATCGTCTGTTAATGCTGAACTTCTGTAAAGCTGCTTTGAAACGATGTGTGTTGTGAAAGGCGCTATACAAATAAAATTGACTTGACTTGACTTGACTTAATGTTTTCCTCATTAGAAAAAAGTTGAACTCCTAAAGTCATGAATAGTAATTTTGGAATATATGTAGGACATCATGTCCCCTCACATTACAATGAAGACTCCAGTCTTTCACTCCTTGATTAAAGTAATTATGGCTGACGGTGAATATTAAATGTATACAATGGCACCTGAAACTGAAAACTAAACATAAGTTACTGAGTTCACCTTTAAAATATATCATGTTTTTTAATTAATATTTTCATGAGTGCTAAATTAAAAAATAGAGTTAAATACATAAATAATAATAATAATAATACGTAATATTAAAGCAGTAATAAAGATGAACTTGCGTTCTACTGAGGTGGCGTGAGACTCCGCCCACATCCTGGAGTGGCCTCCGCTGATTGGTCCTTTCCGCATTTAGACCAGGAAGTGAAGTCGTGTTATTTTGAAAAAGGTGTTTCATTCATTTGTGGCGTGTAAACCGGTGTTGTCATGTGTGTTCTCGTGACAGGGGCTGTGCGCAGTTTGAATTGAGCTGTTAGGGCGCTGTTTTACTCCTGTTAGCTCAGATACCGGCTTCATTTAGTAGTACAAACTTTGGAGAATATACATTATACAATATACATTGGAGATAACGGAGGATAGTGAGAGTTAAAGTAACAGAAATGATTCTTTTAGGCAATTAAATAATGCTGGGGTTAATTGAGCTTTTTCTTTCAAGGGACTGGATTTCAGTATCGAGGATGAAGGCGAGTGTAACATTGATATATAAGATGTGAATTCGACAACACACATTAATGTATTAAATAGTAAGTACCGTATATGGACACATATTAAAGGGATAGTCCACCCAAAAATGAAACTCCTCTCATCATTTACTCATCATGCCATCCCAGATGTGTATGACCTTGATTTTTTTTTACTATAAACAGACCTTCTAAGCACTCTTCTCTCCTAATAGTTCTTATTTTGTATTCTCATTCTTATTGCATATCACCACCTACTGTGCTGGAAGGAGAATTTATAGTAAAAAAAAACAAAAAACAAACTTAAATATTGATCTACTTCTCTCCCACAGCTGTCATATCACTTCTGAAGACACCGATGTAGCTACTGCAGTAGTAGGGGTTACTTTTATGCTGCCTTTATTTGCTTTTTGAGCTTCAAAGTTTTGGAACCTGTTGACTTGCATTGTGAGGACCAACAGAGTTGAGATATTCTTCTAAACATCTTTGTGTTCAGCAGAAAAAAGACAGTCATGCACACCTGGGATGGCATGAGGGTGAGTAAATGATGTGAGAATTTTCATTTTTGGGTGAACTGTCCCTTTAAGCGTTAGTGGCCGATAAACTTGATTTAAAGACAGAATTAATTGGATTTTAAATAAAGAAAACATGCTGTACAATTGCTTCCACAACTAGACCTAAGAGAGCAATCCTTATAACATATCATTTGAATAAATGTATGTGATATCTTGATATTTCTTCTCATATTTTTGTGTGTGATTATTTGTTTGAAAGGTATGCATACATAAAACCTGTAATACTCCTGAGAACTTACAGATAACATAGTAAGAGGTGTTTTATACTACGGTAAGACTGAGCAATTGTTACGTTGGACAGCTCAGGTGTGTTTAAAATGTCTCTGTAATTGTTTATGTTCATACATTTCTAACAGCGTTTTGATTTTGTGATTTATTTTTCAGAATTTCCGCCTCCTGTGTTCCCAATTCAGTCTGTTGTGAGATTACGGAGAGAAAACCACACCAGCAGTACACTCATATAGGAAAGGATGAGACACACACTCACACACACTTTCACATATTTATGCAGCAAATGTAGACATTTACACAGTCTTTTTCATGCTTGTTTAGGTCAGGACAACACAGAGGAGATTGAACCTTTTATCCAAAGTGTCTTACAGCGCACTTATTACTGGGACAATCCCCCCGGAGCAACCTGGAGTTAAGTGCCTTGCTCAAGGACACAATAGTGGTGCTGTGGGGATCGAACCAGCAACCTTCTGCTTACCAGTTATGTGCTTTAGCCCACTACACCATCACAATGTCTGAAGACACACTCAGCAGTGGTCAGTTCTGCACACACAAAGGATTCTTTAATCTTTACCCATCTCCTTACTACACTGTTTATGATTATTTCTTACAAGTCTGAGTGTGTTTATTCCAGACACGCTGTACTTCATCGGGGACGACACCTTCACAGAGTGGCATTCTCTGTTTGACGAGTACAAAGCGCCACCTTACACTCTTCCTCACATGTGTCCTGCGTATAGCTTTGACATTGCTGTTATGTACACAAACACTTGCCAATTCAGTATGCACAGTAGCTAGAAAAAATATGTGCACCCTTTGGAATCACCTGCATTTATGTATAAATTTGCCGTAAAATAGGGTTTGACCTTTATGTAAGTTACAATAATGAACAAACACAATCTGTTTTAAATCATAACACACAAATTGTTGTATTGTTCTTGTACGTTTTGAATACATCATTCAAACATTCAAAGTGTAGGTTGGAAAAAGTATGTGAACCCCTTGGCTAATGACATTATATAAAAGCTCATTAAAGTCACGAGTTGGCAAATCTGGCATCCAACTAATGAGATGAGATTGAAGGTGTGGGTTAGAGCTACTTTGACTTATAAAAAGCACTAAAACATTTTGAGTTTGCTATTCACAAAAAGCATCTGCTGACGTGGACCATACCATGCAAAAAAGAGATCTTAGAAGCCCTACGATCAACAATTGTTGCTTTGGATAAAGCTGTACAGGTTTGCAAAGTAATCTCGAAGATCTCAAATCAAATCAAATCAAATCACTTTATTGTCACACTACTGTGTACACGAGTGCAACAGCAGGTGAAATTCTTGTGTGCAGTTCCGAGCAACATAGCAGTAATGACAGTGACGAGACATAAACCACTTTACAATAAACAACATATTACACAAAACAATTTACATAACAAACTTACACAACAATTTACATAACAAATGTACACATACCTACACAACAATTTACATAACAAATGTACACAATACACACAATGTAGAATACACACACTAGATACGGGTATAAATATATATAAACACTAATTGAATTGGGAGAATATATTGACAGAGTGATGATTAATAAAGTGCAGTGCTGATTGTTGATCGTGAGAGATCATGTGTTCAAAAGTCTTATTGCTTGTGGGAAGAAGCTGTCATGTAGTCGGGTGGTGCGGGTCCTGATGCTGCGATACCGCCTGCCTGATGGAAGCAGTGAGAGCAGCCCATGACTCGGGTGGCTGAAGTCTTTGATAATCCTCCGAGCTTTCTTCACACACCGTCTGTTATATATATCCTGGAGGGAGGGAAGCTCACCTCCGATGATGTTTCTGGCCGTTCGCACCACCCTTTGCAGGTCTTTGCGGTTGTGGGCGGTGCTATTGCCGTACCAGGCGGTGATGCAGCCAGTCAGGATGCTCTCAACAGTACTAGTGTAGAACCGTGTGAGGATGTGGTGGTTCATTCCAAACTTCCTCAGCCATCTCAGGAAGAAGAGGCGCTGGTGAGCCTTCTTCACAACGGCCTCAGTGTGGACGGACCATGTGAGTTCCTCAGTAATGTGGACACCGAGGAACTTGAAGCTGCTGACTCTCTCCACCGGTGCTCCATTGATGGTGATGGGGCTGTGTTCTCTGTCTTTCTTCCTGAAGTCCACCACAAGCTCCTTGGTTTTACTGACGTTGAGGGAGAGGTTGTGCTCCTGACACCAGCGTGTCAGAGTGTGCACCTCCTCTCTGTAGGCTGTTTCATCATTGTCAGTGATCAGACCTACAACCGTCGTATCGTCAGCAAACTTAATGATGGCATTGGAGCTATGTGTCGCCACACAGTCATGTGTGTAAAGGGAATACAGGAGTGGGCTGAGAACACAGCCCTGTGGTGCTCCAGTGTTGAGGGCCAGTGATGAGGAGATGTTGCTGCCCATTCTAACCACCTGACGTCTGCCTGACAGGAAATCCAGGATCCAGCTGCACAGCGAGCTGTTTAAGCCCAGAGCCCGGAGTTTCACATCAAGCTTGGAGGGCACTATGGTGTTGAATGCTGAACTGTAGTCTACAAACAGCATTCTCACATATGTGTTCCTTTTTTCCAGGTGGGAGAGAGCAGTGTGTATTGTAGATGCAATAGCATCATCAGTGGAGCGGTTTTTACGGTAGGCAAACTGCAATGGGTCCAAAGAGGTGGGCAGAACAGAGCAGATGTGATCTCTGATCAACCTCTCAAAGCATTTGCTGATGATGGGGGTGAGGGCAACAGGACGCCAGTCATTTAAGCAAGTGATTTTGGCTTGCTTCGGTACAGGCACAATGGTTGATGTTTTGAAGCATGTGGGGACTACAGACAGGGAGAGGGACAGGTTGAAAATGTCCGTAAAAACACCAGCCAGTTGGTTCGCGCATGCTCTGATGACGCGGCCCGGAATGCCGTCTGGACCCGCGGCTTTACGAACGTTCACCCGTCGGAAGGATCGGGTTACATCCGCAACAGAGACGGAGTGAACCATCATCTGTAGTATCGTCCGGGAGAGAGGCAACGGTGTTCATGGCGGAGTTTTTATTCTGTTTATAGTCCGTGATGATTTTAATTCCCTTCCACATACTTCTGGAGTCAGTGGTGTTGAACTGACCTTCAATTTTGTGCCTGTACTGGCGTTTGGCTGTGCTGATGGATTTACGGAGGGCATAACTGGCTTGTTTACGCTCCTCCGCGTTCCCGGAATTAAAAGCGGTGGTCCGCGCAGTAAGTGCCGCGCGAACATCGCCGTTAACCCAGGATTTCTGGTTGGGGTAGATCCGTATGTTTTTCATCGGAACAACGTCCTCTACGCACTTCCTGATGAAACACGTTACGCTATCAGCGTAAACCTCGATGTCGTCATCGGAGGCAGACCGGAACATCTCCCTGTCCGCGTGATCAAAACAGTCCTGTAGCATAGAGTCTGATTGGTCCGACCAGCACTGGATCATTCTGAGGGCGGGTGATTCCCGTTTCAGTTTCTGCCTGTAAGCGGGCAGAAGCAGAACGGAAGAGTGGTCAGATTTGCCAAATGGTGGGCGGGGGAGGGATTTGTAGCCATCCCGGAAAGGAGAATAGCAATGATCCAAAACCCGGTCCCCTCGTGTGTTAAAGCTGATGTGTTGGTGGTATTTTGGTGCTATTGTTTTGAAGTTGGCTTTGTTGAAGTCCCCGGTAACAATGAACGCGGCCTCAGGGTGCGCGGTTTCCTGCTGACTTATACTCCCATACAGTTCCCTAAGTGCCCGGTCTGTGTCGGCTTGTGGGGGGATGTACACAGCAGTGATAATGACCGCTGTGAATTCCCTCGGTAGCCAGAATGGTCGACACAGAAGCATGAGAAATTCCAGATCAGGAGAGCAGAAAGACCTGATAAAATGTACATTCCTCTGATCACACCATGATTTGTTGATCATAAAACATACACCTCCACCTCTGCTTTTACCTGAGAGGTCTTTCGCTCTGTCCGCTCGGTGCACGGAGAAACCCGTGGGTTCGATGGCCGAGTCTGGAATCTCCGCGGACAACCAGGTTTCCGTAAGACAGATAACACAGCAATCTCTCGTCTCTCGTTGGAAAGAGATCCGCGCTCTCAGCTCGCAGAGCTTGTTGTCCAGAGACTGAACATTTGCCAGTAGTATACTGGGTAGCGGGGGGCGATTTGCGCGACGTCTTAATCTTAATCTTAATCTTAGATATTCATCTGTCCACAGTTAGACAAATTGTCTATAAATGGAGATGATTTAGTACTATAGGTACTCTCACTAGAAGTGGCCGTTAGATATTCATCTGTCCACAGTTAGACAAACTGTCTATAAATGGAGATGATTTAGTACTATAGGTACTCTCACTAGAAGTGGCCGTTAGATATTCATCTGTCCACAGTTAAACAAACTGTCTATAAATGGAGATGATTTAGTACTATAGGTACTCTCACTAGAAGTGGCCGTTAGATATTCATCTGTCCACAGTTAAACAAACTGTCTATAAATGGAGATGATTTAGTACTATAGGTACTCTCACTAGAAGTGGCCGTTAGATATTCATCTGTCCACAGTTAGACAAACTGTCTATAAATGGAGATGATTTAGTACTATAGGTACTCTCACTAGAAGTGGCCGTTAGATATTCATCTGTCCACAGTTAGACAAACTGTCTATAAATGGAGATGATTTAGTACTATAGGTACTCTCACTAGAAGTGGCCGTTAGATATTCATCTGCCCACAGTTAGACAAATTGTCTATAAATGGAGATGATTTAGTACTATAGGTACTCTCACTAGAAGTGGCCGTTAGATATTCATCTGTCCACAGTTAGACAAACTGTCTATAAATGGAGATGATTTAGTACTATAGGTACTCTCACTAGAAGTGGCCGTTAGATATTCATCCGTCCACAGTTAGACAAACTGTCTATAAATGGAGATGATTTAGTACTATAGGTACTCTCACTAGAAGTGACCGTTAGATATTCATCCGTCCACAGTTAGACAAACTGTCTATAAATGGAGATGATTTAGTACTATAGGTACTCTCACTAGAAGTGGCCGTTAGATATTCATCTGTCCACAGTTATACAAACTGTCTATAAATGGAGATGATTGAGTACTATAGGTACTCTCACTAGAAGTGGCCGTTAGATATTCATCTGTCCACAGTTAGACAAACTGTCTATAAATGGAGATGATTGAGTACTATAGGTACTCTCACTAGAAGTGGCCGTTAGATATTCATCTGTCCACAGTTATACAAACTGTCTATAAATGGAGATGATTGAGTACTATAGGTACTCTCACTAGAAGTGGCCGTTAGATATTCATCTGTCCACAGTTATACAAACTGTCTATAAATGGAGATGATTGAGTACTATAGGTACTCTCACTAGAAGTGGCCGTTAGATATTCATCTGTTCACAGTTAGACAAACTGTCTATAAATGGAGATGATTTAGTACTATAGGTACTCTCACTAGAAGTGGCCGTTAGATATTCATCTGTTCACAGTTAGACAAACTGTCTATAAATGGAGATGATTTAGTACTATAGGTACTCTCACTAGAAGTGGCTGTTAGATATTCATCTGTCCACAGTTAGACAAATTGTCTATAAATGGAGATGATTTAGTTCTATAGGTACTCTCACTAGAAGTGGCCGTTAGATATTCATCTGTCCACAGTTAGACAAACTGTCTATAAATGGAGATGATTTAGTACTATAGGTACTCTCACTAGAAGTGGCCGTTAGATATTCATCTGTCCACAGTTATACAAACTGTCTATAAATGGAGATGATTGAGTACTATAGGTACTCTCACTAGAAGTGGCCGTTAGATATTCATCTGTCCACAGTTAGACAAACTGTCTATAAATGGAGATGATTGAGTACTATAGGTACTCTCACTAGAAGTGGCCGTTAGATATTCATCTGTCCACAGTTAGACAAATTGTCTATAAATGGAGATGATTTAGTACTATAGGTACTCTCACTAGAAGTGGCCGTTAGATATTCATCGTCCACAGTTAGACAAACTGTCTATAAATGGAGATGATTTAGTACTGTGGGTACTCTCTCTAGAAGTGGCCGTTAGATATTCATCTGTCCACAGTTATACAAACTGTCTATAAATGGAGATGATTTAGTACTGTGGGTACTCTCACTAGAAGTGGCCGTTAGATATTCATCTGTCCACAGTTAGACAAACTGTCTATAAATGGAGATGATTTAGTACTATAGGTACTCTCACTAGAAGTGGCTGTTAGATATTCATCTGTCCACAGTTAAACAAACTGTCTATAAATGGAGATGATTTAGTACTGTGGGTACTCTCACTAGAAGTGGCCGTTAGATATTCATCTGTCCACAGTTAGACAAACTGTCTATAAATGGAGATGATTTAGTACTATAGGTACTCTCACTAGAAGTGGCTGTTAGATATTCATCTGTCCACAGTTAAACAAACTGTCTATAAATGGAGATGATTTAGTACTGTGGGTACTCTCACTAGAAGTGGCCGTTAGATATTCATCCGTCCACAGTTAGACAAACTGTCTATAAATGGAGATGATTGAGTACTATAGGTACTCTCACTAGAAGTGGCCGTTAGATATTCATCTGTCCACAGTTAAACAAACTGTCTATAAATGGAGAGGATTTAGTACTATAGGTACTCCCACTAGAAGTGGCTGTTAGATATTCATCTGTCCATAGTTAGACAAACTGTCTATAAATGGAGATGATTTAGTACTGTGGGTACTCTCACTAGAAGTGCCGTCCAGCCAAAATGACTCAAAGGACACCACAGAATTTTCAATGAGGTAAAAAAGTATCTTAGATGGACCGCTAAACACTTGAAGGAATCAATATATCTGGTTAACATCTCTGTTCATGAGTCTATTATACGGAAAACATTAAATAGGCATGATGTCCTGAATGAAGCCGCTACTTTCCAACAAAAACATCGCTGCGCACCTGAAGTTTTCCAAAGATGAAATTAAGGTTGAATTGTTTGTGAAGAACACGCAGCACTATGTATGGCGTAAAATGGGCACAACATACCAACACGACGACATCATCCCAACGGTGAAGTACGGTGGAGGGAGCATCATGATTTGGGGCTGCTTTGCTACTTCAGGGTTTGAAGTACACACTGTTTTTTCCACACACTGTGAATGTTTAATACGATACGCTCAGTAAAGTCATGAAAGATTATAATTGTTTGTGTGCCCCAAAGAGGCACCTGAGTTCCACCCCAACCACACCACTCAGAGTGACTGGGTCACTCCCTCCTACCCAAACCTGGAGCGAAACCCGAGGCCTCTGGAGTGCACCACACGACCCACATTCATATTTACATCTTCAAAAGTGTGCGTTTTAATTACATTTACTCACTTTGGGCCCTATTTTAAGAGTGCTATGCATTTTCCAACAGTATGACCACAACCCTGACGTGAACATAAGTAACATAGTCCCACTTATTACATGGCTCGTTACCAAATAAAAAAATGAATGGACATGAAATGTATTATTTTTTATTATTAAACAGTTTAACAGTCATTATAGAAAAATATTTGAACATAGAATGCTTTTGATTGTCCAATCAGAAGCAGAGATTTAACCGTGCGTGTGTTTTTGTGCAGTTGCTCTATTTTCCAGATCGTTGGTGGCATGCATCTTTTAAACTAGACACCAGCGTCTTTATTTCAGTTTTTCTGGACTGATGACGGGCATGGACTGGCACATCCATGTTTACCTGATGGACCAATCAGAACATTTGCTCAGAGGACCAACAGGAAGACAAACAAGTCTAGTCTGCCATCCGTCCATCGACTCTTATAAAAGCTCCTTTCAATGAAACAATCTGAAAATGGTCAATTAAAAGTCGAGTTTTGTAGACATATTGTGTCTGGTTTAAAAGCAGCTCTGTTTTACTGGACTAAACAGATGCTTGATTCAGGACGTAGGTTAGATCAAACGAATACATCCATTTCCATAAACACATCCTTCTCTTTCAGATGCCTAAAGCAGCAACACATTTTGTATCACTAAAGCAACACTTTTTCATTATTTAATATAATTAATTGATCAAAATCAAGGATTTTTATAGACACACACTGACATTGAAAAGAACATGATATACATTGTACTGTAATCAGTTAAATGTTTGATTAAATTACCAGTTCCACATCTGATCGGATGTGATAAAATCTTTAATTTTCCTGAAATTGCCTGGAATGACTTCCGTTCCACATCCTGAGCTTTGAAGTAACACTCACAATCCATAGGCACAGTATGTAATTACAATGATTCTGGCTCTTGTTCAGATGTCCCAGCAGCTTCATGAACATACAGGATGTCATAATAGTGCCTGTATAAATGAGTTTGTCTTTTTACACGGGAATCAATCAATGAAGTAAAAAAAAAAAAAATCAGGGTTTGGGAAGGGTACATATTCAGAAATACCATCACCCTCGAAAAGAGAGAATGTGTTTGATTTTTATCCTTTTAAAAATCAAAGTTCTGTGGTTGAAAAGGCTTCTCTATCTGTCCAATCAGAAGACAGTCCTCAAGATGATGTCACTTCCTCCAGACCTGCTGTCCGGCAATGTAGGTTTCTCTGACTGTCAGCGAGTCATCAAGCACTACAAAATCTACAAAACACACACACACGTAACTAGACCTACTACACACCAAATAAACGTTATCGTCACAACATCATCCATCCAGAAGCAGAATTGGCTTCTTGCCACCAGCACTGTATCCTTATCATTCTGATTGAATCTGGACATTCATTCTGGCAATCATTTCCTCTGGGAATACCTTTTTTCATCAAAAAGGATTACATTTGAAGTAGGGGTGAGATTCACCAAAAAATTGTGATAATGTAAAAAATACATGTATTTACTGAATGTTAAAAATAAATAACTTACTGTGACAGGAGCATAAAAAGAGTCTCCAAGAGTCCAAAATAAATAAAATCCCAGTTGAAGTTTGTTGTGCAACCAAAATACCATCGGCGTTGCCTTTTGTCAATAACCGATAGTTCAAAAAAACAACTATCGTTAAAACCGATCTATCGGTCGACCTCTATAACAGACGGGGCAAATGTTTGTCTATAGGATGACATCCGTTCATTATGAATGTCATTATGAAAAGCAACAGATGTTGAAAAAGAGGTTGATTGTCCTTATAAATCCTGAAATGATTGACTTTACCTGCAGCTAAGCCGATTCTGGTAGTTGAAAAGGCAGGTAACCGATTAATTGGATATTTTTTTCACATTGATCTGTTGAATGTTAATAAAATATCTTAGTCTTTTCTTACTGTTGCAGGAACAGAAAAAGAGGCTCCAAGAATCCAAAATAAATAAACTCCCAGGAGCAGCTTACAAACAAAATCCCATCATCTTTGCCTTTTACCAATAATCAATAGTTCCGAAAATTAACTATCGGCACCGATTAATCGGTAAACTGGTATATATGGGTCGACCTCTATTACAGGCGGGGCAACTGTTTGTCTATTAAATGAGATCTTATCTTTATAAAAAGCAACAGATGTTGAAAAAGAGGCCGGATGTTCTTATAAACAAGGACATATACCGATAACTAAGGAAGTGGAAAAGGCTGATATCGATTAATCGGCCAATATTTGTAAAAACTGATCTACTACTGAATGTTAAAAAAAATTCTTAGTCTTTTCATGATTCCAAAATAAATAAAATCCCAGGTGCAGTTTTTTGTGCAACCAAAATACCATCACCGTTGCCTTTTGCCAATAACCGATAGTTCAGAAAAGCAACTATCGGCACCGATTAATCGGTAAAACCGATCTATTGGTCGACCTCTATAACAGACAGGGCAAATTTTTGTCTATAGGATGACATCTGTTCATTATAAAAAGCAACAGATGTTGAAAGAGGCCGAATGTTCTTATAAACAAGGACATATACCGATAACTAAGGAAGTGGAAAGGCAGATAACCGATTAATCGGCCAATATTTCTAAAAACTGATCTATTGAATGTCAAAAAAAATTCTTAGTCTTTTCATGATTCCAAAATAAATAAAATCCCAGGTGCAGTTTTTTGTGCAACCAAAATACCATCACCGTTGCCTTTTGTCAATAACCGATAGTTTTTTAAAAAAAAAGCAACTATCGGCACCGATTAATCGTTAAACCGATCTATTGGTCGACCTCTATAACAGACGGGGCAAATGTTTGTCTATAGGATGACATCTGTTCATTTTAAAAAGCAACAGATGTTGAAAGAGGCCGAATGTTCTTATAAACAAGGACATATACCGATAACTAAGGAAGTGGAAAAGGCCGATAACCGATTAATCGGCCAATATTTCTAAAAACTGATCTATTGAATGTCAAAAAAAATTCTTAGTCTTTTCATGATGAGAACAGACAGAGGCTCCAAGAGTCAAAAATAAATAAAATCCCAGGTGCAGTTTTTTGTGCAACCAAAATACCATCACCGTTGCCTTTTGCCAATAACCGATAGTTCAGAAAAGCAACTATCGGCACCGATTAATCGGTAAAACCGATCTATTGGTCGACCTCTATAACAGACAGGGCAAATGTTTGTCTATAGGATGACGTCCGTTCATTATGAATGTCATTATAAAAAGCAACAGATGTTGAAAAAGAGGCTGATTGTCCTTATAAATCTTAAAATAAGTCACTATACCTGCATCTGTGCCGTATTCCAGTGTTCCCTTCCTGTGACTGACACCCAGCAGCTGTGCAGGATGCAGCGATGCAGCTTCTAATGCAGCTTCTACTGTACAACCTATAAACACAAACATCAATCAGCATGCAAGCACAATAAACCGAAAAATAATTAACTAAATATACACACATTTATATTGACACACTCACCTGATGCCTCTCTAAAGTGTCTTACACACATGTCCATCGTAGCAATGCTGCCACTCAAAGTGGTAGTGCCTGAAATCACAGCACCCAAAAACCTTAAACAACCTTAAAAAAATCATTCAGATCAACAGCAGAATTACCAGATGAATCACTCATGTTAGCAAGCATCCATTTCAGTTTCGGATATGTACTAAAACATCCCATCTTATGCCTCTCTTCGGAGATGGAAATGTCTTGAGTCTATATCCTGAAAAGTACTGAGCAAAATTCTGCACGAAGAAAAAGCTTACCAAGTGTAATATTTAAACTCAAAGCCCAGTGCTTGTTCCCTTGTACATAAATCCATTAATATGAGTTCATTTGCTGTGTCGAATAGGATTATGGTACAGATGTCGTTTTGACAGACCTGCAACGTAGGCATGAAGCCCCTGGATGTCTATCTGCTGCTGTCCGAGTGTGTGTCGACCAGGTGGGAGGCCCATCGCTGTCACAGCATCAGTTATCAACACCAAACCTGGAACACACACACACACACACACACACACAGTATGTATATGTGTATATATATACATTCACTGATCACTTTATTAGGAACTCTATGGTCCTAATAAAGTGCTCTACATGGTCTTCTGCTGTTGTAGCCCATCCGCCTCAAGGCTTTAATTTTTTGGCAGTTTCAAGCATTGTATAGCCTTCATTCCTCCAAACAATGATCGATGCCAGTCTATTGCATACTGTGGCAACTCAAAAACAAACACAAAGACAATGTTAAGCTTCCTTTAACAAACCAAACAGCTTTCAACTGTGTTTGATATAATGGCAAGTGATTTTCTAGCACCAAATTAGCAATTTAGTACGATTACTCAAGGATAAGGTCTGATAGATTTGATCAAAAATGACTTTTTTCAAATAGTGATGGTGCTGTTTTTTACATCAGTAATGTCCTGACTATACAGAAACAGCAAAATCTGTACATTATTCCAAACTTTTAGCCACCGGAGAGTATATATACATATATATTTTTTTTTTTAAGTCGATCAATAGTGGATTTTGCAGATACCGATAACTATGGTGGAGGAAAAGGCAGATAACCGATGAATTGGACGATATTTTTTACCTCTAGAGGCCGCTGTTATACTGTAGAATCAAGCCGACCACGGACAATAAAGAAAATATCGAAATATCGCGATAGTTCCAAAAAGCAACTACCGACACGGATTAATCGTTAAAACCGATATATCGGTTTAATATATACCTCTAATATACATTACTGAAATGATTACCCATATTTGTGGTTGTGTATTGTTTGTGTGTGAATACCTGCAGGATGAGCTCTGTGTGCAATGCGTAGGGCAGCGGGGTGTGTGTGTATCCCATCTGCAATCATACCGTAGTAAACTGTCCGTCCGGGCGGTATGTGATCGCTTGTGAGCAATCCTACAATACCCGGGTCCCGATGATGAAACTACAAGAGCACATAGCAAATAAAATGTCAGTACGCATATATACAAAACATTTGTAGATTATTCAATTGATTTGTCTTCATATGCGTTGAGAAATAAGAGTGCACTAGTTTTGCATGTATGCATGTGTATGTGAGATACTAACAGGCAACATGGCATTAAATAGGTGCGTGATGAATGAGGCTCCATTCTGCACGGCCTCTTCAGCCTGAGACAGATCAGCCATAGAGTGACCTAGACAAAGAGAGACGTGTTATAGTTTTACACACACACATTTGTTTGCACACACACCTTGTTTTGAAAGTGACTCTAGGCTGGTCTGATAGAGTTGATTATTTCGGCCATTTTTTAAGGTTTTGAGTGGGTTTTATCGAGCAACACGTACCTACTGACACTATTATGCCTTGTCCTACCAGTTCACGGATTGCTGCTCCACTATTGGCCAGTTCTGGTGCAAGTGTCACCATGGCGACATTCTCCAGGTGCCCATAGGTCTCCATCAGGTCGGCCACACCCCCTGCTTCAAAGGTGCGGAGGAACTGAGGAGGGTGCGCGCCTCTCTTCTCTACACTTATAAATGGCCCCTCCAGGTGAACACCTGATAAAAAAAATAAGAACGATAGGACACGAAAGGGCAATGAAGAGAAATCGGAGAAATGTCCTATGCTTTTTAGGCCTAACCAGGCACGATGTGATAAAAGCAATGAATAACAGGACGTTTTCTTGGTTGTTTGGTTTCTATTTCTGCGGTATTGTGCCGAGTAACACCGCCGCCCTCCGTGAAATCTCATTGGTCCATAATTCCACTCCACATGGATATTAAGCCTAAATGATCTTCTGATTGGCTGTGATTGTGTCATATTGTGCAGCAATTTCACGCTCAACGTGGACAGACAAATTGCTTGTTGCATAACGCCTGTTTAGGGCGTGCA
Organism: Moxostoma hubbsi; assembly: GCA_032164185.1. NCBI lineage: Eukaryota > Metazoa > Chordata > Actinopteri > Cypriniformes > Catostomidae > Moxostoma > Moxostoma hubbsi. The sequence continues at coordinate 43,971,996 of JAVLUX010000007.1, forward strand.
AAAAAATCACAACACACATTATAGTTCACATAAAAATTAAAAAGAGAGAATTTAGACGTAAATGCATGTTACTGCTGTATCCTACCTACAACTCCAGCCCCTTCAGGTCCTCCATCCTGAACTCTGATCTGTGGGACGACCTGCGGAGGGACATTACCAGTGAAGAATGCTCACAAACCAGTTAATCATAAAACTTTACTAGGGGGCAAAATTGTTTGGTGTGGTGGAAATGACATCACCACAATTAGTTTTAGACACATCATCTGTGTTTTAAAATGGATTTTCATAGTTTATATTGAAAGTCTGGGTCTCGGACAAGGCTAAAACGACATAATCGATGCAGAAAAGTCATTTGAAAAGAACCGATGAAGGCTTGGCGAAAACATCCCAATTGTGTTTTAATGAGACCTTCATATTTCAACATATATACTAGAAGTTGAGTGATACATTTGTGGGCGTGTACCTGAGCAGCTGACAGACAAATCGAGTGCAGTGATTGTTGCACGGTTTGTACCTGATGGTATATGTTTGGAGGAGATGTGACGAGGGTCGGGCAAAAGGACGTGACACCTTGTTCTAGAATCTTTTTGGCCACCACAGCCACGCCCCCTCTGATGTCACTGCTGGCCTGGGAGAAGTCTATGCCATATCCACCTATGGGTGCGAACATGAGATTGGCTTAGCGCGGACATCAACGTAAACACTGCGTTGTACTAAAATCTCAATTAAAAGAACACGGTAACATTTTTACACAGCGGAAGTGACTTTCAAGAGGCTAAACTGAACACAGCATAAGTCTTGCACTGGAGTGTGTGTGTGTGTGTGTGTGTGTGTGTGATTTACCATTTATCTGTACGTCTATGAACCCGGGTGCGATGATTTTATTCCCGCAGTCGACTTTGTGATCTGCGAAACCCTCCTCGTCGAAGAACAGTTTCTCTGGGTTCAGAATCTTGCCCTCCCGAACCCACAGATCTTCCCTACAAACACACACAGCTAAATATACACATCACATACATCACCCGTGTAATAACACTATAACGCCATGATTATTGTGATGTTATAACAACTTTTTATTAAACAAAGTACTACACATGCACATGTATTAACATAGCTATTATTTAGATAGCGAATGCCCCTGTAATGATGTTACAAGCCATGTCTGGAGGAAACTGTATATGAACAATAATGCAAGACTTGAAATTCTTACATCTAACTTCATTCATTTTAGCGGTTGACCGATATTGGGTTTTTCAATGACCGAGACTGATATCTAGAGAGCAGGATGGCCGATGTAAATGCTGATAAACATCATAAAATTTAACAAGAGCAAATTAGATATGCACGAAATATCTTAAGTGAAACAAACACTTATTTTATGCATTGAAATAAGTCTCTTGAAGGTCAAGGAAACACGGTTATCTGCTAAATGAACAAATATCGGACGATGCCGGCCTATCACTAATTCCTATTTTGTCTATGGTAGAGTGAATATGCGTTCTTGATATATTACCTTTGCAGCCTGTGGTCTTTCAGGATCCTGCAGTTCACAAACTGTGTGATCGGGGCATCCGAGACACTCTTATTGGACGGCATGACTCCCGAAATCCCACCCGCACGATTAAACACACCCTATCATGAGAAATATCAGAAATATTAGAGCTCCAGATCATCTATGTGACCTTTGATTGATTCATGTGTCAGCTTCGAATCATACAGAGCAACATGCGTGCGAAAAAGAAAGTGTTTCTTTAAGAAAAAGGATCTTTTATGACGAGCACACCACAATAAAACACAATGAACTAAGAAGCATTGCCCTTTTGACCCCACAAAAAATGTTATCTCTCTTTATAACACAAGATTGCAATCAAGATCAATATTTAAGTCCTTTTTAATCTAAAATCTCCACTTTCACTTTCACATTGTTCTTCTTTAGTTTTTGACAATATGCATTCTTTGTGCATATCGCCAGCTCGCGTAGCATGCTAGCTCACTAGCTCCATGAATTCAGAATGTAAACAAGACAAACAACTACTTTTACTGAGCTCGTGTAAATTCTACTCATAGGATGAGGCATAAAGTCATTGCTAACACATTTAACGTCACATTAGTTAAGGTTTTACTGATCATCCTCACATTAATGCGCCGCTAAACGCCTCCCACAGCAGTGTGACCGTGTCTGAATGTTCAAAAACAGTATACCGTTACTCGGCTGTTTAGAACTTCTCATTATCCCTGAATGAAGAAAGCAGAGGACCTTTCTGAAAGTATATCGGGCCTTTATGGATTACTTTTATGCTACTTTTATGTGCTTTTTAGATTCAAAATTGTGGTCACCATTCACTTGCATGGACCTAAAGAGCTGAGACATTCTTCGAAAAATCTCAGTTTCTGTTCCGCATAAGAAAGTCATACACATCTGAGATGTGAGTTATGAGGGGTGAGTAAATGAGAGATTTTTCATTTTTGGGTGAACTGTCCCTTTAAGAAAGCAGATCCTGAATTATGAGCACACATCAATAAAACACAATGAACTAAAAATCATTGCCCTTTTGACCCCACAGACACATAAAATTGTATCTCTCTTTTTATAATATAAGATTTAACTTTAAACTGTCGGACAACTTTTCAAATTCTTCCCTCTTAATGAAGACAACCAGATTCCCTCGACAGTGGCATTATGACGTATATGCATTATTACATTCAAAACAATGAGGCATTCAAATGCAGAAAGTGGTGCTTGTTGATAGCAGACGGTAAACAAACACACCGGCGAAAAATAAGCGGACACACATATTAAAGCCAGTAGTTTTACACGCGCAGTTTACGTATTGATCAAACGGACACATCTTGATCATGTCGTTTCATAAACACTTACCGTTAATTCAAATCCTCTGTTTCAGTCCGCGCGCCAATGTGCCGTAGGAAGTCCACGAGCAGCCTGTGTCACGCGCTCTATCAGCTGATGATGGGGCGTGGCCAAACCGAGGGATTTAAAAATGACAACTTTTAACCGTGTAGTATTATAAGGATCATTTTGGGTATTCGTCTTTTTAAAGTGGTGGTTTACTTAAAATTAAACCCTAAAAGCTTTTTACAAGATCCAGTGTAATGAATAGAAATTATTATTGCATTAAAATAATCGTTATCATAAAAAATGCCTTCTTTCTTCTTTTCAGCACATACAAATGTGGTTCCACCCACATGTGACATTATTAACCAGAAGGACATCATTCAGCTTTCATCAACAGCGTCATGCTCAACAACTCAACCCCGTCACATGAAATTAACATATTATATCAGTGCTTTTCAAAATTATATTTTAACACACACACACACACACACACACACACAAACAAATACAAATATTTGCTGAGAAAGCCCCTCATATAACAATAACTCAATATATAATGATTATACATATTTATATCAATATATAATTATACATAGTTATCTTTAAATATTTAAATATTATATATATATATATATATATATATATATATATATATATATATATATATATATATATATATATATATATATATATAATAGAGGGCTATATATATAATATATAATAGGCCAGAACAGTTACCATTTTGAGAAACAACAACAACAAAACACACACACACACACACGCGCGCACACACACACACACACAACACTGTCATATTTCTTCACTGTCAGCCTATGACAGGGTTGAGTAATTCACTACATTTATGAATATCGTAACAATAATATGAAAAAGCTTATTCAGTATATTATACATTTTATTTACTTCAATGAAACATGGTGTTAAATATATGTGGGTGCAAGTAGCCTTGTGGCTGGAGAGTTGTGACAGGGTTCAGACAAAGTGGCAATATAGGATAATTAAATTGGTAACACAATTCACTTTTTATTCCACTTTGCTGAGCAGTTCACCATAAAATGAAAATTCTCCCTTTATCATGCACATCTTGCCATCTCAGATGTGTACGACTTTCATTTCTTCTGCTGAAAACACCAAGATGTTTAGAGGAATATTTCAGCTCTGTAGGTCCATACAATGCAGGTCAACAGGGTCAGAACTTTGAAGCTCAAAAAGCACATAAAGACAGCATAAAAGTAATCCATAAAACTCCAGTAGTTTAATTCATGTCTTGAGAAGTGATATAATAGGTGTGGGTGAGAAACAGATTTATCTCCTCCCTGACCTGCACTGGTGGTGATATACATGAAGAAAACAAATCGGCAAAAAGAAGAACTCATAGGAGAGAAGAGCGCTTGGGAAAGTGAAAGTGTAGATTTCTAGTAAATAAAATCTGTTTCTCACCCACATCTATCAGATCTCTTGTGCAGACATGGATTTAACCAGTCTTATGGATTACTTTTATGCTGCATTTATGTGCTTTTTGGAACTTCAAAGTTTTGGGCCCTGTTGACTTGCATTTTAAGGACCTACAGAGCTGAGATATTCTTCTAAAAATCTTCATTTGTGTTCTAGGAAAGTAAGTCAAACATCTGGGATGGCATGAGGGTGAGTAAATGATGAGAGATTTTCATTTAAAGGGCTAGCATTAAATAATATTGGTTTTAGTTTCTTTTAAGGGAGTGGATATTATATCATATTATTCATATAGCCTACTTTAATCAGGTGGCAATAAGATGAGGTTGATTTTATCCAGCGTGCAGTATGTTAATGTATGTGTATGATGAATCCTAAAAAGGATTCCTAAAAAACTCCACATACTGCATGGGACAGCATATGGTCACAGAAAACATGATCCCTTTCAGAAAATGACAATTCTTCCCTGCTCATCTGAAATGCCTGTCTGTGTTCCTCACCCTGAAAATAAAACAAACAATAATTTCTATGGACGCCTTTGACATCTTCACTGACTCCATATGTGATATATGTGATATATGTGATATGTAGCAATATAATGCTTTATTAACCTTTTCCAAACAAAGCTTTCACAATACAAACATAGAAATGCACTAAAAAAAATCACCAAATCGAGTCAAATTAAATGTTTCCCAAAGTGTAATCGGGAGTTTGACTAATTGAAAGAACTAGTCCCACGTGGGTTACATCTTCATTGCAATGCACATCATCCTCTTCCACTCTCCTCCTCCTCAATGTTCATCTGCTGGCAGACTGTGGCATCTGCTTTGTGACCGCAATCGTGAAGATGCGTTCATGATTCGTGTCAATGCAAGCGTCGAGTACAGCTTTGAACTCCACATTGAAGCACTTGCAAACAACAACGTCTCATTCTGTGTTTTGGTGATCGTTAAGATTTGCTCCATCCTGCCACAAGCAAGTACAAGCTTCTTTCCTGTCTTCTGTTTGCAGTATTATAGAGACCCGCAGGACAATTGTATAAATGATACAGCTAAAAGTGTGTGTGTGTGTTTGTGTGGATGTCAGAGCGTGTTTTGAGAAATGTGTGTGTGTATTGAGAAATGTGTGTGTGTGTGTGTGTGTGTATTGAAAAATGTGTGTGTGTCTATTGAGAAGTGTGTGTGTGTGTGTGTGTGTATTGAAAAGTGTATGTGTGTATTGAAAAATGTGTGTGTGTGTGTGTGTGTATTGAGAAGTGTATGTGTTTATTGAAAAATGTGTGTGTGTGTGTGTGTGTGTATATGTGTATTGAGAAGTGTGTGTGTGTGTGTATTGAGAAGTGTATGTGTTTATTGAAAAATGTGTGTGTGTGTGTGTGTGTGTATATGTGTATTGAGAAGTGTGTGTGTGTGTGTATTGAGAAGTGTGTGTGTGTATTGAAAAATGTGTATGTGTGTGTGTGTGTATTGAAAAATGTGTGTGTGTGTGTGTATGTAAAAAAACAACAGTGTCATTATGTAAACAAACTGGCATTTAAAGGGTTAAAATCCTGAAAATGAATGAATATTTGGTAGTTATGATCAGGACTGATGTTGGTTCTAAAAATAAAGTCATTGAAAGTGGAAAATAATATAAATATATATATATTATGGCTTTTTTGGCGCAGACATTTTTGTCCTCTGAGAACTTCTGGGATTCTTTGATTTATTGACGCACAAGAGTTAAAGTGAAAAGCAGACTTATATGGTTTCAGAAAGTTAGTATATCACGTTTATATCATTTAATAATATAAACGGGAGTGAACAGTAAAATATACAGGCGTCAAAACTACATCATGTAAAGCCTGAAAAATGGACAGCGTATTTTTTATTGTACATTTCTGGCAACCGCACAAACTGCCAGGATTTTACTAGATTTAACAGTCATTTCTTACAATAAAATACTGTTTTCAATATTTTACTGTAAAATAAATGCAGGCTAGGTCATTTTCTGTCACAACACATCAAATTACAGTGAAAAAAGACTTTTGAATATCGCACTGCATTATGGGAAAATGGTGTTTCGTTGGAAGTTTTTAGTGTTCCCCTTTGGATGGGACCTTATCGTATTTATTTCTAATTTAATTCCTCCTAGTTGGTGCAGTTGTGATTGAGAACACAATTTATTGTACGGTAATGTGTGGAGAAAATCTTCCTATAGACTTCTTCTGCTCTGTGGGCATCAATTATTGTAATTTTCAGAGTGCTAGGCAGCTGCTTAGAGGAGCCCATGACTGCTGATTGTTGGGACAAGGGTTGAGGAGTCAGTATATGTAAAGCTTTGACATGTGCATCACCTGGCCTTTCCAAAACGATGATTGTGCACAAGCCATTGCCCTAACAAGCTAATTAAGGTCTGAGACCTTGAGAGCTCAAATTAAATGTTTGCATGGCGCTCCTTTCCTTTTTTCACTCGAAAATTGTGCAAAATAAAAATATATTAATATTGCTTAAAATGTTGAGAGGAATGTTTGGAGATCAGTTCATCTTTACCAGACCAGGGGTGTGCAAACTTTTGCACGCCACTGCATGTGCAACTGGGACGTGACAAACACAAAACTGAGTCTACAAATCTATTAAATACATTTTATTACAGTAGCCACATTTGTATAATCCCTTTTATAGACAGATGACTGTAAACCGGACAGCACAGAACCAAATGTGTGTCTGTAGACCGACAGGACGCAATGAATTAAACAGAAGACGTTTTTTTCTTGTGAATAAAGTGGTGCATTTTTCATACATTTTGATGCGTTTACATGGCAAGAATCTTTCCAAACACATGTTATATTTTGATGTCTAATCTAAAGGATACTTCTTGACGAGTCGTCTGGGGAAAAAAGCATTTTGACAAAAAAATTGGTTGGCAAATATTTTAAAGGCCTGCGAAAATATTAGCAACCAGGGCAAAGACATTCCCATGAACACAAAGATTTGATTTTTGCAAACAGGTTTAATTTTGCAATCCATAAACCATCATTCAACCATTCTAGAGCAAGATTTGTTGAACTGTAGTCTGGCATGGCTTTGAAAGTCACAGTCTCAAAAGATTTTCTCTTCCCATCCCGTCACTCCCCTTCAATCCTTCCTCAGCCCCAGTTGTGTTTGTCTTCCTCTGCTGTGGCGAGGATATCTGTGACCAGACCTGTGCCGATGGTTTTATTGCCATCTCGGAGTGTGAACCTTTGACCTTTGTCAAGAACCATGGGCTGTCTGAGGGTCAGTGTTAAAGATGTGTCCTCTCCCGGCATTACCATCTCCTACAAGACACATAAAGTCAGGGCAAAGGTTAATCTTATAAAACATGTTCAGGACATATTTCACAGCAAAAATAAAACACTAAATAAATTGCATTTGCATAAAGAAAATAAACAGTCATTTTCGGAGCCTTAATATAAACGTGCAATTAAGAGAAATACAGTTGATATTGTTGTAGGAAATTAAGACATCTTCAATTACAAGAAATAAATGCGCAATTATGAGATATTGTCACAAATGTGAGAAATAGTTGTAAATTGTGAGAAATTAAAGGACACCTATTATGGTTTTTAAACGTGCCTAATTTTGTTTTAAAGGTCTCACTATAGATTTACATGCATCCAAGGTCAAAAAACACTTTAATTTGCTCATAATTTATATTGCAGCATTAACTTTTTTCCCCCCAGTGTCAAAAAACGACTCGTTCAATGATCCGTTCTAAGGATTCATTCTAAACTCCGCCTACTCTGCTCTGATTGGTCAGATGACGAAGTCTGTTGTGATTGGTCTACTGCTGAGTGTAGTGCTTGAGGGCGGGTCAAAGCTGTTCACGAGCAGCCAATGAAGACCAGAGGCGGGTTTTTTCTTACCAAATTAGGTTACTACATGAAGAAAGTCTAGAATTACCAACGACTCGTTTCAGGTGTTCAGAATCGGTTCATTTGGGAGTCAATAACTCCATTTGTCGTGCACTTTGATTTATGAAATTGTGCATATTTCTTTACATTCACAAACAGCTATATAACACTCTACGTGAAACGTAATATTTGAAAAACCAAAATAGGTGCTCTTTAAGTCGCAATTGAGAGAAATCAATGTGAAAAGTAACCCGGCACGTGTCCACATGGAACAACAAGACATCCGCGAAAAACAAAGCTCAAAATCTCTCACAATTAAGGTCTACACTCATGAAAGCAAATAATGTGACTTGGCATGTTTGATATCATTTAAGAGATCTCAGTGCGACTGGTATAATGGTCTCTTTCCCATGTTGATAAAACTAACGGTAACAAAGTTATAAAGTCTTTGCCAAATACTGTATAATTCTTGCTTACCTTGCCTGTTGGCAGCTGTACTCGACAGGCCATGTCCCAGGTGAGAGAGAACATGACGGGCATGAAGTTTGTGACAAATGGCTTGTGTCTGCCACCCTCCTCTTTACTCAGAATATAGACCTGATGACATCCAAACCGGAAGAGTTTAACAAAGTAAAATGGTTTTGAAGCATCGATGAAGATGTGTTAAACTGAAACTGATAAATTTCCGCAATTTGAAGAGATATAGACACTAACCTGAGCTTTGACCTTCTGGTGTGGCTGTATGGATGCTGGTTTGCTCATCACCATTCCTCGCCTGATATCTTCTCTCTTCAGCCCACGGACCAGAGCACCCAGATTATCACCCGCCTCTGCCCGGTCCAGAGACTGATGGAACATCTCGATACCTGGGAGAGAGAGAAAATCTTAATCCATTGACAAAAGCTGCTGGAATTGATTTCTGAACTGACAAGAGGGTTAGCATCAACACACTTTGGCCTATCGCTAGTTTATGAGCCGAGCAGAAAATGACATTTTCTTACCAGTGACAACAGACTTAAAGGAACGACTGTGTCCGACAAATTCACACTCATCTCCTTTCTTGATCACTCCTCGCTCTAGTGTGCCAGTGACCACAGTACCACGACCTGCACGCAAAAGTCATACGGGGCGTTACACACCCACACGCTTCTGGGAATTCAGAATCACTCGCACACAAAGGAGGAGTAATTAATAAAAACAATAATTATTTTATGGATATACCAAGCAGACGCTTTTATTCAAAGCTACTTATGTTTGCAAAATGATCCGTTTTTATTAGACTCCAAAACTGATTCTGTACTGACTTGGTTACAAACCTTTTCAAGGTGAATTATACGGGAAAAGTGCATTCAAGTTATTACATAAGAGCCAAAAACGCTATAAGCAGAAGCACGATATCGAAACCAGAATAGTACAGAAGCTTGAGCAGAAGTATGCCTCTGAAAAATGAAAAGCGAGCATTGTTTTTAGTTAACAGGAAGTGACTTTTACAGCACAACACAGACGGGACAGCAAATACCTGGAATAGAATAGACTCCCTCTATGGGCAGCAGGAACGGTTTCTCCAGCTCTCTCTTTGGCAGAGGAATGTAAGTATCTACCACATCCAAAAGCTTCATAACAGCATCAACGCCCAGTTCTGGCTCCTTGTTCTAAACACACACAATCAGAACAGAAGTACTGAATACTATCGATTCAACAGTTTAAAACTAGGGCTGTCAATTAATTACATGACACTGCGATTATCATTCGAATTAACCACAATTATTTGTATATACGTCTTGCGTCAGTGCTATTTATTTTATCCTCCGCAATTTGGAATGCCCAGTTCCCAATGTGCTCTAATGGTGCGTTCACATACAACGCGAAGCGAGCATTTCATGGGACGCGATTACATAAAAGGCAATGCAATGATGCGAATAGACGTGAATCCGCATGACGTGTTGTCGCAAAATGGATGAACAGATTGTTGTAGCGGTGTGTGGGCACCCGGAACGTCATACATGTACAGAGACCGGACGAAAAAAGACGTCGCTTGGAGGAAAGTGTTGCCCCAACGTGACTCTACCCACCCTAGCAACCAGGCCAATTGGTTGCTAAGGAGACCTAACTGGAGTCACTCAGCACACCCTGGAATCGAACTTGTGACTCCAGGCGTCTGTGCTATTTTAAATGTCGATTTCTGTGCAAAGCATCAGACAGACGCTTTTGAAGTGGCTCACTGGTTTTCAGAGTCAAGTTGAAAGGATAGTTTGGATAGCATAAAAGCAATCAATAAGACTCCAGTAGTTAAATATATTACTTCAGAAGCGATATTATAGGCGGGAGTGAGAAACGGATCAATACTGAAGTCCTTTTTACCTATAAATCTACACTTTCACTTTCTAAAAGTGTTTCACTTTCTAAAAGTGAAAGTGTAGATTTATAGGTAAAAAGGACTTCAGTATTGATCCGTTTCTCACCCAAAGTGATTGCATCACTTCAGAAGGCATATATTAAACCACTGGAGTCGTATGGATTACTTTTATGCTGCCTTTATATGCTTTATGGAGCTTCAAAGTTCTGGCCACCATTCACTTGGATTGTATGGACCAACAGAGCTGAGATATTCCTCTAAAAAAACTAAGTTTGTGTTTACACAGAAGAAAGAAGGTCACACACACAAATATTCAATATATCATCGGTTCATTTCTTTGAGGATCAAACTTTTAAAGGGACAGTTCACCTCAAAATAAAAATGTATCATTTATTCCACAAAAGAAAGGAGGTAATTTGGGTTTGGAACGATATGAGGGCGAGTAAATGACAGAATACATTTTTTGGGGTGAACCAGTCCTCCAGTCAATCTTTTCCTCCATCCATCTCCATTCCACTATCCTTACCTCCAGGGCACAGAGTGCCGATCCAATAACAACGGGCGTGTTTTCCCCGTCGTAGCCGAACTCGGTGAGCAGCTCTCTGATCTCCAGCTCCACCAAGTCCAGCATCTCTTTATCCTCCACGGCATCGGCTTTATTCACAAACACCACCACGTTCTCCACGCCGATCTGCCTCGCCAGCAGGAGGTGCTCACGAGTCTGAGGCATCTGACCGTCTGTTGCCGCCACCACCAGAATGCAGCCGTCCAGCTGAGCGGTGCCTGTGATCATGTTCTACAGACATGGAAATATTAGACCATCACACGCATTTATAATACTGCTCATTAGTCCATCACCGAGCGTTACCTTGACATAGTCAGCGTGTCCAGGGCAGTCTGTGTGTGCGTAGTGTCTGTTAGCGGTGGTGTATTCCACGTGTGAGGCGTTAATGGTGATTCCTCTGGCCTTCTCCTCAGGAGCGTTATCAATATCTTCATACTTCTTATAACGTGCACCACCAGCCTCGGCAAGAACTGACACAAACATGCACACAAATTCAGGTGAAAACAACGACTTTTTAACCCTCCTATTGTCTTAAGAGGTCAGTTTTAGTCTTTAAGTTACCTTTGGTGATGGCAGCCGTAAGTGTGGTCTTGCCGTGGTCCACATGACCAATAGTCCCGATGTTTACATGGGGTTTATCACGAGAAAACACCCTTTTGGCCTCTGCTGCAAAATTCCTCCGACTTAGAGGAACTGCACACTGAGAGATGGAAAGAAATAAGCAAAACTCACTTTTTTAACTCTTTCATATACAAAAAAACAAGGCATTAAGAAACGTATTAACTACATAAATCTCAAAGATGTATATGCGTCTTAAGTATTAGCGGGAACACCCCCAAAATCAACATAATAATGTTTGAAAACAGGGTGTGTTGTGATAAATGTAGCTTTATAAATTAAGAAATTGCTAGAATGATAATACAGTTTGTTTTGTGTTTATTAACTTTATTAATTTCCCCATGATAATCCTGCTAATTTAGGCACTTCAATGAAATCTTATATTTCATCTTATACACTCCCCTAAAGGATTATTAGGAACACCATACTAATACTGTGTTTGACCCCCTTTCGCCTTCAGAACTGCCTTAATTCTACGTGGCATTGATTCAACAAGGTGCTGAAAGCATTCTTTAGAAATGTTGGCCCATATTGATAGGAGAGCATCTTGCAGTTGATGGAGATTTGTGGGATGCACATCCAGGGCACGAAGCTCCCGTTCCACCACATCCCAAAGATGCTCTATTGGGTTGAGATCTGGTGACTGTGGGGGCCATTTTAGTACAGTGAACTCATTGTCATGTTCAAGAAACCAATTTGAAATGATTCGAGCTTTGTGACATGGTGCATTATCCTGCTGGAAGTAGCCATCAGAGGATGGGTACATGGTGGCCATAAAGGGATGGACATGGTCAGAAACAATGCTCAGGTAGGCCGTGGCATTTAAACGATGCCCAATTGGCACTAAGGGGCCTAAAGTGTGCCAAGAAAACATCCCCCACACCATTACACCACCACCACCAGCCTGCACAGTGGTAACAAGGCATGATGGATCCATGTTCTCATTCGGTTTACGCCAAATTCGGACTCTACCATCTGAATGTCTCAACAGAAATCGAGACTCATCAGACCAGGCAAGATTTTTCCAGTCTTCAACTGTCCAATTTTGGTGAGCTCTTGCCAATTGTAGCCTCTTTTTCCTATTTGTAGTGGAGATGAGTGGTACCCGGTGGGGTCTTCTGCTGTTGTAGCCCATCCGCCTCAAGGTTGTGCGTGTTGTGGCTTCACAAATGCTTTGCTGCATACCTCGGTTGTAACGAGTGGTTATTTCAGTCAAATTTGCTCTTCTATCAGCTTGAATCAGTCGGCCCATTCTCCTCTGACCTCTAGCATCAACAAGGCATTTTCGCCCACAGGACTGCCGCATACTGGATGTTTTTCCCTTTTCACACCATTCTTTGTAAACCCTAGAAATGGTTGTGCGTGAAAATCCCAGTAACTGAGCAGATTGTGAAATACTCAGACCGGCCCGTCTGGCACCAACAACCATGCCACGCTCAAAATTGCTTAAATCACCTTTCTTTCCCATTCTGACATTCAGTTTGGAGTTCAGGAGATTGTCTTGACCAGGACCACACCCCTAAATGCATTGAAGCAACTGCCATGTGATTGGTTGATTAGATAATTGCATTCATGAGAAATTGAACAGGTGTTCCTAATAATCCTTTAGGTGAGTGTATATATAATGAAGTACTTTAAGTGAAAAAACACTCACCAGTTTATAGGAGCTGTGCAGAAAACTCGGGGAGGTCAACTGCAAAGCTGAAATAAATAAATAAATAAATAAATAAATAATCTACATAACGTTAAAAAAAATGACAATGGTTTATGGTTCAGAAATGTTTTAATCATTACTAAAAAAAATCCATACGCACAAAAAATTACCTGTAATTAAATACATAAAGCAATATTGACAAAAAACCCTTCCAAAATCTAATTTAAAGCATCAATATAATTGCATTGCTCTCATCGTTAGCCCGAATCTGACCTAATGTAGACACTAGACACCCCGTTTATAACACACTGCATCTTCTCCTTGTGTCTTGATGCAGAACAGCTCTTTCATTCATTTATGCACAAACAGTCTTATACATTGTTGTCAATATCTGTTATAAATGCAGCACAGGTTGAAGAGCTTGACCTTGTGTTAAGCATCAAAAATGCCATTTCCCCTAACTAACATTTTCACACTTTCATCCTCACATGCACGCATATATGATTTAAACCCCACGCCAATCAATCGTAGCATGAACACAAAGTCAATAACACGGGCAAACAAGAACAAAAACGCTTCTTGTAACTTACCGGACAGGCACGCGCGGACACTCACGAGCGCAGCCATTTTGCGGGCGAAGCCAAATGCGCATGTGCGTGGAAATCAGAGTCTGACGAGTATTTGTACTTTAACGTAAACATTCTACAACATTTGACCATTAAAAAGTTGATAGCGTTTGTTGTTGTTGTTTTTTACATTCTCTTACCAAAATTTGACCATTGTTGGGAGTAATGCATTATTAAGTAATGAATTACTGTAATTCATTGTAGTTAATTAAAAAAGTAAAGTAAGGGATTACTCTTAATCTTACAGTTACTTCTGATGTTATATGGTGTATATACTATAGAACAATTCTAAATAATACACTAGTACATTTAAAATCGAAATTTAATGTCTAATGTTAAAATATATGTTTTCTAATTTAACGCTGCCCCCTTAAATTCTTTGGCCAAAAGATCATGAATAATTATTTTTGATTTTATATGATTTATTTGAAAGAATTAAAAGAACAGTTTTATGTCTTTATGTTAATTAAATAAATAATAGTTTCATTTTCATCGTCCCTAAAACATTTAAAAAGTAATTATTAAATGTATTCATTTTTTTTTTTTTAATAATTTAAATAATTAGAAGACCTTTATATGCAGTGACGACTCGGCAAGTCATTACGGTAAAGGCTAATGACGTCATTGCTCCTCGACTATTTCTTTGGGCACGCCGCTTTGCTGCAGGATCTGGAAGCATCTGGTGTGTTTGTAACAGTAAAGCGGACCTCACACATCACATCTGCATCTGCAAAACCTTGATTCATATCATTTTCACGAGGTAAGACGGGTTTGTTGTACCCATATTTACATATTTTAGCAGGACTAGAATGTGTTTACATTTAATTCTACTCTACGTTTGCCTGTTAAGACATGAGTTTATAATTCTCATGGTATATCTATATTAGAGGTTGTCCTATATATCGGATATAAAGTAAAGCAAGGGATTACTCTTAATTTTTCAGTAATTTAATTAGTTACATTTGATGTAATTGTGTTAAATACGGTATAGACTATATAACAATTTTATAAGAACAAGAGTGAATTTAAAATCGAAATTTAACGTCTAATGTCAAAAATATATATAATTTTTTTTATTTAACGCTGCCCCCTTAAATTCTTTGGCCAGCTCATGAATAATTTATTTGTTTTTTATATTATTTATTTGAAAGAATTAAAAGAACAGTTTCACGTCTATCCTCCTTGTATTGAGCATCTGGTCGAGGGTTGATGAGGGTTTTAGAAAGTAATTACTAATAAGTAATGCAATTACTTTTCAAACAGAGTAATTAGTACAGAAATTACACTGTAGAAGATGTAATTTAGTAGTTAGTAATTTTTAAAAAAAAAATTTTTTTTAGAGTAACTTACCCAACATTGGCTATTGGTTAAAATTTTATATATTTTTATTCCCTATATTTTAATAAACCTCATCCTGTTAAAAAAAAAAAAAAAACACACCATCGGCCGATTAAGCGGTTATGGCCTTTTCCACTATTGTAGTTTTCAGTATTGGCAAAAACCCACAATCGGTCGACTTCTGTATGTATAGGTAAACATTATGGATAATTGGTGTAGCTGAAAATAAGTGTTGGTACTGTTTTTACAACTAGACTGGAGCATGTAGAGCTTTAAAGTTGCACTCAGTAAATTTTTATTTTTTTTTTTCCTCATAAAAAAGTTTAACTCCTAAAGACATGAATTGTCATTTAAAAAAAAAAATCAAATAAAAAAATCAAATCAAATGCATTTTGCAACATATGTAGCAAATCATGAGCACTTGCATTAAAATGAAGACTCCAGTCATATCAGAAACCTTATAAAAGCTGTTTTATTCTACATGGAGAGGGTCCGCACATGGGGGCGGCCATGTTGGAATCACATGACCAGCTGAAAACAACTGGCTTAATCTCAGTAACCGTCCTGTTATTTGACACTTTCACTCATTGATTAAAGTCATCATGGCTGACTGTGAATCCTAAATTTCTACAGTAGCATCTAAAACTAAAAACTATTGATTTTTAATGATGCTGCATCCAAGCCGCTAGGTGTCAGTGGAAGTCCAAGATGACACAAAGGCAAAAGTTACTGAGTGCACCTCTAACAAGAGAACAAACACATTTGATTAAACTGTAAGCAGTAGGATTGGTTTAAATATAATTTTGTGTTATTCAAATGTTTTTATTTATTGTCTGGTTTAAATCTGCATACTTAAAAAGCATGTTTTATTGACATGTATGTGTAATGCATGTTATATGATGTCTCTGTCTCTCTCTAGATGGCAGAAGGCAGGGGTAACTGGCATCACCCCAGTAATTTACAGGGTGTGCTTTGGTTGGCTGTGGAGGCTGGTTCTGCATCTCAGGGTCCAGCTCCATCAGAGCCCATGACACAGGAGGTGAGCGGAGACCCCATGAGGTCCATATAAACACTGTAGCTGTGCAAATTCTATAATATTGCTGTTTATCATTTAGTCTGCGTTTGAGACGATGCATTTGTCTAAACTCTCCTGTCTGTCTTTGCCCCTCTTTTCTGTAGAGAATTGAGTTTTTGAGAGGAGCTCTGGCAGAAGTGTGTAAAGGACAGATGGATGAGGTGGAACATATGAGACGTTGTTTGGAAGTGCTTGACAGAGATAAATGCAGAGAGCTAGGGGATGAGGTGGATGAAAGAGAGGAGGTTCTGGAAATGCTCTCGGAAATCTGCGAGAGCATGGAGAATGCAAGAGGTGTGTGTGTGTGTGTGTGTGTGTGTGTGTGTGTGTGTGGGGGGGGGGGGGGGGGGGGGGGGTTTATGCTCTACAAGTGCTTTTGACCCTGCTAAGCTACACAAACTTTTAGCGCAGTGTTTGATTGACCGGTGAATAGGCAGTCCTTTTGCAAGATGCATCAGGACAGATTCGCATTTCCATTACAAATGTGATTGCGAGGAGGAGTGTGATCAGCTGATTCAGTGCCAGGCCACGCCCTCCTCATCATGGTGATTTGGTCACATGATGCGTTATGATGCTTACAAAGCGGAGACATTATTCTTACTGTATCTGCTCCAGCACGGGAACAAAATGGTGGATTGTGTGTAGATATCTCAGGGGAGGAGCTATGATAATAGGGCGGAGTCATCACCAGTCGTGGGCGTGGCCTGCTCTAATGTGATGTCACTTTAGAGCAGAAATTAAAAGCATTCATTGTGACACCATTTTTGATGAATAGAAATATAAGAAAGAGGAGTGGGTGGACTTATCATTATAGGGTGGTTGTGTACACACACGGCCGACTCACATTTATGTGCAAGTAAAAGTGAATTTTGCATAATAGATTCCCTTTAAGGCTCATGAAAGTTACTAACTGGTTGTTCATATAACATGTAGTTTAACATAAAAAGAGGAAAAAAAAAAGCTTTTTTTAGTAAGTTAATAAGCTGAAAAATAATTCTAAATGGACTATCTGGAAATTAAATATTTCATAAATAATAAAACTATAAAAAGGTCATATTTAAACACGCTTGCAGTATTGTTTATTTGTCTCATATCTGTAAAATCCACCAAAGAAAAAATAAAATTGCGGGTAAGAGATCTGACTGATTTACCAGTCTTTTGGTGGGCTGAAACGGTAATTTCGGACCCTGGACTCGACGCAACGGTCAAAACCATCCGTCTAGTGCATGCCTACTTAAGAAGGTTGCTTTCAGAGTGAACGACCCCCATCTCACTCGCATGAGCATTAGCTGCGTACATGCAACTGTATTTAATGAAAAACTCTGGTATTGCCGGTATGATCCTTGTGTCTAATCGTACTATGGCACCGTTATAGGCTACTGTGCAACACTAAGTTAACAGAACCGTTAATTAAATCGTTTCTCTTCTCGTTTAAATTTTTTATTCAACATTTGAAAATATGAACTGGGTAAATCTTTTGTTAACAGCCAGATACGGTATGTTCCTTGCTATTAACACCGTGCTTCATATTGATTAGTGGCGCCCTCTTGTGGACGTCTGAGACAACGGTGATTTTAAAGGGGTAGTTCACCAAAAAATGAAACTTCTCTCATATTTTGGGACTTTTCCACTGCACGGTACGACTCGACTCTGCCTGCTTTTTGGGTGTTTTCCACTGTGGATAGTGCCACCTCGGTCGAGGTTGCAAGCGAGCCGAGCTGAAGGGGATGTGACGTCAAAACCCTGCAGATCACTGATTGGTCAGAGAGAATCGTCACTACCAGCGTCGTTGCTGTAAGTTAGATGCCAGGTTAGCTTACCCTCATGCGTAATTTGAGCTAACGCAGTGATGTACTCGTCTGCGCTTTGGTATTTTGTCTTGCTCTTGTCAGCCTCATTTGTAACATAGTTTGTCGTCTTGCTGTGAAAAACATCCACATGCCGAGAATCAAGAACACCATTCATTCATTCATTCATTGCTCATTTGTTGTGTTTGTCACGTTTAAGATGATGTCACGGCAGTAGAGGCGGTGCAACTATGACAATCAGCCTATAATCCCTCCCATGTTCAGGCTGCACTAAACTGCAGTGGAAAAGTGCCATTACTCACCCTCATGCCATCCCAGATGTGTGACTGACTTTCTTCTGCTGAACACAAACGAAGATTTTAAGCAATTTTCAGCTCCGTAGGTCCATACAATGCAAGTGAACGATGACCTAAACTTCAAAAAGGCCCAAAAAGGCATCATAAAAGTAATCCATAAGACTCCAGTGGTTCAATCCATGTCTTCAGAAGTGATATGATAGGTGTGGGTGAGAAACAGATCAATATTTATGTCCTTTTTTTTTTTTACTATGAATCTCCACTTTCACATTCTTGTTTTTGGCGATTCACGTTCTTTGTGCATATCGCCACCTGCTGGGCAAGGAGAAGAATTTATAGTAAAAAGGGACTTAAATGTTGATCTGTTTCTCACCCATATCACTTCTGAAGACATGGATTAAACCATTGGAGCCTTATGGGGTACTTTTATGCTGCCTTTGTGTTGTTGTTTGTTTGTTTTTTTTTTTTTTTTTTTTTTTGGAGCTTTAAAGTTTTGGCCACCATTCACTTGCATTGCATGGACCAACAGAGATGAGATATTCTTCTAAAAATCTTAATTTGTGTTCAGCAGAAGAAAGAAAGTCATACACATCTGGGATGGCATGAGGGTGACTAAATGATGAGACCTTCTGGTCCCTTTAAAAATCAGATTACTGAGACGGATGTAAAACAGATGTAAACGGGGCTTTTGAGTGGTTTTTATGTGTTTTGCAGCTCTGATGAAGCTGGGCGGTCTAGACATGTGTTTGTCGCGCTGTCTCTTTCACACTGAAGCTGGTATTCGCTGGAGAGCGGCTCATCTCATTGCCGGCTGTGCTCAGAATTTGCCTGATGTGCAGTGCTACCTGCTGAGACAGGGGGCGCTACTGACACTCCTTCAACTCGTGGATCACGACGCAAGCAGCACAGTTCGAATTCATGCACTCTACGGTGTGTCTTGTAAGTATGATGACGTCCATTTGTCACATTTATGCACGACATAAGGGAAGATTTTCAGTGAATAATGGCTTGAATTTCTGTCTGTTCCTTACACAAAACTAAGATATGACTTGAAAAGGCTTGAAGATACCGTGCATGAGTCACATGGACGTTTTACGTGCACTTTTTTTTTTTTTGGTGTTTTTGTCATTTTTGGATGTCAGCAGTTGTATGGAAAAGAGCAGTGTGAATATGTTGCTAAATATCTCCTTTTGTGTTCCATGGAAGAAGGAAAGTCGTACAGGTTTGAATAGAGTAGAAGCCTTTATTGGTCACACATTAAATGATATATACATATATCATCATCATCTAGCCATGATACGGTGCCCCTGGAACAGATAGGGTCAAGTGGCAGTGCTGGGGCTTGAACCCCCGACCTTCTGGTCAGTAACCCAGAGTCTTAACCGCCGAGCGACATCAGGGTGAGTAAATGATGACAGAACTTGATGATGATAACTCCTGTCATTCTCAGGTTTAGTGCGGGAACAGGAAGCAGGTCTGCAGGACTTCCTGTCATACGATGGCTTTTCAGTGCTAATGAGGGGGATGCAGTCAGGCAGTGAGAAACTGAGAACTAAATCAACTTTCCTTCTGCTCAGCCTGTTGAATAGTCACCCAGAATACAAAGGTACTGCTGACTCTCATGAGTCTCTCTCTCTCGTGCTCTCTCTCAATGTGTGTGTGTGTGTCTGTCTCTCTCTCTCTCTCACAGATACAGTGTTGTCTATGGGAATGGTTCAGCAGCTGGTGTCAGTTCTTCGGTCCCCTCATTCCTCTCTACATGAACATGTTCTTGGCGCCCTCTGCTGGTTAGTAAAATCATTGCTTGTGTTCTCCACATAGATGGAATTAATTTGTTGAGATGCAGTGTGTAATCCTGCTTTGGCTTCTCTTGTAACTCTTTCATTTGCGGGAAATAGACTAAATATCTGCCTGAAATGGTGCATTAAATAACCGTGCAGCTGTGATTATGGGATTCTTTTATCTTATGGAATTTTAAGACCTGGTTTCTGACATGTTTTTGTAGTCTGGTTGAGGATCCCCGTGGCATGAGTGATTGCAGAGATCCAACACTGGCCTTAGAGGAGCTGCTCAACCAGAGATTACAGGGCCTACGGGGACGAGCGGAGAGCCTGGTAAATTCACTTACTCTTTTCTTAACCATTGATTTCTGTTTGCATGTTATTCCAGAGGGGAAAAAAAGTTTGTCCAAGGAATATTGCTCCGCCCTCAACAACGTTTCTTTTCCACTGACATCACTTCGACCACTACATTAGATAATGCAGACTTTCTAGAATTTATCAGTTAACTCCCATTAATGACAATTAAACTAAACGTAATAAAAGTTGGGTGCCAGTAGTGTTTCAGGAGATCTACTTTTTACAATCCAACCATTTGCTGCTGGATAACATTAAGTCCTGTTTTTGTTTCGTTGAGTATGTTGTGTCACTTGGATATGTTACATTGCAGTAGTTGTTAAAGGGACAGTACACCCCAAAATTAAACTCGTCACATCATTCACTCATGCCATCCCAGATGTGTTTGACTTTCTTTCTTCTGCTGAACACAAATTAAGATTTTTAGAAGAACATTTCAGCTCTGTTGGTCCATACAATGCAAGTGAATGGTGACCAGAAATTTAAAGCTCCAAAAAGCACAAAGGCAGCATATAAGTAATCCATACGACTCCAGTGCATTTAAATGCATGTCTTCAGATGTGACATGATAGATATAGTGAGTAACAGACCAATATTTAAGTGGTTTTTACAATAAATTCTCCCTGCCGAGAAGGTGGCAATATGCACAAAGAAAGAAAAAAATAAATACAAAATGTGAAAGTGGAGATTTTATAGTAAAAAAGGACTTCAATATCAATTGTTTCTCACACACCTATCATATCACTTCAGAAGACATGGATTAAACCACTGGAGTCGTATGGATTACTTTTACGCTGCCTTTATGTGATTTTTGGAGCTTCAAAGTTCTGGTCACCATTTAATATTGACTTAGTTCTGATGGCACGGAATTTGTTTTGTATTTTAGAGGGAGTTGGAATTCTGTAAACGTTTACGAGCGTCTTGTTTCCAAGAGCAACACCAGGAGGACAGCGGAATGGATCGCTGAGTTCTCATTGGTCAATAATGATGCCTGCTGCGCAGTGATAGGCCAACACAAATGAGTTTGTATTCCCTCTCTGCTTTAGAGAGAAATAATGTACTAGAAAAAATGAATTAAAAAAATAACTTTTTTTTTTTTTTTTTTACTCTGAATATTCATAATTCAGTTTTGCCAGCTATGTGCGCATACTTGAATGTACCATGAATGCTGATGAGTTTCAACTGTACACAAAGCACTTTTTTTTTTTTTTTTTTTTTTTTTTTTACTCTGAATATTCATAATTCAGTTTTGCCAGCTATATGTGCATACTTGAATGTACCATGAATGCTGATGAGTTTCAACTGTACACAAAGCACTTTTTTTTTTTTTTTGTTATTTATGAAAATGTACATTTTGTATAATGTCAGTTTGGTATAGTAAAATGTTGTTTAAAATGAAGTTTAAGTTTTTATTCTATCCCCTTTTCAGCTGAACAGCCATATAAATGGTAACCCACAAACGCAAAGCCACAGTTTAGAACAACACATCAACATTTAAGATTGTAGAAATAAAATACATATAAGAGAAAACGCCAATATACAGGTTCAAGCGTCTTTTCCCCCTGATCTAATAAAACAGTAGTTTGTTTGAAGGTTTCGAAGCATGATAACAGAATGTACTTAGGCTGGGTAAAAATATCGTTTGTCTGAAGCATCGCAATCTTTGTTTGAACAATCTCCATATTGATTATTAAATCCCAAGATTGACCTTTGACCCCTATGTGGCAACTGTCTATAATGCAAGGAAATCCCTCGCTATGCAACTAAAATATCTATGATTAGCCAATGGCTAATAAATGTTCAGATTTCATCACCAGTGATTTAGTAGTGTAGTGGAGAAGTTATTCACACAGGGGTCCTTTCACCTCGTGTTGAGAGTAAAAGTTTGGTTTAACTCGTTCTGTGTCCAAAAAACGAGATCCATGTCATTGAATAATGTCTCTTAATACCCTTTAATATTTTTTTAACTGTCAGTTGTTGATTAAAAACAAAAAGAAAATTTAATTCTTATCACACACGGATGCGCTTAAGAAATGATGCACATCTTCTCATATGCGCTCACTTGCTGATGCCGCTAGTCTTAAAGAGACAGTACCACATAAGCAAGTGTTCTACATGTAAATACTTGTATTAATTATGCAAATAAACAATACAAATGTTATATATATATGCAACATTAATTGCTGGAAAATATTTCAAATGAAAAATGTGACCAATTTGATGAAATGTATATTTTCGAATTGTAACTAGAAGGTTCCTTTAATAATTAAGAGCATTAGCTTAGAGATAATTTCTTTATGTAAGCAAAATGGATATTGTAACAGAAACGTATCCATGGGAATCGAGAGCGAATCAAGAGTTTGTGAATCGAATTGGAAAATCTAAGTACCCAGCCACTTTAGATATATTTTAATTTAAAGGGACAGTTCACCCAAAAAATGAATATGCTCTCATTATTTACTCCCTCTCATGCCATCCCAGATGTGACTGACTTTCTTCTGCTGAACAACAATGAAGATATTTAGAGTATATCTCAGCTCTGTTGGTCCATACAATGCAAGTGAATGGTGACAAGAACTTTGAAGCTCCAAAAAGCACACAAAGGCAGCATATAAGTAATCCATATGACTCCAGTGGTTTAATCCATGTCTTCAGACGTGATATGATAGATGTGGGTGAGAAACAATATTCAAGTCCTTTTTTACTATACATCTCAATTCACGTTCACATTCTTCTTTTGTTTTGGAAAATGTGCATTATTTGTGCATATCGCCACCTACTGGGCAGGGAGTAGAATTTATAGTAAAAAATGTCTTACATATTGATCTGTTTTTGTCCCACACTTATCAATTTTATTATCCAATCAATTCCCAATGATATAAAACTTGTTCCCAGGGTTTGTGATGACATTAAAGTTAACTTATAATGAAAAAAGCAGAAGTCCTGGAGTGGAACCTGTGGAAGTAATGGGACACTTGTTTGATGATACTTTTTTGAAAGCAATCACAAACTGTTTATTTATCATTAAGGATTTAAACTTTTACAAAAACTTCACCAGCTTTCAATGTGGCGAACTGTATCGAGACCAAAAGTGACGCATGATATTTATCAGCGCACAGTCTCATGCCATTCACAACAAGAAGTGTTAGAACGATGTAGAACGTAAGAACTCGCACTAATAACAACAACAACAGTAAATATATACAGGCCATTGTAGATCATTTGAACTATAATGCAACATTTGTAATGTATGTAATGGCATTCTCTAAGCAGCTTTGAATGAAAGTGGAATGTATAAATGTTCATGTTTTGAAACTATGGATATGTAACATGGTCCAATAGTGAATTAGGAAGATTCTTGACATATTCCTTCATTTGTAATTGCTGGATTTGGACATTTTAACTGAGACCTGTAAGTTTGGGACACACCACAAGCACCTGTTGCAGTCATTTTTCCTCTTAACTCTTAAAGACATGAATTGTAATTTTGCAATAAACGTTGGGCATCATGACCCTTCACATTAAAATGAAGACTCCAGTCATATCAGTAACCTTATAAAAGCTGTTTTATTCTACATGGAGAGGGTCCGCACATGGGGGCGGCCATGTTGGCATCACATGACCAGCTGAAAACAACTCGCTTGATCTCAGTAACCGTCCTGTTATTTGACACTTTCACTCATTGATTAAAGTCATCATGGCTGACTGTGAATCCTAAATTTCTACAGTAGCATCTAAAAATGAAAACTATTGATTTTAAGTGATGCTGCATCCAAGCCACTAGGTGTCAGTGGAAGTCCAAGATGACACAAAGGCAAAAGTTACTGAGTGCGCCTTTAAAATAACTACTTCAGAAACATGCGTGTTTTATGGGGGCTTTTTACCTCAAAAACTATCTTTTCAATTCTGGGCAGTTATTAAAAAACTAAAAGTATTTTGTCAAAAAAAATTAAGTAATACAAAATGTAAATAATAATAATTAGCTTCACAAATTTGCAACGTTTAAAAAATAATAATTGGATCAAATGACCTCAAAATCAGTCTTTAGGCATCACATGCAAAGATCTCATGGATCAGGAATATTTTGCAGTGACAAACAGGTGTTAAGGAAAGTACTGTTATAGTCTTGTTGTCGATGAGTGTTTTGGGAGAAAATAAAATTAAAAGTGCCTTTTACCCAGGGGGAGGACTTTAGCTCCTTTGTACCCTATAGTAATGATTTGTGCATGTGTGTGTGTGTGTGTGTGTGTGTGTGTTATAAAAATATCATTAACCCTTGTGCGTCAATAAAAAAAAGTTACTCAGATTTCCTCCAAGGGCAAAAATGCCCATGTCCAAAACTGCCATAAAACTATTATATATTAATATTATTTTCCACTTTCAATTAGTTAATTTTTTTTTAATCAACAGTCCTGATCATAACTACCAAATATTCATTCATTTTCAGGAATTTATCTCTTTAAATGCCAGTTTGTTTACATAATGCCGCTGTTGTTTTTCACACACACACACAACACACTCTGACATCCATACAAACACACCCACACAATTTTAGCTGCATCATTTATTCAGCTGGCCTGTCAATCATATGGGGCAGTCTGATTA
Source organism: Moxostoma hubbsi (assembly GCA_032164185.1). Taxonomy (NCBI): domain Eukaryota; kingdom Metazoa; phylum Chordata; class Actinopteri; order Cypriniformes; family Catostomidae; genus Moxostoma; species Moxostoma hubbsi. The sequence goes on from JAVLUX010000007.1 coordinate 43,997,270, forward strand.
ATAGGAAAAAAGTTTGTATTTGCTCCATAGGATAAACATGAGAAGAATGGCGCCAACTGGTGGTAAATGTAAAAAATGTACATTTTGAAGCCAGGGCTCCTGAATGAAAGCATACTATCATAGAATTAATGAGTTTATGCTTTAATGGCACTGGGATCAAATATTGCAGTTTTAATGTGTTTCAACGAGGACATCTTTGTCCTGAAGGGCCTGAGTGTAACTATTAGTGTACACAATGTATTATAGGATGAGGAACTGAGGTTGACATTTAAAAATCCCCCCAAAATACACACTAAATTTGGCAAAATGTATGCCGTTGGCATTAACACAGCCAAAATGATTGAAAAAACTACAATGCAAAAGACACAAATGTACCGAAGGTCGCACAAGTGTTAATACACTGACAAATGCACGAAACCTGTCAGCTGCGCTCAGCGGGTAAACACATAATGCCGTCATAATGCAATGATCAGCAAACCATACTGCTGTGAAAGAGTTACACCGCCGCTGGTACACAAACTCCTTCCCCCTCGCCATCAACGTCACCACCCCTCCGAAACTAACAACATGGAGTCCGGTGTTTAGTGTGCAAAGATGGTCTTCGTCACCGTTTACTAAACACATATGTTCTCCCCGGCGCCCTTGACGGAGAGCTGCGACGCTCCGGTGCGCGTGTAATGGAACGCACACTTGCACTATATGCGCCTGTGTGTTGATGATGTGACTGGACGCATAACATTCGAAACACGGGCCGCTTTCAGTGAGTATTGCACAATTCCGTCCTTATCAGAGCCGTTCAGTGGTCATGTTTTGTCATGTATGCATATGCAAGTAACTGTTAATCGCCCCATATTTTCGGGAGATGGTGTCATAATTTTTCCCATCAAAAACGGCCTCCTCCTCTATTGTAGAAATAGCCAAATTAACCTAAAATTGGGCTTGGTAGAATAAAGTAGGGCAGGCGGAGTGACACTGCAGAGAAGATTTCTTTTATAAAGGTTGGATATGACAGAGTAGCTACTTTGGAATACATCCCAAAATGTGACCTCTTTCTTTTTTTAAGGTTGTAATCATTTTGTAAAATATAAATGCTTTTATATTATGTGTAGTTATGCATGCCATTATTTACTGTCATGTTGTTCATAGTACAATAACTCTACTGCAATTTTCAGATTAGAGGTTGCGTGTGAACAGGACCCTTTTGAAAAATGTTGCTCTGGCAATTTCCCTTAAAGGTGCACTCAGTAACTTTTCACTTGTGTCATCTTGGACTTACAGTGACGCCTGGTGGCGTGGATGCAGCGTCAATCGAAGTAGTTTTCCGTCCCACCTCCGCTGTAGAAAGTCACTATTCACAGTCAGTCATGGTTACTTTAATCCAAGAGTGAAACTGTCCAATAACAGGCTGGCTGCTGAGATTCAGCGAGTCGTTGACTGGTCATGTGATCTCAACATGGCCGCCCCCATGTGCGGACCCTCTCCATGTAGGATAAAACAGCTTTTATAAGGTTTCTGACATGACTGGATTTTATCATCTCATGTTAGTGTTCATGATTTTATATATATGTTTCAAAATTACAATTAATTTCTTTAGAAGTAAAACTTTTATTATGAAGAAAATCTCGAGAATATGATGATATTGACATGAAAATGATCAATAAATTAACAATTTACTGCTGTTGCCTTGTTAATATGTAATCATGTAATCTATAAAAAAGTAACTAGCCCGATTATAAGTATTGTAAAATGTAATTTAATCCAATTACAAGTACTTGATTTTTGTAATCTGATTACATAATACAGATTACATGTAATCCGTTTCTACCCAGCACTGTGTAGGTCATCGTGAAACAGAAACACTTCCCTCCAAATCCGAACACAAGTGGTCACAGGAGACACATTTAAGTGACCAGGTGTAAACATCGATGTGTCCCACATGTAATCGGATCAAACGAGACATATTGTCATACCAGGCGGAAACAGGGTCAAGTAGACACAAGAGAACTAATGGTGTCTGGCATATTATAACGTCCAACCTGGTGTGGTATTACATGTTTGAATATGCCCAAAATGAGATTTGTAGAGCTGTAGCAGAGGGGAAAATGATCAGTGAATATGATGCTATGAATAGACGTCATTTATTTGGAGTCTGACACCGTCCATCCCCATTCTCATTATCGTATGGGCATTCTGGGACACATGTCCCCTTATGTATTTAAAGGAAAGATATGATTTGAAACTAGATGTTGTGTCATAGATTGGATCTTAGTTATTTGAATATTTGTCCAGAAATGGGATCACTCTTCACAATGTAGAAGTGGAGAAGTGGACTGCAACTGCATCCAAACCAGTGGACCAGGAGACCATGGAGCCTAGGGATGACCTGTCTACCAGAGACCCTCAAGATCTAATGTCCAACCAAGGGGCACTGTTGTCAACATCAAACCCCATACTCAACTGCACGTTATTGGTACAGCCAAGGCCCCAGGAAAGAACTCCTTAAATCCCCCATCCTCTCTCTGCATAAATTCAATAAATGTTAAGATTATGAAACTTTCCAATGGACAATGATATATATATATATATACTGGCGGCCAAAATTTCCTTCTGAAACAGCTAAATCTGTACATTATTCCAAACTTTTGGCCGCCAGTGTGTGTGTATATATAATTTTAACTGTATGTGGCAGCGGGGGCATGGTCAAGCGCCCGTCCGGAGAGGGAAAGTGGTAAGGGCGCTTGCACCTGAGCTAAATTATGTCTAACACCTGTCTCTAATTTCAGTGAGTACGGGGAGAGCAGCATAAAAGAGCCTGAGTGCCTCCAGTTCGAGAGAGAGAGTCGCCAGTCCAGTATTGGCAATAGAGAGAGAGAAAAGGCTCACTCACCGGTTCTCTGATGAACCATCGCGTGGTCCTCGAACACTCCTCCATACTCTCCGGCGGACGACAGCCACTCCTCTCCGGGCGAACCGGAGTTAACCTCTGACCCCCAGCGGACAGAACGCCCCTCCGCTTTCCTGGCGACGAGTGGAGACATTCCTCTGCCCCTGGCAGCGGCCTTACCGCTCCGGGCGGTCGGGGAGTATCTTCCCTCCTCCCCTCGCGGATGGCGGTCTTCCCTCGACCCCTCTGCGTCTCTGGGGACGGCAGGGTACTCCTCCGCCCCCGGCAGAGGCTCCTTCACTCCAGGTAGTCATGAATCCAGTCCCCACTCGCCCCGCGGATGGCGGCCGTTTCCCGCATCCGGGCGGTCGGGCTACTCCGTCACCCGGCAGAAAGCAGCGGCGCTCCCCGGGGTGGACGGCAGTGTCGAGGACTCTGCGATGGGCATCCCTCCTCCCTCCCGGGTCTCGGCACCAATGTAACACGGGGTTATGATGGGCAAGGAGGAGGTGAGAACCGGCTTGCCAATATAAATAATATTTTAATGAAGAACTTAAAACAAAAGCACAAACAAACACACAACGGACATGTCCGGGATTGAGCTCTCTCTATATTGCCAATACTGGTCTGGCGACTCTCTCTCCCGAACTGGAGGCACTCAGGCTCTTTTATGCCGCTCTCCCCGTACTCACTGAAATTAGAGACAGGTGTTAGACATAATTTAGCTCAGGTGCAAGCGCCCTTACCGCTTTCCCTCTCCGGACGGGCGCTTGACCACGCCCCCGCTGCCACACTGTAATATTTTTTTTTTTTACTTTTTTAAAATGGTAACTATATTTAAGGTGCTGTAAGCAATTTATTTAGGAATAAAACGTCCCTACTACTTGACTGATATCACTGAAATAGGTCCTGGGAAATCAGCTCCAGGTTCTGTAAACAACAAAAAGTCAGAGAAACGGAACACATCTTTTTTTTAGCCAATCAAAAATTATGTTTGTCTGTCAATCATATGGGCGCAGTCTGATTAAGTGGCTAAGTCTAGCGGAAGTTAGCAAAAATCCATAATCGCTTACAGCACCTAATTATAAAGTAACTATCGTTGCTGTCATTATGATGTTTCTGATTCTTGTAATGTCCTGTAACAATTAGGTTACAATTGTGTGAGAATCTTGTGACATTTTATTTCTCTCCTAAACAGAACTATGTAATGTTGGACTTGTTTCAACCCTCTGAACTCACAGGGGGGGGTATTACAAAGTGGTGTCGTGGAGAAGGGTGATGGAAATTCAGAAAATCCAAAGGGCTTTTTCACCACGCTGGAGCAATGTGGAAAAGCACAGAGAAGCCCACGGTCTCCGGCCTTCAACTCATCTCTCACATGGGACTCAGACTCTGAGAAAGAAACCTTAGAAGGTAATTGTCTCTCTGGTTCAACATGCAATTGTTTACGTAGTTTCAGGCTGAAATATTTTGTGTTTTTACTGTAAAATTGCTATCCGTGGTTATGTGTGTCATGCTGTAAATATAACTGTGAGTCTATTGCTTTCTGTTAAGTCATGTGCATATTGTTTGTGTTCCTGTGTGGGCTCTGATGGTTTTTGTCAGAGGAAGAGCTTCAGCACTTTTCTAACCCTCATGGTCTGGCTGCTCACAGCCCTGGAAGTCCCACCTCTGGACAAACGCAAGACAGGTGAGATGTAAATAGCCAGTTATACTGATTTGCATGTGTACGGAAAGGTGTATACATGAAGGATTATAAGTAATTGAGGGGCTAGATGGATAGACATAATTGGTTTTAATCTAATTATCAAACTTCATTCCTATGTTTGCAGACTTGACATTGATGCGTGCCAAGAACCTGAGGAATCCAAGCACTTATTTCTGAAGATCATCACACCTGGGCCCATAGAGATAGAGAATCAAGGAGATGTTGTTACATACAGGGAGCCAACAACTACAGACTCCAGCTCACAGAAACGTAGGGAGAAAATAAATGCATTCAATATCTCAAAGCGTATTTAAATTCATGTCAATAAATCCTTGTGTTGTTAAAAGCCTGCTAAATTAATTAAAATCTTTTGTTATTTACTTGCAGTGAAACGAGACAAAGTGACACATTTGCCAGATATTGCACCAGAAGAGGGATGCCAAAAAGAGGAGCAAGATGACCTGAAAGTGCATAATCAGAGAGGCAAGAAAAAGACGAGTACCAAAGAGACAGATGTGTACAGCTTCCCAGCTGACTCTGAGCCAGAGAGCCCACCTCACGGGCCATTCGGGCCATACTGCCCCTTCATTCAACGCAGGAGGAAAAAGAGGGCCATACTGAGGCCTTTCTCTGGACTGGGCACCTGGCAGCGCCCAACAGGTGGTGGCAGAATGGGCAGGGGTAAGCCCTCAGGAGCAAAGAAGCATAGGACCACAGAGGATGTGGGAAGAATGTCTGGATTTAAAGATGAAACGGTGGAGAAAGTACAGGAAAGGTCCATAGTAGACCACCAACTGGATGGAGACCTCTGCCAAGACATATTCACATGTGTAGAATGTAGCATTTACTTCAAAAAACAAGCTCATCTACGTGAACATATGCAAGAGCATGGCCACGGCAAAGGTCCTGCAAAGACATGGGGCGGACAGCTTACTGAAAGCGGGTTTGAATGTGTAGAGTGTGGTCAAGAGTTTGTAGACCGGTTGCTACTACTAGATCATCATAGACGCCACAAGGAGTCAAGGAGGAAAATCCTGGAGGAGATTGGAAAACTAAATGAGGGAGGAAAGAGCCTGGAAAAGCAAGCCAGTTGTAGTGAAGAATCAGAGTCAGTTATCAAAGAGTCAGCAGAGGTCAGTCGTGGCCAGTTCGTGTGTCTTAAGTGCAACTTTAGCTCTGATGAGCCTCAAGAGTTTGCAGACCATGAGAAGACGCACAGCACTCGAAGAAGGGCTGGTGTCTTGCGAAGTTCACCTCGTATACAACATAAGACATCCAAAAAAGGACAAGGTTCCACTGCAGATGCTCCGTCAACTCTTGTCACCTCGCCTCTTAACAAGAGGTACCCCATCCGAGCATCCAAAAAAACTAAAGAAACACAGCTTGATGCTGGCCCGTCACAGGAGGACTCTAGTTCAGGGATTAGTCAAAATACCCCAGGAGAGGCCACGGACCAGCCTGATAAAGCAACCCTGCTAGCAAATTCAGTCCTAGCAGAGAAGTCAAGCCAAATAGGAGAGCCCAAGTCAACTGTGGCAAATCCTGTGGAAGAGAATGTCCTGCAACCTCAGTGTCTCATGTCAACACATCCAAATCCAAGGGCTGGTCCACGACGTAGGGATGTGGCATTCAAAAGCATTGGGAAGAAGCGCAAAGCAAGGGTTGAAAGGGATAAATTGGGACGTACAAGAGCAAGCACACGACTAGATCCTAAGTCCACCCAGACTCAAGGAGTAAAAAAACGGGTCCAAATATCAAATCAGACCGAAGTGAAGACCCAGAGAGAAGGCACTCAAAGAGCAGAACCAGATCATGAGCCAAAACAGGGGTCCAAAACAGGTAAGAAAGTAGAAAGTCATAGCACCAAAACCTGTTTGTGCTCAGTCATCTGAATGAATACATAACCTGTGCTCCTCCCTCCTGAAAAGACCAGCATTGCTGGTCACCAGCTTATGTTGTGTTTTGAATGCTTGTGTCCCCTCCAGGCTTTTTAACTAGCTTAACCAGCTTCACCAGCTAGGTTTAGTTGGTGAAAGGCATGGCTATGCTGGTTCACCAGTTAGACCAGCACCAAATCAGCACCAACTAGCCTAGACCAGCATGGTAATTGCATGCTGGTTAAGCTGTTTTCACCAGGGCTGTGGTTGGTCTTGAAGTAATGTATGTAAATGTGTTTGTGTTACGTGTCTGTTGAGTCATTGTGGGTCATTGTTGATGTTATGTGGGTCAATCAAGTGTTACAGTCTGTTGAGTCATAAACAGTCATCAAAAATCACAACTCTCTGGCAGTGTGGTAAAACTCCCCATTCCATTGGCCAATGGTTAAAGGTGTGAGGTGTACCTTGCCAGTTCCATTGGCCGATGCTCACTATCAGCCACTTTTGGTGGTGCGACATTCTTCCTTCAATTTTGGTAGGAGTGCACTTGGGTTTACTTTTTTCAAACTCTTGAATGAGGAGCAAATGCCTAGGCTTAGACAACCAAAAAGGCACATGATGCATAATTCATAGGAGCCACGCCTGGCCATAAACTTGGGGAATACCCAGGTAACATCCTGGTCTATTCGCTTGAAGACCCTGTGAAGATGCCTGCCCTAGCCTTGCAGTTGAAGAGCAGCTTCTCAGCCAGCCTCCAAGGGGCAGCAGAGAGTCTGGGGTTTCTTAAGGGGCGGCAAGCCCAGCTCAGAAACAAGCAACCCCTCGTCCTCATAGAGTCTCTCAGCTCTGATCTCCAAATGCCCTCTCATACAACAGAGTGATGGGTGAGTGATGAGCAGAGCAAACGAGATTGGTTCCCTTAAATGATTAAAGAGTAGTCAGAAAAATTGAACCCATTTGTTCGTTTAGGTTAGGGTGATTGAGTTATAGTATAGTTCACCTACAAATGTGAATTCTGTGTGGTATATTCCAGGATACCAACTTGTTTCTTAAATAATGCTATCAGAAGTTGCTCATTCCAGTTTAGAATAAATTGAGGGAAAGTAAATGACTTTTTTGGGTGACCTATTTTTTCGGTTCAGCTCATCATCATTCTCATTGCATCCCATGTGCATTTTTGTCTGCATTTGACTACTAAATTGCACACTTCTTGTCTTGGCGTACTTTTACATCTGATTAAATTAGTACAGCCGGTACTGAAATATGTATACCATCAAGACCAAGACTTGACTATCTTTACATGGAATAATGACGTTCTTAATTGACCCTTCGCTAAGCCCCGTCTTAAATGCGTTTCTGACCAATCCTATCTTAGCAACTGTTGCTGTTTCTCTGACAAGCGTTTGCTTATTTTCAATGGGAGTCTATGGGAGTAATGTGTGTTTGAGTAGTTTTAAGTGGAATTTTAATTTAAATTTAAATGTAAAAAAACCTTGTTGCTGCATCACTTGTAATAGTGACATGAGGTACTTAGAGAGGGTACACCTGGTGTACCCCAACGCCCCACCCCCAGAAAGAAATCTTTTTTTTCTTTTAATAAATATTGAGAGGAGCATGCTACGAAATAAACTGTCTCAGCCCTCATTCTCAAATGAACATGTATAACATCAATGACAGCTGCATTTGCTCCAAGGTAAATTAAAGCTAATAAATTAACATTAATTTATTTATGTATTGATTCAGGTCTTAGTAAAGGCGGTAGTAAATAAAAAAAGCATCGGAGAGCGCGTGTTATCAGACGATATGTGCAGATCCGTCCACTTACACTAATGCTATCAGGTGTGTAATCACCATCAAATGGCTTTTCTCCTTTTCAAGAGACTGTGCCATAATCGTTTGCCTCAATTCTGATTTAAAGTCTTCACAGTTTTCAAAGAAATAATTGTGTCATTTTTTTTTCTCCGTATAGCACTTTTCACAACACACATAATTTCAAAGCAGCTTTACAGTAAATCATGCTGTAACAGAAAGAGGAAGCTGTAATGTCTGTAATGTATTAAAAGACATCATTGTGCAGTTTAAATGAATAACGTGACTGTAGATTATGCCTTAAAAAATATTTGTTTTTAGGTCCACAGTGGGCGACTGTGGCAAGAAACGCAAACTCCATGAGATGTTAGTGAATGGAAAAAAATAACCCTGGGGGAAACCAGGCTCACCAGCGCAGCCAGTTCCCTTCTGGTTAACAACATGACTATAATGCAAATATTGGTTATCTATGTGTAGTACAAATCATGGTTTAAATTAGTAAACTGAGTAGACCTTGGTGGCCAATGTTTAAACTAAAGGATTTTGTATGAACTGTAAGATTAGCGGCTAAGTGTCTTGCACTTCCTGAATAAATTGCGGAAGTGCACATAGATGCAGTGTCCTTTGTTCTTTGGCTGGTGAAGGCTTTAGTTGGCATTCATTTATTGTCTATGTATTCCATTTTAAGAGACTGTAGTCCATCTTATGACCATGATGTTGCAGGCAGAGGTCAGTGAAGTGACTGTTAATTTTGGTAAGGCCATCCTAAGTCTGAGGTGCAGGCAGTGGCCAGTGAAGTATCCCATGTTTTACGGTTGGGGTTAGAAGGGGTTCATCCACTGTGAAGTCCATTACAGTAGATTGAAGTGATGTCTGGCTGGCACAGACTGTAGTTAGTAGTCATCACTCAGTGACTGATAGCGGTGGGATTTTGACATCGGGCAGGACCATAGTTGGATCTGGCGGGCTCTGATAACCTCAGGATATAGAACATATAGAATAATATTTGCATAGATGCCATTACATTTAAAGCTGAATTATCAAATATAAGAAGTGTTTCCATAACTCTGTCTGAATCTTTGACAATAAACATCAGATAAATATTCTATAAAATGCCACACATCATTTCAGTCCACGTAAGTATATTTGCAATTTCGTTGAAATATATTTCAATGAGAATATTTTGCCAAAAAAAAAACGCCGTTCACCGCCATTTCATATTTATGGGAAGTCCTACAAAGCTTGTCAGAGCAATCAATGGTAACCAAGGGGGCGGAGCTTAGTAAGGGGTCAATTGGTTTATCTTTAACACTCATCTTCAACCTCCCCAGGGAAGAAGCCACCTGCCAATGCTCTGAATCTTAAAGCCAACTCCTCACAAAAAAAGATCAGCAGAAAGCTTGAAGCACAGGAAGAAGAAACCAAACGTGTAAAAGACCAATCTGATAGCAAAGCCAAGTGTGGGGAAGACACACTTGTTGCTGCAACAGTAGAAGATGACGAAGGAGAAGAAGAGGAGGAAGATGTTGTTAATTGTATTATTGGTTCACTAACTGAAGAAGATGAAGATGATAATGATATAGAAGGTTTGTTGAAAAGCGTTGAAAGAAAATGCCCTTACTGCCCAGATCAGTTCCATAATGGCATCGGACTAGCCAATCACGTTAGAGGTCACCTGAACAGAGTAGGTGTCAGTTACAATGTCAGGCACTTCATCTCACCAGAAGAGGTCAATGCTATTGAGAAGAAATTTTCCTTCCAAAAGAAAAAGAAAAAAGGTGAGGGTACTTTTAAAGTAAATGCAGATGGATTGCTCTGTAACAATGCAAATTTTCGTGTAGTTAATATTGTATTAAACAGGATTTAAAGGTGATTTTGTGTGATTCCTGCACCACTAGTGGTACCAAATGGAATTGCAATCTGTCTATTTGTTTGTGCATCACGATTGGGATAGACAAATCAACATTATGGCATAATTTGGGGGTGGAATAATCTGATTACCAATTGCAGATGGGGAGAGTGTTTGAGAGACCTGTTTGGAAACAGCAAAGTCCCATTGCAAGGCAAGTCAGTCCACTCTGTGGCCATATTGGGAACGTTCTCAGCAGCTATTGTCTATGGATGTAAGTGTCATACAAGTACAGCTTCTATCTACTTGAATAGGGAAAGACTGAATCTCTCAAACAGTGGTATCATTAGTTGTGCCTCTTTAGCTTTGATAATGCAAAAAACACCCTACTATTTTTCAGGCTGGTCCCGCTAACATGCATGCAGTTATCTGACAGGTGATTGGTTTTTTACCTGTAAGGCGAACTACCGTTACACACCCGCCATATTGGGCACTCCAGTTTCTCCCATTAATTTTTATTGAAGTAGTACTTCTCAGCTCAACTGTCTCTGGAAACAGTCATTATTTTGTACTTCCATTGGAGCTAGTGGTGCAGAAATGACAATTTACCTTTAAAAAGACGTTATAGACACTAAAACTTCCACGAAAAGTTAGACTCCGATTTCTAAAATAAACAGTTAAAGGTGCTAAGATGTATGCAACAAAATTTTTCGAATGTAACTTTGTTTTGCTGTTGTTATTGCCCTTCCATGATAGTCGCCAACTTTGACCCATCAACCTTCAGTGTGATGAGATGTGAGTTCTGTAGTGCCGGTTTTGACACCAGGGCTGGCCTCTCCAGTCATGCTCGTGCCCATCTTCGAGACTTTGGCATCACAAATTGGGAAGTCACAGTTTCTCCCATTAATATTCTCCGGGAGCTTTTTGCCAAGCATCCAGATCTTGTTCTACCAACTGTCCTGTCAAGTGAAGAGCTAAACTCTGATGAAGATCAGGACACTGAGATAGAAGAAAAGGATGAAGAGGACATGACCACTAAACCTGACACTTTTTCTTCCGACTCTCCAAATCAACACTGGAAGGAAGAACACAATATCGGCGGACTGGAGGGTAAGTGGATGGGATTCATATCTGCTTCAATTGTTGAAGACTTTAAAAGATAAATACCATATAGTAGTTTTTTCAAGTAATATAAATATCATATGGTATTTCAAAAAAAAAAATGGGTCAAGTTTTTCAGCCTCTCCTGGTAGATGCCGTAACAACGCCATTATGGGGGCAAAAAGCATTTGTCTCTGTTGACGGATATTCAAAAGTAGCCATGTTTGTTTTTGTTTTTGCAAGCAACAAACACTCACTGAGAACTTTATTAGGGACACCTGTACACTTATTACTGTGATTTATCTATTCAGCCAATCATGTGGCAGCAGTGCATAAAATCATGCAGATACGGGTCAGAAGCTTCAGTTAATGTTCATATCAACCATCAGAACGGGGGAAAAATGTGATCTCAGTGATTTCGACAGTGGCATGATTGTTGGTGCAAGATGGGCTGGTTTGAGTATTTCTGTAACTGTTGATCTTGAGTTTACTCAGAACGGTGCCAAAAACAAAACAATCCAGTGAGCGGCAGATCTGCTGACGGAAACACCTTGTTGATGAGAGAGGTCAACGGAGAATAGCCAGACTGGTTCGAGCTGACAGAAAGTCTATGGTAACTCAGATAACCGCTCTGTATAATTGTAGTGAGCAGAATAGCATCTCAGAATGCACAACACATGAAACCTTGAGGCGAATGGGCTACAACAGCTGAACACCATGCCAGGAACTTTATTAGGACCATAGTGTTCCTAATAAAGTGCACAGTGAGTGTATAACTTGCAAATATTTCAATATGTTACAGTATGTGCTTTCCCAGTGACCAATTTGTTCTTAGAAAGGCTCTTAAAAGTGTGAAATGGACTTCTTTTCCCCTGTATGCCACCTTTGATGTCACAGCTCAGGATAGACGCTAGTCAAGGGCTTAGTACTGTGCCTGTTCTTATGGTGCCAAACAGAGTTATCAGGAGTTCATTTGCCGCAAAATCACCGCTGATCATTTTCACATGCAAGTGAGTTTTGCGGCAAACTTGCAGAAAATTGTCCATAGTTGCTCAATGTTTGCGGCACGTTTACCACTACCAGTGAAGAGCTGCAAAACGTCTGGCAAACATTTGTGATGAATCACAAGCTCTTTTGGATGTGAAAATAATAGGTGTCACATTTGCGGCAAGCTTGCCAAAACTCTTTACTCTTTTTTGTAAGGGAATCCAGACCGATTTCTGCAAGGTATATCAGTTCTCTCCACACACGCTATGCTACGCTAAGTCTGAAATCTGATTGTCTTTACAAAGGCTGATGAGGCATTATGTTCGTATGGTATTACTTGCTAATACTTATCTTTTGAATAATTAGCCCTTACAGCAACTTATCTCCTTTGTGGTCGTAAACCTTCCAAAACACACTAATAAGAAACCCCAAAAGCCTCTGTACAAGTGTACAAACACTTGTATCCATTGTACTTAATGTGTAGTGGCCCCAAAAAGTATTTCAACAATAAGCCATATATTAGGTTCAAACCATAAGACAATGCTGTATTTAACTTGAAATCACACCCACTAAAATGACTTTAGGACCACTTGATTTAAAGTAGGTAAAATGCCAAAATGGATAATAAAAGTGATTTAAGAGTCTTCCAAAGAAACCCCAAAAGGCTGTGCATGCCAGGGGATTTTGCAATACATTCAGAGGCAGTAGTGGAAGCAACCTCTATATGATGCTAACTGTCTTATTGCAATCATTCGTAGTTATTGTGATAGATTAATTCCTGGCGTTTAATATTTAGCCCAATCTCCGCCTTTGCTCGGTTCGTCACGCCTTTGATGCGTTAGTGCATGTGTGCGGGGCAAAATGGCTGCTTCCACATCCCCGCAGACACAAACAATAGCGGAAAAATTGTCTGACCGTAGGTGCTGTAATTCTGATGCCATGAATGGTGAGTGCATGCACTTCCGCGCCGTGCATGATCAAGGGATGCATGAGTTATGCATGTGCTCGGAGCCTTCCCACTTTTAAAGCTTGCATGCCATGCAGTCGTATTAACGTTTAAGAGAAGTCCTTGTCATATCCTATGTGCGTTTTAAATCACTGATGCCAAAATGGTCTCAAATAGTCCAGAGACCGAGTGCACACGTATGAAACCGCTCATTCCCCCGCTGTTTTGACAAATGCCCTTTTTTTTGTCTTGTAAAGTGAAACTATGACATTTTGCGCTTAAATACTTTGTCCAAAGACAAACGCAGTTTTGATGTCCTGTCATTATGCACATCTTTATGATTTGTCAAAATCGCCATTTTACCCGAGGTGTTTCTTAAATGTTGAAATGGAGCGCGCGACTCTTTTTTTTTTCTCTCTTTATTTGCATTCTCCCTACAATTTATTATTATTATTTTATATATTTTTTTTTATTTTAAAATAATAAACGCTACTTATTTCCTTTTATTTTGTTTTGAATTAGTTGTAAAACGATGGCTTGTCGTGTTTAACTCGTATTTTCTGTGTATTGTCTTGTCTGGTTATTTTATGACATGCATGCCATTAAAGGGATTTTTCATTCTGTGTCTGAAAAGAAAAAGGGCTGATGTTGCTGTAATTGTGTCTAGGACAGATCAAATGACAGCACTGAAACGCCCACCCCAGGAACGAATGCACAGATTATTATATTGAATGTGCTGAGTGGAGCAAGATGGGTTTAAAGAAGCTGGCAAAATATATATGTGCAATTTATACTGTATATAAGTGCAACTTAGTACTAGTATATTTTCCTTTGGGTGAATAAAGCATATCCGCCTATATAGAATTGACTTGATAATGCTATGTTGTTGTTACAGCACTTTTGATCTTTACATTCTCTTAAAAGGAATATTCCAGGTTCAATGCTCAGTCGAAAGCATTTGTTGCATGATGTTGATAACAACCAAATTTTGACTCTCCCTCCTTTTCTTAAAAAATAAGTCTTGTGGCGATACTTTTGAAATAGTGGGTATTTTAATGTTTACGGATTGGCCCCCATTCACTTCCACTGTAAGGGCCTCACTGGAACCCAGACGGTCTTATACATCTGGGATGGCATCAGGGTAAGTGAATAACGAGAGATTTTTCATTTTTAGGTGAACTATCCCTTTAACTTTGTTTGGAACCCGGAATATTCCTTTAATGTGATTTAAACCAGTACAATTAACCATGTTGCTTTTAAAGAGTACAAAAGTGCTCTAGCTAGCTAATGCTAACTTAACTCTCATAAACCAAGCATTGATATTAATGATTTTATTTCCCCCTTTTTAAAAAGGTTTTAGGAAGCCACTGATTTTATTTTGGGGGGCTGAATTATGACTTTAGCTAGCTTGTTACATTCAGATCTATTTTTGTTGTTATATATTCGGTTTCAATAATGATCAAAATATCTTCTCTGAATCCTTTTTCAGACTATAGCTGTAGAGATCTGCTACAAACATGACATAAACCTGAAGTTATAAATAATAATAATAAAAAAAAAACTGACAGTTTGTCAGGGCCTGTTACGCTTTAAGTAGCGGACTATATAGCATATCCTGTTTGTCGGCTAATTATGCAGTAATTAAAAACCATGATTGTTTCTTCTGTGCATAAACTGAATGTGTCAAACTAGTTCAAAATCCACGTGGCCACATTAGCCACATTTCCACTTTTGGATTTGTGCGAGCCAGGGCTATCAACTGGTCATCCGGGGCTAATAGCCTCAGACCCCGAGCCGTGAGACTAAAATCCATCTGCATTCCCACCACCCCGCAGCGTTGCCTTAAAACCCGCCCTGGTGCCAATATCAAACACCCCGTCCATTTCACTTGCAAGAGCGAAGCTAAAGATGAGGCATCAGACTCTGGAGACTAACTAACCCTCAAAATGAACATGGTGGAGACTGAAGCTGCCGTTTTGTGCTTAATTTGGTCTTTGCTCTGTGGAAAACGAGACCTGACGTGGCAAAACGGCACCTTTGAAATTGGCCCCACCTCAAAACCAGTTGACCTTCTTTGGCCCAAGGCTAATCGGCAGACCAAAGGCGCTTGGTCATTGGCCCAGAGGAAGCCCAGAAGAGGAACGATGAAGCCCTGAAAAAGACCTTGGGAACGCAACTGGCCCTGGTTAGTTTTACCCAACTGATGATGTGTTGTTGCAATAGTAATCCTGCTCAGTACGAGAGGAACTGCAGGTTCAGACATTTGGTGCGTGTGCTTGGCTGAGGAGCCACTGGTGCGAAGCTACCATCGGTGGGATTATGTCTGAACGCCTCTAAATCAGAATCCCCCCTAAACGTAATGATACCGCAGCACCTCGGGACTCCGATTGGCCTGGGTTAGCCGGCCCGCGAGGGCCCAGCAAGGAGAGCCGTTCGAGATGGGCTTAGGGCGCGGTTGAATGAGTGCCGCCCCTCACCCATCGCGCACTGCAAGTTTGTGGAGAACCTGGTGCTAAATGACTCGTATCCGATAAATTGGGCACGCCCTTATTTGGCCCAATAGTGGAAACGTAGCTACTGATTACAAGCCCTTGGTTGTTATCTTTTAAGGAATTTGACTGTAGAGTAGTCTAATTTTATTATTTTTCTATCTATATTTTTCTATTTATGTTCAGGTGGTGGTGAGGAGGAGGAGGAGGAGGAGGAGGATGATGATGATGATAATGAAGAAGAAGAGGAAGAGGAGGCCAGAATGCCCCTTACAGAAAAGCTGGGCACAAATCCCAGAAAAAAGACTCTGTTCTCCCTGCAGGAACACAGTCCTGAATCCAAAGAGACAGACTCTTTGGGTTAGATTAATTTTATGTTATCTCAACTCTATTTAACCTACTTATCCTAAGAATATTCTTTAATTTACTCTTTCATTACCCCTGTGTTGTTTCAAACCCACATCACTAAGGTGACTGACTCTATGAAGCTCCAAAATGATTAAAAAAATGCACCATAACCGTTTCATAAATTAGTACATATGCCTTTTGTGTTGCTTGTACTGTATTCCAAGATCAAAATTGTAGTGGTTGTTTCTGAAAATCTGGGTATGTTGTTAGATATGTCACATGACATTATTTTCAACATGACATTTATCTCCATTTCTGATGTTTTTTCAGGCTCCAACCTTTTGAAATGTGAGATTTGTGAAACTTCCTTTGAGACACGTCGTGGTTTATCTAGCCATGCCCGCTCTCACCTACGCCAGCTGGGTATCGGCATGTCGGAAAACAGTGGAGCACCCATTGACCTCCTCCACCAGATCACTAAGGAACGTGCCATGGATGCTCATTTCACTGGCACCTCCCCATATTTGGCATCACCTAAGAAGCTCCAGCACCATTCCCCTCCCGTTTCCATGCCAAGCCCTAAGAAAGATATTGAAACTGAAAAGGGACTGCTGGACATCAAACCAACTGTCCCATACTCTGTTGTGGGTTCAGCTAATAAAGTTTCCTCTTCCCCAAATACTTCCTCCGTTACTGGCTCACCGCCATCCTCTCCATTTGTTAAATCTCGGTCTCCATCCCCAGTCCTGAGAAAGGCTCCAATCTCTTCCCTGCTCCCTGTGTCTTCCCCACTGCGATCCCAGGAGCATAAGACCTTGGGAAAGAACCAGGCTTCAAACCTCTCCAGTCCCAGCAAACCGTTCTGGGCACCGCAAGAGACGGATGCACCTTTGAACCTTAGTAAGAGATCATTTAGGCTCACCCAAGAAATAGTTTACTTAAAATTACTTACCTAATGTCGCTTAAAATCCTTATGACTTTCTTTGTTACGTGGAACACAAAAGGAGAAATTTGAAGAAACTTCACACAGATCAACACCATTAGACTTACAGTAAAAGATTTCAAACAGACTTGTGTACAATATCTCCCTCAAAATCATTGATCAACGACTACAGCGCAAGTTTGATATCATGGTGTTTGGACACAAGACCAATTGACATCCAACCTGTGCTGTAGTCACCATCAAATTTCTTATTTTTTGTCAGACAGTCATACAGGTTTCTAACAACATTTCAGCTTTGGGTGAACTATTCCTACTAATAAAGGATTCAAACAAATGGTTTTTGTATTATCATTGTACTCTATTCCTCTTGTACCCCATTCATGCTGCTCTCTTTTTCTTCTAGCAATGGACATGGACTCTAAAGACATTATTTGCCAGTTGTGTGGTGCGTGGTTCGAAACAAGAAAAGGTCTCTCAAGTCATGCTCGAGCCCATTTGCGGCATTTCGGGATTGAGTACTCAGAATCCAAGGGCTCCCCCATTGACTTACTCAACCGATTCATTTTGACGGATGAATTTAATCACAGAGCTAATTCTTTTCTCTCTGATGGTCCTGAAGACTTGAGGTCCCCAAAGACCAGCATGGCTTCCCTCTTGCCCTCAACTTCCACTGCTTCCTCTAAGAGGCCTACTCCCTCTAGTCCTATCCTATATAAAACTGCTCCATTGAGAACTACCATTGGGTCCAAAGCTACCTCGACTTCTACCCACACCCTGTTGGGCCCACCAACAAAGAAGTTGAAACCCTCCTCTTTGCAGGTTCTTCGTTTTAGTGGTGGTGAAGTGATGCCCTTCCCCATAGGTAACAACTTTCATATGTTTTTGTATGTTATTGTCTTTTGGTCCTCAAGAGGGAGCAGTAATGAGGTTTCAGAAGCAATTGATTTTATATGGCTCGGTTGAAGCCACCAGTCCGCACCTCTTCTTTATTTAAATAATTTTTAATAGTGAAATGTCTGGTGTAGAAAAAAAGCTATGCGGCGATCGCCCACTCCCATGACGCTTGTAAACGCACAATTCAGACGGCCTCTCTACACTCTCAAACTACTAAAATATTGGTATATATCTGAATATTTATACAAATGCAATATAATTTATTGACTCTACTGTATACTTATAATCCAAAAAGGATTCAATAGTTTTATACTTTTCCATCGTTTCTAATTTGATTGTCATTTATGATGCTTCATGGTCCATGAGATTGTAGTTCATTCCCTAATTAAAGACGTGAAGTACATTGTCTTGTACCTTTGTATTTTTGTCAGATTTCCCTATATATAAGTTTGTGGTGATGTGATTCACCTCTGAGCTGGTTGGTTTGGTTAATTTCTTTGAATTACATTAAACATGGCCAACATGCTTATTAACCCAAAGTTACTTCCAAAATGCTAGTTTGCTCTCTTCTTTTCCAGAACCAATGAAAGAGGTGAAATGTGAATTCTGTGGAGAACTTTTTGAGAATCGCAAAGGCCTCTCTAGTCATGCCCGCTCACATCTGCGTCAGCTTGGCATCACTGAATGGTCTGTTAATGGCTCGCCTATTGACACACTCAGAGAGATTATAGTCCGTCGAGGCCTACCGTCCATTGTGCCGCTAAAAACCCACAAATCCCCCTCTTCTTCTCCGGGCCCAGGACTGCCTCGGTCTACACTCCAGTGCTCTTCTCCACCAGGGAATATTCTCGTCCGCCTGCCTTTCCATTTCCCCCAATCACCAAGCCACGATCAGCCTACTAACAGGAAAAAGTCTCCTTCGACATCTACCGCCAGTTCTTCCCCAACAGTGGAAATGGTTAAACCAAAACGAGAGCCTGAAATTGTAGAAGTTACCATGAAAGGGTCAGAAATGGGAGTGAGTGCAACTTACAGCCCAGAGCCGCTACATCCTAGTTTGAGCAGTTCGGATAAAGTTTTTCCTGTCAACTTGGGTATGTTTTTTTGTGTGTTTTCTTTTCTCACTTTTCAATGATTTTAATGGATCACTGAATTGTCCCTCAGCCAATCGGTTGTCTCTGTACTGTCTTTCTCTTTCCTCTTACAGTCATGACTCAAGAGAAGGAACCTTCCCGTGATATCCGATGCGATTTCTGTGGCGAATTCTTTGAAAACCGCAAAGGCCTATCAAGCCACGCCCGTTCACACCTGAGGCATATGGGTATCACAGAATGGTCTGTAAATGGCTCGCCCATTGACACTCTGTGGGAAGTCATGAGAAGACAGGGCACCGTCCCTGCATCTGCTGCCTTGGGCATAAAGGAGGAGCCGGGACAGGATGGTAGACTATCACTGAACAGTCCTAGCTATCAGTCCCATGTACTTTCCCGCAAGTCACCCCTAAACCTGCTCCACTCTGGCTCGCGCCTCCACAAGCATGGGCTTGGAAGCATGGGCTTGTCTCGCACCTCACCTATGGGGAAGTTTTTTGGGGTGGTTCCGTTGAGGAAGAAGGTGCTGGTGGAGGATGGACAGCCAGGAGAGAAGTCACTGCTCGTGCAGTCTAAAAGCTTCTCACCTCCCCCACAGGACCATTCCTTAAAGGGGAATATCTCCACAGAGAAGCAAGGGGTAGGCCACATGGGTAAGGGTGTATTTTTGTAAGGCTCCTTATTTGTTTTTTCTCCATCGCATTGTTGGAAGAGGACACTTAAGGCAAGTATTTGTAGAGCAGTACTGTATTTATTTTGGAGTCATTATTCTGCAAACACTGACTCTAAAATAAATACAAGTCCCAGAGTCTAATCTCCATGTCTTAATTTATATGCCATCAATCAAATTGGTTGTAGTATAAAAGATACAGTAATACAGTAGTCTACAATGATCTCAGGACATGTCCACACTAATCCAACTCTGTTTGTTTGTTTGCAAAATTTGAGGTTATGGAGAGCATTTAGTTATGGTTGAGGAAAACACCATTCCACTGTGGATGAGAGGCAAATCAAATGATGTGGATCTGTGTTTATACGCAATAGTCTCAAGAACAATGTGGAATGATCAGAATATTTTATTACCCTCTTTAGATGCCAGCTGTGAACTCTGTGGATTCTACTTTGAGAACCGGAAAGCATTGGCCAGTCACGCCCGAGCACATCTCCGACAGTTTGGCGTAACAGAGTGGTGTGTAAATGGTTCACCCATCGAGACGCTGAGTGCCTGGATACGCAGCCGCCCACAGAAGGCAGCAGAGATGCAGCAAAGTTATGCGCAAGGAGGCCGCTACATCCAGAAGAAAGTATGAAAGCAAATAAAACTATATTTTTACATTTTCTGAAGAAAACCAATGTGGTGCTTGTTGGTGCATTGGCGAGGGCATTTTGGGTGAATATTAGAGTGTTGCTAGGTAGTTGCCAAAACATTGCTTCCTGGCCTCATGGGCGCAACTACCCATTTTTGAGCGGGTATGCAAAACTAAAATTTGAGTCCCATGCATTTGTCGAGTGGTTGGGGGGGGTCGTCCACTATAAGCGTTGAGCCCCCCCCCCCCACCCTTAACATGCCGCCCTAATGCATTGCATACCTTGCATGTATGGTTTTTGCGCCTCTGCCTGGAACAAGTAAAAATTGCTCAATCCCAAGTGTTTATGATATTATGTTCTCTAGATAAAGCTTGGGTCCCTCCTTTAAGATAAGTCTATGGGATCTATCCAATTGTTCAAAAATGAAATAGCACATCTCTCCTCAAATCGCATAACTTGAGGTATCATTCATGTCCATTGCAAAAACGGTGCAGGAGGTTCAGTGCAGAGTTGAAGGTTTATACATGCATCAGAGAATGAAGCACATTTGGTATGTGTTGAAAACTGGTAATATGATGTTTATTTTATATATGCAATAATCTCTTGCAGAGGTGCAGTTCCTCTCTTCTCGACTCACCGTCCCATGAGTCTGACCCTACAGCCCCTGTTTCCTACAAGCTTCCAGTGGCCAAGTGGGCATCTCTCACATTGCCTCAAAAGAGAGCAGTTGGACGGGATGTCAACAACTGTTCTTTGGGGTTGTCTTCACGGGCACCAGAGGCCAAAATTAGGAGTGGAAGTTTGAATCAACATGGCCTTATTCAACAATCTGGCAGTCATCATTCCAATGACACACTTTCACATGTGCAGGTGGCGCATAGTGAACTCAACGTTCGTTTGCCACGAGGTCAGAGCACAACTTACCTTACTTTAATCTTTATTTTTCCATTTATTTGTTAAATTTGACAATGCGCCACTTTTCTCTTTAAGTATTTGAGAGACGGCCACTTAAACACCCGTCACATGCTGAGGGAGGGGAGAGAGAGAGTGGCCCTCCAAAACCTCGCTCCAGTACAGTTCCTGCCCTTGTGCCAAAGCCCCCCTCCACCCCACTGGTTAGACTTGTGGGTAAAATCTACTCACTTAAATGCCGGTGAGTAGTACTTGCATATAGGCAGCTGCCTTATAAGGGGACATTCACATCAAACATGTTTTTGCTTTCATCCCTATTCTTTTTTCATTGTTTTTCTATGTAAACATGCACTAGACGGATGTCTTTAGATGGATGTTTGACGGATGTTTTTTAGATGCCGCATCAAGTTAAAAATTATTTCTAAAAATGCGTTTCGAGACACCTGCATTCTGTTCCATTCATTGTGCTGCATCTAGCATTTTTAGCCAAATAAAAAGCCTGTTTTCTCTGAACAGCCCCTAAGATAGGAACTGAAAAGGAACTTCATAAGTGTCTAATTCGAAACACTTTACAAAAGCAACTCAACGTGCCACACAAATCGCACTCCTCGCTCAAAGCAGACAGAAAATCAATCTCTTTATTCCAATAAAGTTTACGTTAGCGTGTTGCTAAGCTAACAACATGATACTATCAAGATCTACTGAGATGCTACTCACTCAAACCGCACAAGAGCTTCAAATATAGTTCATTTCAGTACCTTTTTATGTTAGCGTGATGCTAAGCCAACAATGTGATGCTATAAAAACACATATTACTTACAAATATTGGAGCCCATAGTCCATTTATCTTGGCTTATCCAATATCTTGTTCTCCCCAATTTGGAATGGCCATTTCCCAATGCGCTATATGTCCTCGTGGTGGCGTAGTGACTCGCCTCAATCCGATTGGCGGAGGACAAATCTCAGTTGCCTCCACGTCTGAAACCGTCAATCCGCGCATCTTATCATGTGGCTTGTTGAGCGCGTTACCGCGGAGACCTAGCACGTGTGGAGGCTTCACGCTATTCTCCACGGCATCCACGCACAACTCGCCACACGTCCCACTGAGAGCGAGAACCGCATTATAGCGACCATGATGAGGTTAACCCAACGTGACTCTACCCACCCTAGCAACCGGGCCAATTTGGTTGCTTAGCCTGACTGGATTCATTCTAACTAGCGACTCCAGGTGTGGTAGTCAGCGTCTTTACTTGCTGAGCTACCCAGGCCCCCGACTTATCCAAAATCTTGAATAAATTTAACTAAGCATGTCGCAATGCATTCTTGGAGAGCCTTCACTGCAAAGGATACACTCAGAGCTTCCTTAATATCTAGGCCAAATTAGGTTTTTACCTTTTGGAAACGCCTTTGTGTCTGGTGCACGTCCAACGTGCCTTAACATGCTGTCTAGGTAATTTAAGATTTTTGTAAGGTAATTTTAATTTTAAAATGGTGCTTTCAACAAATGTTTCATTTGTGAAAATCTTCTCAGGTTTTGTGACGTGGAGTTTCACGGCCCTCTCTCGGTTCAGGAAGACTGGATCAGACACCTGCAGCAGCACATCCTCAATCTCAACTACAAGAAGACTTCACCACCCGCAAACAATACTTCCGCCAAATGTGACACTTCTGTTCCCAAACCCCCATCCTCAGCTGCTACCTCCATTACAACCACAGCTCCTACCACAACCCCGTCCACGCTCTCCCCAAAAGCCCCAACCACACCCACACCAGCCTCCACACCTACACGTACACTAATCCAAGTCTCCACAGCGGCCCATATGGCTGGCCCAGTGCAGCCAGCCACAGCAGAGCCACTTCCTTCTCTAACTTACTAGGCCATGTTTGTATTGCCCACATGTGACATCAAATTCCCTACTTATTACCTCCCTAGTCCTTTGTTTTGTTTCTGCACAGACTGTTACCCATCTTTGAATATCTCTGTCTCTGATCAAAGGGAGGGGATTTAAAAAAAAAAAATCTCTGCTATCGACCCACTTACATGTGACCTACATCACAAGCATCTGTTTTGAGAGATTCAGGCTTGAGGTAGGTCTGTTGCCATGACAGTTCTCAGCTCTCCTTTGGCTCTTAAAGGTGCAGTGTTTAATTTCTGCAACACTAATTTAGGCACCAAAGGGAATTGCAAACTGTTTGAGCTGCCTAAGATTGGCTCAACCGGGGGGTGGGGGGGGTTGTGTTTGGTTGATTAGCTTTGCTAGTTAGGCCCTGCTGATAGATGCTTTAACTACATCATTATACAGGAAAAAGACATGTTTCTCCTCTGGTAGTTGTGTATTCTGCTGAAATAATGTATTGCAAGCAACATGTAAATTGCCAGCCTGATCCCATGAAAATTACATGACTGTGGCGACATTTTTACAAAATGATATTATGTGGTCCATAACGTGGTTCTGAGGAGTAATGTCCACCGTGTGGTGCAAAAAGCACGATTTTCTCCCAAACAGATGAGGTTGTTTGATGACCTCTCTACCCTAATCCTTAAACATAAGTGTCAGAAAAAGCAAATGTGACACTTACTTAAATGTGACACAATATCTGACACAACAACTTCCTTCTGCGGTGCTTCTGTGACACTTTTGTCTCACGTGTCGGCTCGCATGCGCTACAAGACTTGTACCCCGGTTCTTGCATCGCATGTGCAACGGTTTATCAGTTGAGCAACTGCACAAATTGATCACGCATGAACAAGCTTGTAAATGTAGTTGGTTATTTAATGCAAATGCCAATATATGGGCTGTCAATCGATTAAAAATTGTAATCGTATTAATGACATGCCGGTTAACTACATAATCACATACATAAATATTTGCTGAGAAAGCCCCTCAAATAACAATAATGCAATATATAATTATAAATTAGTTATATATAAATAATTATAAATAATATGTATATATATTATGAAAAAAATTTAAACTGATAATTAAAATGCATTAAATTATTTTGGCAAAAAAAAAAAAAAAAATGGCTTTAGAATGCAATATATTTTTATTTCTGTATTATTGAACATAAGCGTATCATTGGCCTGCAGTTCACAGCTGTCTGTTTTGCCATTGAATTTGGCAGTCAGTCCGAGATTTATTATGAGGGCTTGTTTAAGGACACCAATGTACACCAGGGTCCGACGGACACATTTGGAGCATCTCGGTTGCGTTACATCATAAACGTACCGTTTTTAGGCCGCTCCATCAAGCTGTTTCTACGCAAGAACGCGTCCTCATCTTGTGCTGTCTGCTCTCCGTAAGTGTGGTTTGTTCTCTGTGTAAGCTGCACGTTGCCTATACAGCTGAATTTTCGCTTACTGCCCCCTGGAGAAAACAGGTGGTACTACAAGCTTGAATTGCTCAGGAATCTTCCTTATTAGGGTCCGAGAACATGAATAATTGCATCCATTTTTTTTTTACACATTATTTTTTTTATATAATCAATTAAACTAAATTAACATGTTAAAATCGACAGCCCTAGTTCAAATGTCTCACCTCACGAGTCAAGCGCTATAGTAAAAGTTTTTAGATTTTTTAGCATTATGTGAGAAGCAGGGCAAAAAGTTAATGTTTATAAACTGATAATCTGCTGTTTTACTCGTGATTTGTCAGAAAAGAAATGAAAGTCATTGGTGTTTTAGTGCATCTAGTGTTCATTTCGACTGCACAGAAGCCACTTAAAAATCATTTTGCAAATATGTAAGAATATATGTAGATACAGTAAAGTGATTCTATGGGACCAGGTGGCAAATTGCATGTATTTAATATATATTAAAGTAGATGTTTCACCAGTGATTGAATAACAGCAAGGGGAAGTGTTGAAGTCATTATTTTTTGCAAATCTGTTTGGTGCCCCTAGTGGTGCAGAAATAACACTACAGCTCTACGAATGAAAAAAGACAAAGGAAAACACCACCATTATACTTTTTCATACTTTTACTGGTGTCCTTTCATTTATATTTATTGGTAGAAGTCTGTTTACTTAATTTCAGTAAGCTATCTGACCCTAATGCCCAGAGTATTTCGTTTCATATTGCTTAAGAAGCACTCTTAAAATGACTGAAACAATCTAGCCTACCAAATTATTAAATCATCCACAAATCAAAGGATTACAATCAAAATGCACAAACATAAAGTCATATTCAACCACAATCCCAGATTTCTTCAACCTGAAATGATTTCAAGACAAAGCACTTAAATGAAAGGCTTCTTAAAACAAAGCTTCTCTTTCTAGCATCGACAAATTCACTTTTTCATACTAGATTTGACTTATAATTAAGTTCAAGCTTGCGCTGCCATGTAGCCATCAAAACATTTCAAATTTGCCCACTGCAAACATGGCATGCATGTCCTACAGCCTTTTATTCATTTGAGTTGAGCAAATTTGTCTAGAACCAATTGCTGCTAAGTATTTAAATAAGCTAAGCACACTTAGTTAAATTTATCGTTTTAGCACATCATGACCAACATTTGTACAACATGAGCATGACAATTTCCACCATCCCCACCAGTTGTGCTCTAAACATATAGATGTATGCCTTCGTTGCCATTTCGTATGACTCATTATTTTGTAGCACGTTTGCACATGCTAGGTCTTATGCAAAATCGGTTTTGCATAATGCTTTAATGAATCTGATCATATATTATTCCATTTTCACAGCAACTTTCTGCCTTTTTTTACTTTCCTTCTCCTGTTAATTCTGTGCTTGTCACTTTAAATGATACAGCTGACGTAGCTGTTGTAAAAATCGTTTTTTTTTTTTTTGTTTGTTGTTTTTTTACATCCTGATGAAGCTTTCTGATAAATTGCCTTGGAACACGTTGATGGGCCTATTTTAGGCTTTTGAAAGACTTTTTTTTAATTATTATTATTATTTACAGATTTACTAAGATCCCAAATGAACTAATGGCTCATTTGAATGTTGAATGAACTAATATATTTATTTGGCTTCACAACATCCATTTGAATGTTTCTCAAGAGTAAAATTTGATGCACTTTTATCTGCATTGATTAAGGGAGTGTGTGTTTGAACCCATGTATATACTGTAAGTGTTTATGCTGTATACATGGGTTGTATATGTACATTCTGATTGCCTGTGCATTACATTTTTTTAATTAAAATGCCATTTAAGATATTTTCATGAAAAAAGTACAAATTTGTCAGTGACTGAATCTGCCAAAGAGCATCTTTGTATCTCAGAATGTCACAAATTGGTTTCTTTAAAGGGACAGTTCAAGCAAAAATGAAAATGTTCTCATTATTTACTCACCCTCATGCCATCCCAGATGTGTAAGACTTACTTTTTTCAGCTGAACACAAAAGAAGATTTTTTTGATGAATATCTCAGCTCTGTGGTTCCTTACAATGCAAGTGAATGGCGGCCAGAACTTTGAAGTACCAAAAAGCACATAAATGCAGCAGTAAAGTAATCTGCATGACTCCAATGGTTAAATCTATATCTTCAGAAAGCAATATGATATTAGTGGGTGAGAATCAGTTCAATATTTACATTTAATATATATATATATATATATATATATATATATATATATATATATATATATATATATATTAATATATATATATATATATATTAATATATATATATATATATATATATATATATATATATATATATATATATATATATATATATATATATAAATTCTCCTCCCTGCCCAGTAGGGGGTGATATGTTTATGAAGAATGCAAATCACCAAAAACTCAAGAAGAACTCTTAGGGGAGAAGAGTGCCTAGGAAAGTGACTGTGAAAGTGGAGATTTATAGCAAAAAAGGACATATTATTCTCACCCACACCCACCATATCACTTCTGAAGACATGGAAATAACCACTGGAGTCGTATGGATTACTTTTATGCTGCCTTTATGTGCTTTTTGGAGCTTCAAAGTTCTGGCCACCATTCACTTGCATTGTAAGGACCTACAGATCTGAAATATTCTTCTAAAAAACTTTATTTGTGTTCAGCAGAAGAAAGTCAAACACATCTGGGATGGCATGAGGGTGAGTAAATGATGACAGAATTTGTATTTTTGTGTGAACTGTCCCTTTAAGTGGAATGATTTCAAGCAGTCTGTTCTGTTTTTCCATGAGCAGTTCTGTTTTTGACAGTGGCTTTTTGTTTCTCTGTCTTTTGTTTTAAAGCAGAGACAATTAAATGTAAAGTTCAGCCAGAAATGAAAATTCAGTCATTATTCACTCACCCCAGTGTTGTTATAACCCTATATGACATTCTTTATATTTCTTAACACAAAGGGAGAAATTGTGAAATAATGTTGTGCTCAGTGATGTCATACAGTGGCAGTTTATGGTGACCACATCTTCAAGCTTCAAAAGAACACAAAAGTATCATTCAGAAATCTCATAAAGTATTCCACGAGACTCTTGATTGTTATAAAAGTGCACATAACATTTGGTGAGAAACAAGCTGAAATTTAATGTATTATTTCGTGAAAATGACCACTGACCGTTGAACTCCTATGTGTGTTCATGATTGGGCACGAGAGCAACAGTTCATGAAGCTCCCTCGCAACATTGGGGCGTTCAAGTGAAACTCGTTTTGTTTATCTAAAAAGGTTTTGTTTATCTAAACCTTTTATTGCATGTCGTTTGCCATCAGGTTAGGACGCAGTGTAACTACGGCTGCCTGTAGCCTCCTCTATGTTTCTGTTTGAGTTCAGAGTAATCCGGTTAAAAAAAATAAGGCTGGGCATAGAAATGCATCAATTCTTCAACTTCAAATGCTTCAGACATGTTTAGTGAGTTCTGCTCTCTGTTTTGGGTGCAGCTGTGTTCTGTTGTCACTATCACTGTGGAAGATCTGTTTTTAGATAAACAAACAAATTTCCGCTTGAACGCCCCAATGTCACGAGCAGGGGCTGCGTGAACCGTTCTTGAACACACAGGAGATCAACATTGAGTGAAAATTTTCACTAAATAATACTTTACATTTCAGCTTGTTTCTCACCAAATGTTATTGTACACTTTTATAACAATCATGAGTCTCGTGGAATAATTAATTAGACTTCTGAATGATACTTTTGTGTTCTTTTGAAGCTTGAAGATGTGGTCACCATAAACTGCCACTGTATGACATCACTGAGCACAACATTATTTCTCAATTTCTCCCTTTGTGTTAAGAAAAAGACAGAAAGTCATATAGTGTTAGTACAACACTGGAGTGAGTGAATAATGACTTAGTTTTCAGCTTTGGTAGAACTAATCCTTTAACTGAGGCTCTCTGGACATTTTGTGGTGTGCTATAGTGTAATACTGATACTATGAGAATAGTGTACAATACGAGTATATTATACTATATCATGGTGCCTGGTTGGTCCCAGAAGTTATGCTTTTTACTACAAATATGAAAATATGATGACTGCCTCCGAAACATTTGACTGCTTTTGGTTCAACTTCCATATCTGCACAGGAAAGCAACTGCAATCTTGTCCACACGATTAAAACGATGGACGTTTGTTGTTGCTTTCGCATCGTAACTCTGACTGTTAGGCTTTTAGTATTCCAGATGGGAATATAATTGATATATCTAACTCGGTATATCTAACCTAACATATGTACAGAACAGAAAAAAAAAATAATATTAACAGTTTAATTAACACTTGATGTGATATTGATCATCGTGCGTCCATTTCCATTTTTAATGCGGTGTATTTTTTAATGAGACGTGCGTTCCTTTACTTGCAGTTACATACCAGTGGAATAGATACGTGTATTATTTTTTATTCTGTCAGTTTCTATTTACAATAAACTACATTGGTGCTCATGCGAACGAGTAGATATGAATGGATATGGGGATTTGTTTCGAGGGTGGATTGTCAAGTCCTTATGCAAGGACTCTAAAAAGTGTGTCTTAAATGTGACTGCTATGCTTGCCGGAGAAATTATGTGAAAATATTTGGATTTAGCTGGATTTTGTGCATAAAATACTAGTAAAATGTGATTTGATCTTCAATTAAGTCTCAAAAAACACGGTCTGGTTAAACAAATAGCACTCAAACAATGACACGTTAAGTGATACGTTATACTATAAAGACTTACAGTATATTAGATGCTATGAATACAAGAGGAGTTCATTACGAGGGAATGTTTTGGCTGATTTATGCTGGAATCCATGTATATCCAAGTATTCACACATGCATCCCGGCAACTTTGTGTACATTCTGAGTTGTAAAATTTGTGGTTAGTTGGGAACATTTGACTGTTGCCCGGTTGGCATGTGTGTAACAGCTGATGTTATTAGATCTCTTAGAGATCTTTCTACAGTCTAAACAAGTATTTGTGGTGTATGAAAGAAGAAAACATGGCTTTTTGTAGCTAAAAGAGAGCGTTAATTCAGAGTTGCCGTGGAAGTGTTGACCAGAGCGGCCATGAAAGAGATTCATGTGAATCTGCTCTTGAATGAAAATCATTAAATGTGATCTGAAACTTCAGTGTCTTGTACTTGTCATTATCTGATTCACATATGCACATTTAGCATCTTCAGAAGTCATCCCTCTTTGTCTAGAATACAGCTAGAGACTATTTAGTCTGAGACGGAGCCCCCAAAATGAATGAGAGAAATTGTAACGCCCAATATGGTGGATGTAGAAGGGAAGTCCCGCCATATAGGTCCAAAGAGAGCCAATAACCTTTCAGATACAGACATCGGCTGTCCGTCAGCTTGATAACATGCATGCACATTAGCAGAACCAGCCAGAAAAATCAAGCTTTTTAGGGTAATATAAGCTAAAGAAGCACAATTTATGAATCCATTGTTTTCAGATTTGACTGCTGATGAGGTCAAATGTAAATCAAATGAATCACTGAAACTTCAGCGCCACGTTGAGATAGAAATAACATGTAATATGTATGTGTGCCAATGGGGCGAGTGCCCAGGGGCCCTTGACTACCGGGGGGGAGCTTGGGCTTTGAGAATGAAACACCCGCCATCATAATCTGTCCCTGTTGATGGAAGTGCAATAAAGAAGATAAAGTGCAATAAAGTGCCATCTGAGTTAGAGCTGTGTGATATATTATTTAGAGATGGACAACGTAATTCTTGTACACTATAAAACAGAGTGTGAAAAATCTTGGATAATTTCCATGATAGGAAGATATTGTTGGGTGACTCAGACATTTATCAAAGTTAAATGATCTTCTGTGGATGCAGAACATGTGGAGGGGGTGTATATGTCACTTGAAAACAAACGGGTTACTCAGTTGAGACATTGCAGCAACCATAAATCCTAAACAATGTTAGATCCAGGGTAAAGGGGACGGGTGTCGAAACACATGCCAAGATGGTACCAGATATCTGGCTGAAAGGATGGTGAAATAGCTTATCCAAACTAACTAAAACAATTGTGTCTCTTTTAAGTGCAGAAAAATAGCAGTCCTTTTCCAACACTTTCAAGACACTTTGTAAATGATAGAACAGAACACACACACTGAGCATTTTATTAGGAACACTAGGAACACTATGGTCCTATTAAAGTGCTCACTTACATTTATGCATTTAAAAGACGCTTTTATCCAAAGCGACTTACAAATGAGGAACATAGCAATCAATTTGTTATATAAGTTCAACTAGATTTACAATATTGTACCGCCAAGCTCTCAAGTGGCTGGAGTTGTATAGGTGCAAGTCCAGAAGAAAGAGACAGAAGTATTTTTCATTTTATTTATTTGTGTACAGTAAGTGTAGTTGCTGTGGATTGGTTTAGTGCTTGTGGAACTGATATGTTTTCAGCTGGTTCTTGAATATTGAGGTGGATGTTGGAAGCTCATTCCACCACAGTGGAACAAAGAAAGTGAAAGATCATGAAATGGACTTTGAACCCCTTTGTGATGGGCCCACCAGGAGCCACTCGTTAATAGATCGCAGAGAGCATATACCTTTAGAAGTGAACTGAAGTAAGAGGGTGTGGTTCCATTGGCTGTCCTGAAGGCCAGAGTCAAAGCCTTGAATTTGATACGGGGAGCTACAGGTAGCCAGTGAAGTGAAATCAAGAGTGGGGTGACACAAGCCCTTTTTGGCTGATTGAAGACCAGACGCGCTGCTGCATTCTAGACCATCTCCAGTGGCTTAATTGTGTTAGTTGGGATGCCAGCCAACAAAGCATTACAGTAGTCCAGTCTTGAAATGACCAGAACTTGGACCTGGAGCTGTGGAGCATATTCAGACAGAAAAGGTCTGATTTTCCTGATGTTGTAGAGCGCGAATCTGCAAGGACGGCGGTTGATGAGATGTGGGAGGTAAAATGAAACTGGTCATCTACCACCACTCCCAGGTTCTGAGCTGTTCCAAGATGAATAGTGAGGTTGAGGTCAACAGATGGGTTGGCTGAGATCACGGGGAGTTCTGTACTGACAATGTCGAGCTGAAGGTGACCGAAATGTGTCTTTTACTAAATCTTCATCCAGGCCGAAATGTCCAAGAGGCAGGCAGAGATACAAGCAAAGACAGTAGGGTCATCAGGCTGGAACAACAGGTAGAGCTGCTTGTCATCTGCATAGCAGTGGTAGGAAAAGCCATGTGCCTCAATGATCGGTCCGAGTGATGTTGTGTATATCGAGAAGAGGAGGGGTCCAAGCACTGATCCTTGAGGAACACCAGTGGTGTGACTTAGACACCTCTCCTCTTCAGGAGACCTTGAAAGATCTGCCAATGAGGTATGATTCAACCAATCCCAGTCCAGTTCCTGTGATGCCCAGGTCAGAGAGGGTGGACAGGAGTATCTTGTGGTTCACTGTGTCGAAAGCAGGAGACAATTCAAGGAGGATGAGGACCGATGATTTGGAGTTAGCTCTTTCCAGTCGCCGGGTTTCAGCTACTCACAAGGGGCAGTCTCTGTTGAGTGTCCTTTTTTGAAGCCAGACTGATGTCTGTAGAGTAGGTTGTTCTGTGAGAGAAAAGAAGCCAACTGGTTGAATACGACCCTCTCAATAGTTTTAGACTGGGAAGGTAGGAGAGAGACTGGTCTGTAGTCATTGACAACTGTTGGGTTATGTGTGTGTTGAGCAGTGGGGTTACTCGAGCCTGCTTTAATGTATTGTGAAAGTTTCCTGTTGTGAGAGATGTGTTGATAATGTGTGTGAGTGTAGGTAAGATTGATGGAGAGGCAGCTTGCATAAGATGTGAGGGGATAGGGTCAAGTGTACAGGTGGTAGGATGGTTAGAAAGAAGCACTTTGGAGACCTCAGTCTCGGACAGAGGGAAGAATAGGAGAACAGAGGACGGGATGTTGGAAGAGAGTGACTGTGGGTGTTAGGTGTAGAGAACTGGCTGCTGATGCTCACTGCTTTGTCAGTAAAAAATGTGGCAATAGTAGGATGTGGTGGAGGAGGATAGAGAAGAGTTGGACTACAAATCCGCCTCATGGTTCGATGTGTTGTGCATTCTGAGATGCTATTCTGTTCGCCACAATTGTACAGAGTGGTTACCTGAGTTATCGTAGCCTTTCTGTCAGTTCAAACCGGTCTGGCCATTCTCTGTTGACCTCTCTCATCAACCAGATGTTTCTGTCCGCAGAACTGCAGCTCACTGAATGTCTTTTGTTTCTGGCACCATTCTGAGTCAAATCTAGCTCAGCAGTTACAGAAATACTCAAACCAGCCCGTCTGGCACCAACAATCATGCCACAGTCGAAATCACTGAGATTACATTTGTTCCCCATTCTGATGGTTGATATGAACATTAACTGAAGCTCCTGACCCGTATATGCATGAGTGTATGCATTGCACTGCTGCCACACGATTGGCTGATTTGATAATTGCATGAAAATGTAGGTGTACAGTTGTTCCTAATGAAGTTCTAAGGGAGTGTATTTGTTGTGCTGCCTTTCAATTCTGCTCATATACAAACACTGGCTGTATACGTAATTAATTTTAAAACTAAGAATCTAATGAGGATCACCATTGAGAATAAGTCCAAGTAAAACATCTGGACACATTACATGAAATTGTGTGGAAAATGTGCTTTGGCACATTGCTAAATATTTACTGGTCCATAAAAGGCTTATTTTCCTTTATGCAAAATGTACTTTTACTCTTTTTTTTATTGTTATAAATTAAAGATTTTGATTTTCTCATTTATTTTAGAGTGAGATACACCCAATCACATGAAAAGTTACCATTTTCTTCAAAGTGGGGCTCAAAGTTAAAGACTACAAGGATGAGTGTAAGTGTGGACGAGCTTTTACAGAGTTTCTAACAAGCCATCGTGCCTTCAGTCTCAGGGCAACATGCGTTATTTGTCTCAGTCTGTGTCTAATCCCTGTCATTTATCTTCATTATCTCTTCTGGAGGTTTTATTGGTCTGCGAGAGATTCTTGACATCTTGAAAAATCAAGTTTGCATCGATTGTCCAGATTGTCCATCCTTGCTTCATATTTGAAATGTGCTATTAAGATCGAGCTGTTGTTTTGTATGCGCAAGTGCATTACCGTCAATTTCAGATCGTTTTCTTGCCAAATCTGATTAAGACATTAACATTGGGCTTTCAGCATTTTGTGGATTCTGTATAAGATCATAGTGAGGTAAAGTTTTGCTGGTTCAGCACCAACTAATAGGCTACTTGGGTAAATGGCACGTAGGTCTCCATTCATGATTGCAGAAATATATAAAATGTGTAATATAAAACCACTATATTCTTACTCATTTTTAGTCATATTGTAATGTCAGTCTCCTGTTGGAGAGTTAAAGAGCACCATTAAATAGTTTGATGAGCCCCATCTTTAAAGGTGTTGACGTATTTCCCTCTCAAAAACAGCTCTTTGGCTGAACTTAATTCAATTGTGGACAGTGTTTCCACATGTTGAGGATTAGCACCTCTAAATCTGAGGCCATGGTTCTCTGCAGAAAAATGATGGAGTGCGTCCTCCAGGTAGGGAAGGAGTTATTGCCCCAAGTGAAGGAGTTCAAGTACCTCGGGGTCTTGTTCACGAGTGAGGGGACAATCTACCGGTCAATTTGAATGTTTGGCTGACAATCTACCGGACCCTGGTCATGAAGGCCGGGTCATGACCGAAGGAACTAGGTTGCGAGTACAAGCGGCCAAAATGGGCTTCCTCAGAAGGGTGGCGGGCTTCTCCCTTAGAGGTAGGGTGAGGAGCTCAGTCATCCGTGAGGAGCTCGGAGTAGAGCCGCTGCTCCTTTGCGTGGAAAGGAGTCAGTTGAGGTGGTTTGGGCATCTGGTAAGGATGCCCCCTGGGCGCCTCTCTAGGGAGGTGTTTCAGGCACGTCCAGCTGGGAGGAGGCCTCTGGGAAGACCCAGGACTAGGTGGAGAGATTACATCTCCACACTGGCCTGGGAATGCCTCGGGGTCCCCCAGTCAGAGCTGGTTAATGTGGCTCGGGATAGGGAAGTTTGGGGCCCCCTGCTGGAGCTGCTGCTCCCACGACCCGACTTCGGATAAGCGGTTGAAGATGGATGGATGGATGGTTCCACATGTTTGAAATGAGCTTTCTTAATTTAAATTTACTATATAATCTCAACACAAACACAATGTCTAGAAAGAAACTAGCCGAATTGGGAAAACCCAACAAAATAAGACGAGTCGCTGTAACTCAAAGACATCTCTTTTATTTCTTTATGTACTAAGTTGTGAAAGTGAATGTTAGCATGCTAAATACATGCGGGTTGAAAGCACTTCATAGGCTTGTTACGACTTTTACTTCCTCTAGATAGTCAAGTTTGAACGTCTTCTCGGCGCTCCGCCAAGGCCCGCGAGGAGCCCTGGCGGGGCCGATCCAAGGACCTCACTAAACCATCCAATCGGTAGTAGCGACGGGTGATGTGTTCAAAGGGCAGGGACTTAATCAACGTGAGCTTATGACCTGTGCTTACTGGGAATTCCTTGTTGATGGGAAATAGTTGCAATCCCCTCTCGGCGCATGGTAGACACACGCTGATCCACCCATTGTGGTGCGCGTCCAGCCCCGGACATCTAAGGGCATCACAGACCTGGTATTGCTCCATCTCGCGTGGCTGAACGCCACTTGTCCCTCTAAGAAGTTGGACACCGACCAAGTCTAGTGACCATGCATCCACCTGTCCTCATCTTTAGCTCAAGCTCCACTCTTCAAAATGATTGTAACCCCCTCAACACAACAAAACTATAAACACAAACAAGTAGCCCACTTTATATACTTTAAATAGCACTTAATTTAACATTTACTCTCCCTATCAAGCCCAGTTTCATCAATTAACACCACAAAAAGAATTCATGTAGTCCCAACTCAGTCCCAACAATGGATTAAGTAAACTTCCATTTTTACACATTTAAATGGTAGAACACAATGAAATCAAGTTGTGACAAAAATGTTCTAGAACTGTGTTGCTTTAGTTCATTTTAATGAAGTAACTTGAACAAGCAGCCAAAATAATCTTTTTAGTGTATCCAACATAGTCATGTCAATAATGTGCACGAGATGGCGAAATCGAAAGTTATCGTACGACTCCCATTCTCATAGAGATTAACCAATCAACAAACTGAATTTCAAATCTATATAATACAGGCATCACTTATTAGCCTCATGTCCAACACTTTATTTTAAAGAAAACATCAGTAGACAAAATTGGTTATTCATTCCATGTTTATTTATGTAATATATATACAGTATATATGACCGATGCATATCAATAAGCTGTAAGACACGTCCCTCATCTTTTTTTTTAACCCAAGGTTTTGGTAAGGGGTTAGACTTTATGGTTGGGTGTAGGTTTGGGTTAGGGGTATTGTCATGTGACGTAGTTATGTTATCTATTCAACTCAAAACAATCATGATGGCGGCCCATGTTGTAGCAGACTAAATCCTCGGTTGTGCATGATATTAACTTTGATGGCATTTTAAAGATAAATGTTACTTAGCACAACCTTCACGTTGGATTCCTTTAAAGGCGATGGGAAGTTTACTCACAATTGCTGTCGAGGGCAATTGCTTTTCATACCATTCACAGAACAGGTTAAGGCAATCTCATCGTGATCGTTCTGTCATTCACTGGTTTCAGCACATCTGTAAGTCTTGGCACAAGGTCATTTCTGACAGCCAGGACCACTCCCGACACAGTCCTGTCTCCAGAGGGCTTGCCACTCCAGAAGATGGTGTATCCGGCTTCCTCTCGAATGCTGCCAGTCTCTGAAAATCTGACCTTTGAGTGTTGCTTTGTCAGTTTTGTATTTAGCAAGTTCGTGCGATATGATTGCACTGTCTTGACTGTCTAGCATGGTGCGCACATTCCAAGTGGCGACATTTAAATTGTAAGTTGAGTGGACCTTTTTATCCAGGGCGACGTCCCAATCAGAGTTCATGATTCATAGGCTTGCAGGCAAGACTTTAAGGATACAGTACACTGTTTTTTGCCAGTTGTCAGAGAAGCCCTCTCCACCACTGGTTGCATATTGATCTGGCAAGGGGATCCAGGACAAGATCAGCAGTGCAGTGGTTGCAGTGACTGGCCGGAGGAGCTGCGGAGTTCACGAGCACGACCGCCCTTACAGGTTGTCTCTTGGTTGTCTCTTGTCTCTAGTGGGTGCTCGACCTTGCCCAAGGGTCTCCAACAGGCTAGCGGAGGGAAGGATTGCCTTACTTTCCTTTCTCAGTGAGTGCTACGCCGTCCACACTACAACGGCATTTTTGACAACGAAAACTGAACTTTTGGAAAATGCTCTCCCAAGTGGATACATTTGAAAACGCCATCTTTGCATTATAGTGTGGACTGGGAAAACTGAGATATCTGAAAACAATGATTGTCATGTGACGCAGTCATGTGATCCATTCAAAACAATCATGATGGCGGCCCATGTTGTAGCGGCGTTGTTGTGCCTGATATTAACTTCGATGGGATTTTAAAGATAAATGTTACTTAGCACAACCTTCACGTTGCAGTCCTTTAATGGCGATGGGAAGTTTACTCACAATTGCTGTCCGGCGACAGAAAACAAGGACATTTGCGTTTCAGTCCGTACATGGATCAGTGATTTTAAGGGGGTTTAAGCGTTTTCACAAGTTTCAGTGAGGATGAGACGCTTTTGGAAAACGCTTCAAAACAGCAGTTTGGACAGAGCGCGTTTCGAAAACGAAAACACCATTTTCTATTGTATCAGGATTAACGTAACCTTGGGAAAAATCATAAGAAAGCTTGTTCAAAACACCAATGTTTCTCTAACTTACGTGGTGCACAACAGTAATTTTCGTAGATTTAGGATACTATTATATTGACTTAATTGGACATATCGTAGGGTTTGTCTTTTTTTAAAAATAGCCAAAAACCTTCAGTTTACTTCAGGGCTGTGAACCATGACGTGCCTCTTGCTCGTCGGTTGGAGGTGTTATAAGGGGCGGGACATTCTCATGAGTGCAAGATGAGTCTTCAATATTTTTGGTCCAACTTTAAAATGCATATATCTTCTAAAAGATTAATTTAGTCAATAATTAGGAGTACTCTATATAGACGACATCAAAGCTAACAGACATGGAATAAAAGCATAAAAAGGTAAAATTTTGATTTCATGGGACCTTTAAATGTTTACCGGTAGTGTTGAGTAAGATGTTTGGTTGTCTGCTGGGGTATAAACCTTTTAGTAAACTAGAAGGACAAACTTGAAGCTACGTCAGCACACATTTGAGAGGTTAACAATAGCCTATTATTAATCATTAATAGTAGCATTTCACCATCCCTCCAACATATACTAATGGAGCTAAACTATATTTATACTGTGGTTACCAACTGCATTCAATCAGTTTCCGACACTCTTTCTCTGAACTGACCAAAATGACTTTATGGTTAAATCATTAAACTATTGCAAAACTTGGATGTAAAATTGAAGGCTGTAGTGTTCTTAGAAAAGACATTT
This sequence comes from Moxostoma hubbsi, assembly GCA_032164185.1. Taxonomy (NCBI): domain Eukaryota; kingdom Metazoa; phylum Chordata; class Actinopteri; order Cypriniformes; family Catostomidae; genus Moxostoma; species Moxostoma hubbsi. The sequence continues at coordinate 44,035,338 of JAVLUX010000007.1, forward strand.
TAAGAGCAACTCTGCTACTGCTTTGTGCGCAATCTCCATTTTGTGTCACATCCCATTTATTCCAATCGGCTTCTCCGATCCACAATACGTTAACTGTTTCATTTCATTTAGTAACACTGATGCATTCATTTGAAGTCACCAGTGAAGGCCCAACACCCTAACTTTTCCATTGCAAGACCGCAAAGGTCAAAAGAAAAAAAAAATGTTCTTTCCTTCTTCCAAAAGTCTTGAATCAGTTAAAGGGATACTTTACCCAAAAATCATCCATTTACTATGCTGTTATTGTGCTTTTTTTATTCGAGACCTCTAGGTCATTGTATCTTCATGCAAAATATGGGAATGTTCTCCTTTTGGTATCCACAAAAGAAAGTAAGACATACAGGTTTTGAAAGACGTGAGTCTTTTGGTGAGTAAATAATGACATAATTTTCATGTTTAGAGCTAATCCTTTAACATATCGTTTCAGTTGTGGTCAGAGAGCCTTGTGAGGAATTCTTGCACGTCAGTATTGAAAGGTATTAAAGTACAAAGTATCTTCTGTTACATGAGTCTGACTGTTCCCAGCTTCTCTCCAGATCGAACACTCAGCAGCTGGAGGAGCACAGTAGCTCTTCCATGACTTCATGTAAACACGTCTGTTCATGCGCTGCATTTCTCTCTTTTTTGGCCAACGAGTTCCCCACATCTGTAAATTTAGACTCTACATCAGGCCCAGACCAATGGCTGCTTCTTTCGAGTGTTGTGTGTTTAGTTTGGCATCTGCTCATTTCTTTCCTTAAAGGATGTAGGTTAATTCCCTGGCAGTATGCTGTAAGAGAACACAGAGTGACAGTTAGCTTGTTTGTTTAAGGATTTGTGCTCTGCAGAAAGCTATAAGTGGCTTAGTCTTAAAGAAAATGTCAGGTTTCAAATGTCAGGTATTGAATTTTCACTATCTTTTTACCTCACTACAATACTTTATATCCAATAGCATTTTTACATATTTTGAAGAAAATGTAAGTGGTACGTTCATGTTTACAACTTACCACCACAATGCTTTAGGGTGTTGAGTTGTTTTTAGCATCTTGCTATACACTTGTTAGGATGTTCTAGATTGTGGCTAGGCTTTTAGGTGGTTGCGCAGTCGTTCTGACTGTTTTTAGCTCTTTGCGATGCCGTTACTAGGATGTTCTAGATGGTGGCTAGGCTTTTAGGTGGTTGCTCAGTCGTTCTGACTGTTTTTAGCTCATTGCGATGCTGTTACTAGGATGTTCTAGATGGTGGCTAGGCTTTTAGGTGGTTCCGCAGTCGTTCTGGCTGTTTTTAGCTCATTGCGATGCTGTTACTAGGATGTTCTAGATGGTGGCTAGGCTTTTAGGTGGTTGCTCAGTTGTTCTGACTGTTTTTAGCTCATTACGATGCTGTTACTAGGATGTTCTAGATGGTGGCTAGGCTTTTATGTGGTTGCTCAGTCGTTCTGACTGTTTTTAGCTCATTGCGATGCTGTTACTAGGATGTTCTAGATTGTGGATAGGCTTTTAGGTGGTTGCGCAGTCGTTCTGACTGTTTTTAGCTCATTGCGATGCTGTTACTAGGATGTTCTAGATTGTGGCTAGGCTTTTAGGTGGTTGCGCAGTCGTTCTGACTGTTTTTAGCTCATTGCGATGCTGTTACTAGGATGTTCTAGATGGTGGCTAGGGTTTTAGGTGGTTGCTCAGTTGTTCTGACTGTTTTTAGCTCATTACGATGCTGTTACTAGGATGTTCTAGATGGTGGCTAGGCTTTTAGGTGGTTGCGCAGTCGTTCAGACTGTTTTTAGCTCATTGCGATGCTGTTACTAGGATGTTCTAGATGGTGGCTAGGCTTTTAGGTGGTTGCGCAGTCGTTCAGACTGTTTTTAGCTCATTGCGATGCTGTTACTAGGATGTTCTAGATGGTGGCTAGGCTTTTAGGTGGTTGCGCAGTCGTTCAGACTGTTTTTAGCTCATTGCGATGCTGTTACTAGGATGTTCTAGATTGTGGCTAGGCTTTTAGGTGGTTGCGCAGTCGTTCTGACTGTTTTTAGCTCATTGCGATGCTGTTACTAGGATGTTCTAGATGGTGGCTAGGGTTTTAGGTGGTTGCTCAGTTGTTCTGACTGTTTTTAGCTCATTACGATGCTGTTACTAGGATGTTCTAGATTGTGGCTAGGCTTTTAGGTGGTTGCTCAGTTGTTCTGACTGTTTTTAGCTCATTACGATGCTGTTACTAGGATGTTCTAGATTGTGGCTAGGCTTTTAGGTGGTTGCTCAGTTGTTCTGACTGTTTTTAGCTCATTGCGATGCTGTTACTAGGATGTTCTAGATTGTGGCTAGGCTTTTAGGTGGTTGCGCAGTCGTTCTGACTGTTTTTAGCTCATTACGATGCTGTTACTAGGATGTTCTAGATGGTGGCTAGGCTTTTAGGTGGTTGCTCAGTTGTTCTGACTGTTTTTAGCTCATTACGATGCTGTTACTAGGATGTTCTAGATGGTGGCTAGGCTTTTATGTGGTTGCTCAGTCGTTCTGACTGTTTTTAGCTCATTACGATGCTGTTACTAGGATGTTCTAGATTGTGGCTAGGCTTTTAGGTGGTTGCGCAGTCGTTCTGACTGTTTTTAGCTCATTACGATGCTGTTACTAGGATGTTCTAGATTGTGGATAGGCTTTTAGTGGTTGCTCAGTTGTTTTGACTGTTTTTAGCTCATTGCGATGCTGTTACTAGGATGTTCTAGATTGTGGCTAGGCTTTTAGGTGGTTGCTCAGTCGTTCTGACTGTTTTTAGCTCATTACGATGCTGTTACTAGGATGTTCTAGATTGTGGCTAGGCTTTTAGGTGGTTGCTCAGTTGTTTTGACTGTTTTTAGCTCATTACGATGCTGTTACTAGGATGTTCTAGATTGTGGATAGGCTTTTAGTGGTTGCTCAGTTGTTTTGACTGTTTTTAGCTCATTGCGATGCTGTTACTAGGATGTTCTAGATTGTGGCTAGGCTTTTAGGTGGTTGCTCAGTTGTTTTGACTGTTTTTAGCTCATTACGATGCTGTTACTAGGATGTTCTAGATGGTGGCTAGGCTTTTAGGTGGTTGCGCAGTCGTTCTGACTGTTTTTAGCTCATTACGATGCTGTTACTAGGATGTTCTAGATTGTGGCAAGGCTTTTAGGTGGTTGCTCGGTTGTTCTGACTGTTTTTAGCTCATTACGATGCTGTTACTAGGATGTTCTAGATGGTGGCTAGGCAGCTGATATGTAGGTGGACACTAGGGCAGGGTTGGCAACTCTCACCCATTTGGCATGAGACACATGCTTACAGGCTCGGATTAACGTTCTCACTCTCCCCAAATAAATATCATGCTAAATGAGAACAAATATAATTCAATACAAAATAAATAAAACATAGCAACAAATCTTCAATTTGGGTTTTCCATCAGCAGGAGACTTGAATTTCATGCCATCAAAACAAATTTACCACTGCAATGCACATCAGCGTGTCCCAGAGATAGGATAACCAGAGCTTTGTGGTACGCCAGAGCACGCAACTCGACATGCGTTCAATATATTGGCGCGCAGACACACAAAACAAATGCACTTAATATGAATTTTACAGAGAATCATCTCATTTAAATCGCTGGGGAAGAAGTCAAACCTCTCAAACTGCTAGACAGCCCTGACATTATAAACAGCACTGATAAGGTAAAGAGGAGACAACATCATGCATTAAAATCAATTATAAGGCTTTTTAAAATGCACATCATCACCCTAACTAAAATGTATTGTATTTATGCTGTTAGACACAGTGACAGAAAAGTCATAATTTCATATTAAATCTATTAGGAGGAATTATTTAAACTTTATTTTTATATTATTTTATTTTAAGTACTTTATGTACATGTGTTTAGGCTAGTAATTCATCAATAACAAATACTAGTTTATTTGTTGAGAAAGACTAGCTACATTGATCTAACTAAAATGATGAAGAGGTTGAATGATGAATCCATTGTGGCTATGGCCCTATTATTAGGCTAACAATGACAATTATACAGTGGAAGAACTGTGACAGGCTAAACACTCATAAGTACCTTGAATGGGTTTAAAATCTGGACCTCTGTGTATTTTGGACATATTATATGGACAAACTGGCCCTGTTTACCTTTAGATTTTTCATGATATGACTTTCTACAAATTATTAAGAGACTGATGAAGGAAAACAATATTTTGAAAGGACACAAGCACAGTAAGCACAGTCCCAGCTCAGTTAAGTGGCCCACTCATACTGTAGGTAAACAGTCAGAATATTATAACTAGCCCTATTAAAATAAGGTCTTATTTAAGTTAATTAAGTTTGACTTCCCAAAGCATTTAAAGTACAACAATTGTACAATTCAAAAAGTTCCAGATTTCCATGTAAACATGAAATGCAGTTGAGTAATTCTGTTAACCAACTTTAAGCTTGTGGGTGAACTTGGTACCTCTGCCACCATTAAAGACCATTTTTGGAACCAAGTAAAACCCTGGTTGTGCCATAGGTGGGTGTTTTGATAAATTATGAATGGTAGGTAAATTGGCATACAATAAGTGGGCCAAGTCAAATGGGTAGTTGCCTTGTAGGGTTGGATTAGGTCTTGTTGTGATGTTAGAAATTAAAGATAGATGGCCTTCTAGTATGAAGTATGCACACTATACAGTATGTCCAGGAACACATCAAGGTGCAACGGGCACTGGGGCCCCTGGGCTTGAATGACGGTTTGCCTGTTCATTAATGTGGCCATGACATAAAAATCTCACTACAGCCTGGTATTCAAAGTTGGCAACCCTGCGCTAGGGTGTTTTGAGTGATTTTTAGCTTGTTGCTATGCTGTTGCTAAGATGTTCTAAACAGTACCGCCACTCCCTATAAGAAGACTACGCAGTCTGCATAGGCCACCAATGGGGGGCACCATCTTACCCTAGGAGGGCACCAGAAAGTCCACCGGCTGACCTTACTCGCAAGTTATACGTTATTCAAGGACCCAAAAGCAGTTGTGGAACATAGATGATCGCTTCACGCTCATATCACGTGAACATATCACATGAACAACTCCCCCCCCCCCCCCCCCTCCCCTCTGCGTAGGGCATCACTTTGGCCAGCATCGGCGTTGGTTGCTAGGTTGTTCTGAGTGGATTTTAGCTCGTTGCTATGCTGTTGCTAAGATGTATATGATGGTGGCTAGGCTGTTGCTAGGTGGTTGCTAGGGTGCTCTAAGGGGTTTTTAGTATGATTTTTCTTATTTTTAGCTATATTAGAAGTTGATTACCAACTTTTTCTTCATAGTTGAACAACTTTGATGTTAGCACTCATCTTAAAAAGGAGAGCGATTTCCCTAAAAGACCCTATGCTATTCCAGAGAAGGAATCCATAACAATTCATTAAAACATTAATTGAGCTGAGCATAAATTTATGAAATGTATAAAATAGAAATTAAACTTTACAGCTACAGCTTAGAAAGACAATCCAGTACTTGTTATTCCCAGATTCCCTCTTGTTTTTGTAATGGAATATTTTCATGAAATCTCAGTGCTGAGGTTCTAATATATGAAGGTGATGACAGTTTCTTGATCACCCATGAGCCAGTAAAACTCTGAATGCACTCAAATTAGAACACATGCCAGAATTATTAATGCACAAGCATTTTAAATGATGAGCAGGTCGGAGTCCAATAGAGGGAGTGAAAGTGTGTATTTCCTTGTAGTTTTGTCTCGATGAATTTGAACATTGTAAATTAGTCCATATTGTACACCATGTATGTTTAGACATACACCAGCACATGTCATATGTTGTCTGTGCCTCCAATGCTGTATCTTCTCTTTACAATATCCCCAATATCCAGAACACATGCGTCCCAAGATATCCATTTAAAAGGATAGTTGGCCCAAAATACTATGACAGAAATATGTTATGTTTGCTATTTGGCAAATGCAAAGTAAAAGTATGTTTTACGACTGCATCCCTTGGGTTTAAGGGTCCTGCTCAAGGGCACGGATGATGGAGGATGAAAGCCAAGGACATTCAACAATATAAGGACATCCTCCTTCCTGAATATGCAACCCTTTGTGACAAATGTCCTCTCCAAAATACACCAAACCCAGCTGTGTTAAACAACAGTAATGTGTCCAGCTGGGATGTAACCAGATATTCAGGATTTGGGCGAACCAAATGTAATAATTGAAAGGTGAAGTCATTTAAACATTAGAATACTATCTAATATCCCAGCTTAATTTGGAGAGACAACTATAATCCATTTGTAGGTTGATATTTCCTAAAAGTGTAAATATTGTGGCTCTGTAACACTATGAAAGCATTTCTTTGTTTGAGCATCCCAATTAGCCTGATATAGCAACTTTGGCTTAGCCAACGGTGCGAATTGGTTCAACTAAAGAAAACGGTCATTATTTTTGCACTTACACATTTCATCTGTAAGAATAAAACAATGAAAAACACTACAATCAAGCTCTAATTGGAATATTGGTGGTTAAATGCTTTTAACGATGCTTGTTGTTTTTTCTTCTGCATTCACACTCTTTCTCTAATTCTTCCTAAAAGATTGAGTGTTTATGTTGGCCATGAATTTCAACTCTAAATTATACTGAAAGCACGCATTGCTTAAGATACCAACACAATGGGGGGTATGTTTTTTGGAGCGAAACGCATGAGTTTAGAGGAGATTTAATGGTGTCTAAACATATCTGACAGAGATACAGTCTCTCTATGTTCCACAGAAATTAATCTTCCAAGCAAATATTCTGTCTAAAAGGTCTGTGCTTGTGGTTTTCTCTTTCTAAAGTGCTTTTCATTCTGTGTCTGTCATCATCTCTACTTTTCCTTCCCTCTTTAGTGTTTTGTTGTCATTTATGAAGACAGTTTTATAAACAGGATTTATGGACAATTGGAAGAGTTTTTGGTGTAGCCCTGACCTGCTAAAGAGAGACGGACTCCATTCCTCCAGGGAAGGTGCCACTCTCCTCTCTAGCAATTTGGCTCATAGTCTTAATAATGGTAGTATTTGACTAACTGGGGCACAGGTCAGGAAGCAGACAGACCGGCTAACACGAACATCTGCTAGCTGCCTTGAGACGTCACACAGGTCACATAAACTACAACAGATAGAGACTGCATCACCTAGATATCATATAGAGACCGTGTCTGTTCCCAAAACTACCAAACACAAACCCCTCACTAAATTATTTAGGAAAAAAATTTAAAATAATAATAACTAAAAAAATTTTTTAAAGAAAAACATCAAATAAAAGGTAGGGCTACTAAACATTAGATCTCTTTCTACCAAAGCACAAATTGTACATTAAATGATTACAGATCATAGTTTCGATGTGCTCTGTTTGGATTAATATTTTAGTTTAAATGAATCTACTCCCCCAGGTTATTGTTATAAACATGAGCATCATCTAAAGGGTCAAGGAGGAGGTGTTGCTACAATTTACAGTGATGTTTTTGGTGTTACTCAAGAGGATAGGCTATACGTTTAAATTTTTGAACTAATAATGCTTAATATGACACCGTCAGATATAAATAAAAAATCTGTCGTCTTCTGACAGCATCCACCAGAGGTCAAATCTTTTGAAACACTTGACTGAAATGTTTCTCATGATCTTAAAAATCTTTTGATCTGAAGGTGTATGCTTAAATGTTTGAAATTAATTTTGTAGACAAAAAATATAATTGTAACACCATATTAATTTATTTCATTACAAAACTAAATTTAATAATAAAAAAAAAAGTTTTTTTGAAATTGATGACGGAGCGAATAAGAAAGAAAAGCAGCTAATAAGTGCCCAACATAGATGGGAACTCCTTCAATCCCAGGGTGATTCTTCAAGAAGTTGGTTGAGAAAATGTCAAGAGTACATGTCTGCAAATTCTAGGCAAAGGGTGACTAAATCAAACTAGTTTTGATTTATTTGGGGTTTTGTTTAGTCACAACATAATTCCCATATTTCCATTTATGTTATTCAATGGTTTTGATGACTTTACAATTATTCTAAAATGTGAAAAAACATTTTTTTTTATAAAGAATGAGTAAGTGTTATAGCACTCATCTTAAATGAGTAGTGTAGTGTATAGATCACCCAGGCTGTACTCTGGTTTCTTTGTTGAATTTGCAAATTTTCTATCAGATCTTGTAGTTAATGTAGATAGAGCTTTATTTGTTGGTGACTTCAACATTCACATAAATAATGAAAATGACATATCGATATATTCTCAACTCTCTTGGAGTCAGACAAAATGTGACAGGACCAACTCATCACCATAATCACACACTAGATTTAATTCTGTCATATGGAGTTGATGTTGATAGTGTAGAAATTGTACCACAGTGCGATGACATCTCGGAGCATTACCGCGTCATTTGTTTGTTGCTATCAGCTAATGTTACTCAATCTACACTACGCTATCATTCAGGTAGAACTATTCTTTCGACCACTAAAGATAGCTTCACTAATAATCTTTCAGAATTGTCTCATACTCACTAAGTCAAAAAGTCTAGAAGAACTTGATTAAAACCCCTTTGATTAAAGAAAATAAGGAATAAAGAAAAAAGCCTTGAATCGCGGTACAATGATCACACTCATGCTCTCAAGAGAGCAGCTCAGAAAATGGAGTGCAAGTGGAAGGATACAAAATTAGAGGTATTCCACGGTACATAGAAGGATAGTGTCTGTAGCTACAGACAGGCACTCAAATCTGACAAGTCAGCATATTTTAGCAAACTCATATAATAATATAAATAACAACAATGATCCTAGGTGTTTTTTCGGTACTGTGGCTAAATTGGTTAGGAATAATATTGGAGTTATGCACCCATCTGTTTCAGCACCTCAGAAAACAGTGTCTCATAATTTTGCTCTTTCATAGTTCATGAAGAGTGTAAGCCCGTTTATCGGTCCAACGGCGGTCTCCAATAATACGGGTGAAGGTCTCTGCGCGTTACTGTCTTTCTTTTACGCAACACAACAAGATTCAATAAAATATAATTTCTCTTATGTATTACCTCGTTATTTCATCTGACTCCATAAATGAAAAGGTTTTAATGATATCTGAGCATCATTAAAAGTGAGCGAATGTTTGATTATTCTTTTAACTCCTTTAATTATATTTTACCCGTTCAGATTAGGAAACTATGTCGCTTTGAGGTCCTCGCGTGTTTTCTCTACACCGCGGGTCTCACGATCACAAGCGGTCAGTATTGGATCATCAAACAGAGGTAATTGCTATATACCTGAGATCGGTCACGTTCACGTATACACAATCAAAGATACGTCAGTAAAGCCCCCATGGAATTGCATACACTTGAATTTAACTTAACGTTTTCTTCAGTAGAGGTCACGACCACTATTACAGATGTAAGTTGACCAACATAACTTCTCTTATAATAGCTTTGGATTGGCCATGCGTGGTTTCCCACGTACACTTATCTGAAGAAACCTCAAGTCAAAACAGAGGTAAGACACACCCGAATTTAGATTGGTCAAGCAGCATTTAGCTGTTCTAAACGGAAAAACACTTTCTGTCTTTGCAAACCAAGTACACTTGAACTGATGCCAAATATTAGTCGTCACTAATCTGACGCAGACTTGCGGTAACATACGAATCGCTCAATCTGTTTGGGAAAACAATTTCAGAGTCAGTCAGAATAAAATAAAATGTTTACAATTTATTGACCAGGTAATAGAAGAATAATTCAAAATCCAATTCATAAGGCAAAATCATCAAACAATCAATATAATCACAACAATTCGGAAATTGAGGAATTTGTAGAAATATTACCTGGCAACGAAAAACTACACACAGCAATCATGTGGGAAGTCTACCTACAGACTCCCAGAACCTTTTGCCCCTTCTCCTTATAAACCCAGATAATTTAATAAGCTAACCAAATGGTGTGTCTGTCATTATAATTAGATTTGGGTGCCCTATTGAGTAGGTTCCTGTACATTTACATATAGAGGATCTGGGGGAGGGCACACCTTTAAGAGGCACACTACATCTCTCATATTCCATAACTTCTTTTAGCTTTTCATTGTGGCTGGGAGGATGAGACCAGTTTACCAGGCACACTGAGACACTTAAAATGATACTAAACATGTTATAGTTACTTTTTTGTACACACTTGTCATTGTATAGGTTTTTAGTGAGTTCTAAGTGAGGAGGAGAGGGGGGAGTAGGGGAAGATAATCAGACGGTAGAAGTGAGGTGCGAGCCCCTTCTGGCTGCGTCTCGGATGTTGCTGTTACATGTGCAAGAGACAGTTCAAATGTTGATTCTCATGAGAGCCTTTTGTTCTCCCGAGGGGTAGCCCAGACTCACTGTCACCTTACAAGAGCTAACAAAACTTAGCAAAAAAAAATCAAAAGCGACAACATGTATGTTAGATCCAATTCCAACTAAGCTCTTAAAAGAGGTATTCCCAGTAATCTCAGAACCTCTTCTTAATATTTTTAACTCCTAACACTGTTTGGGATGCAGAAACACTCACCAAGTTTAAGTCTAGACTGAAGACTCATCTATTTAGACAGGCATACACCTAATTTATCCTTCAACTCACAATTAGGCTGGTTAGTTAGGTCTGCTGGACCAGAAACACCCATTATAATCTATAACTCTGCATAAAATTGAATGGCATCTACGCTAATATTATTCTATTTGTTTCCATCTATTTGATTCATATCCCAAGGTTACCAGAGACTGCCAGATCTAACTCCGTTCCTGCTTGGTGTCGGACTCCACTGCTACGTATCGCTGAGAGATGACGACAAACTACAGCCGGTGCCAGCAGACATCACTTCAGTCTTATGACTCCAGAGGATGAACTGGTGCCAACTCCAACTGTAAGACATCAGATACTTCATATGCCACTGCCTGAACCTTGAATTTAGGGTGGACCCCATTGAACCCCACTGAAATGGCCTGCCGGTTGAACTGTGATGCGCCTCATTAATCTCTGCCTGCATCACCTTTATCTATTGATGGACTATCATTTAATTCCCAACAAAAGCCTTCATCAGCCAATTAACAAGGACAATTGCATCAATGTGAACTTCTGCAGTTAATCCAGGCTGGACTTCAAAGACATTAGTCATTAATCTTTAAATTCATAACAAATATTAGTATAAACACTGGCCCGTAACACTTACTTAAATGACACATTTTAAACCATGACTTGCACTGCACACAAATAGCTAATATTGGCATTATATTCATGATGCTAGTCAGAGGGGAACTGACCTCCACTGTGAGTCTGGCTTCTCCCAAGGTTATTTTTCTCCATTAATCAACATCTTCTGGAGTTTTGTGTTCCTTGACACAGTCGCCTTCAGCTTGCTCACAGGGGTTATAAATACAATTATTATTTAATTATTTAATTTATTTACACATTTTACCATCATATTTAATCAAACGACACAATTATCACTGTAAGACCTTATAGATATTACGGTTTAATTTTTTGTTTTGTTTTGCATGATATTCTGTAAAGCTACTTTGAAAGTATGTGTGTTGTGAAAAGCACTATACAAAAAAATAAAAATGACAGAGTTCTGTGCTAGACAAAATTAAATATGCATAATATATTGTTGCATGCATCATACTGAATGCGTATTTGCCTTATATCATCTAAAAGGCAAAACGTTTTGGACACGTATGACTGTAAACATGTTTCTTATTCTAAAATGTAGAAAATAGCGGTAATAAAAAATAAGGGTGTTATCCAAGTGCAGGTTTGCATCCAAACATCCTTTTATTGGTTTGGAAATTGTCATGTGTTCCACAGTATTCTCTGATGCGAGCACATCAGGGTTGAGATTGTATTCTCGTAACTCTGATTCATAGTTTGGCACCTGATCTTGAGGAAAAGAGAAAGCCGCTTTTCTTCATATCTGGTTTACACCTGCTTTTTCGTTAGCTTCTTGTACTTGTAAGTAAAACCTTTATATTTCTTTATATATGATCAAACAGACTTCAGTGTATTAAGTCCTGGCTGCTTTGCACAATGCAAGTTATTTAATCTCAACTGTAATTGCTTTTTACATGTTTTCAGGTTTAAGGTAATTTACAATGAAAACTGCAGCTGGGAGAAGGACCAAGTTTTTTTTGTTAGTTTTATAAGTCAGAGAATCAGATAGTATATAATGAAGTCAGAGTGTTATTTAAATATGAAACATTTGAACTAGTTGAAAATGCAGCTGAAACCAGTTTAAGGTTGTAGATGTGTTTTGGATCATGGTAGCTTGCTTTTGTCCAAGTAAGTCCAAAATTGTCATTAGTTGGTCCAAGCTGACTATTAGCTGTTCCAAGCAGGTCTAAATTTGTCATTAGCTGGTCCGAATTGGTCATTAGCTTGTCCAAGATGGTTGTTAGCTGGTCTAAGCAGGTCTAAATTGGTCATTAGCTTGTCCAAGCTGATTTTTAGCTGGTCCAAATTGGTCATTAGTAGGTCCAAGTGGACCGTTAGCTGGTCCAGGATGGCCCAAAAAGGTCTTTAGCTGATCTTAGCTTGTTCAATTTGGTCATTAGCTGGTCCAAGCTGGTGCGAATTGGTCATTAGCTGGTCCAAGCAGATGCTTAGGTGGTCCAAGCTGGTCCAAATAGGTGATTAGCTGGTCCAAGCTGGTCCACATTAGTTATTAGCTGGTTCATGCTGACTTTTAGCTGATCAGAGCTTATCCAAATTGGTCATTAGCTGATCCAAGCTGGTCCGAATTGTCATCAGCTTGTCCAAGCTGGTTATTAGCTGGTCTAAGCAGGTCTAAATTGGTCATTAGCTGGCCCAAGCTAACTATTAGGTAGTCGAAGCTCATCCAGTTTGGTGATGCGCTGGTCAAGGCTGGTCTGAATTGGTCATTAGCTGGTCCAAGTTGACTATAAGCTGATCCAAGCTGGTCCAAATTTTTCATTAGCTGGTCCAAATTGGTCATTAGTCAAAGCAGGCTTTTAGGAGGTCCAAGATGGTCCAAATTAGTCATCAGCTGGTCCAAGATGGTCATTAGCTGATCTGATCCCATCCAAGCTGGTAACGGCTTGTAGGTTGGTGGGAAAATTTCCACAGCTTTGGACCATAAAGACTAAAGGCTGACGAACAACGTTTCATCTATGTTTTAGGTACAACCAGCAAATTGTATTATCGGAGATATCTATAGTAGTAATATTGCAAAGGTATGTAGGGACAACACCATGAAGCATTTAAAGATCAATTAGAGGATTTTATAAACAATAAGTTGGAACATACTGGCTATTTGGTCCAAGCTTGTTGACCAGCTGGACTTCTAGCCTGGGGATCTGGCTGAGGAAGTAGACCACTTTCTGGTCTGATTTATCATTGTATATAAATGTCCCATGATATAAGCATGACATGTAAGAAATCAAATAGCATGTTTTACACTTCACTGTCTGTAAATCTCTAATGAAATTCCACATTATTGATTAAATGATAGTAAATTTATAGGGCCATAAAGGGCCATATATATTGGCATCCCAGCTGATTTAGGAAAAGTGTTGCACTATAGAACATACGAGTTCCTGGGGCTCCATTACTCTTAGCCTTGAGGTTTCAGATAGACAGGACTGTGAGGGAACACAATGAAAAAGTATATGAGTGACTCTCTAGAATTCACTACGGATGAACTGCGGCCAGTAAAAGTGCCAGTTAATTGCACACGCTGTCTGTACTGGCTTGGCACCCGATTTCCTGAAGGAATTATGCTGATCAGGCAACAGTGCAAACAAGCCCACAAAATCACATGTGCAATTTTGAGCATAGCAGACCACCTTTTTCTGACACACTTTGGCAGGCCTGAACAGATTCACTGAGTACTGTGATGCAGATACCTGAAACAAGTCAACAGGGTCCAAAACTTTGAAGCTCAAAATGCATATTGTTTCATTTGCCTTTTTTTTGTCATTTGCTTGAATCACTATTCTTGCCTTCAATGTGAAAAATTAATAAATAAATAAAAAAAGTGATAAGATTTATTTATAAATAAATAGATAACAATAAATAAATAAATAATAAAACCTAGCTGTTCCACATACGGAAATAATATTTTGACAAGATGTCAACAGTGGCATTAGGGCTTGCGTGACAATTTGGCAGGAGCTTTACCACCTGGCAGCTGGGCAAACATCAAGCCTCTGTTCTGATGTTTTACATCCTGCATCTCTTTTTCAGTTCCATTCTAAAGAAAAATGCCTGTGAGGCACTAAATGACCTTCTCTCTGTAAATTAACAGCACATCACGTCAGGCCGACACTCACCATTGATTTTCTATGAGCCTCCTGGTGATGCTTAATCCTCTTGTCTCTACTTGCTCTCTTCGTCATCCTGTTTAATTGTCGTCTGGGTCAGATGAACACGAATGCCATATTTTATTTATAGTCTAGTCCTATTCCTGACTCTGATGGACTATTGATGTTGGAAAAAATCATACAGTGAATTAGGAGGCTTTCATGTTTCTTGTGTCATCGGAAATACTCCGGTATCCATTGACCTCATCATCAAAACTATTTCAGCTAAATAGAAACGCAATGATAAGATGACACAAAAGGTGTTTGAGGTTGTGAATATTGAATATAATTTTTATTACTATTATGGAAAATATGCTACATATTCTGAGTAAATAAACCATGATATGGACCCTATATACGGCTCCAGGGGTGGAGCCTTTGATCCTTCCACATCAAGTTTCAAAACAAAGACACCCTTCTCAGTGAACGGTGGGTTCCTTAAACACTTTGGACTGCACAATACACACTGGTAAGTATGCATCACCATATATACTCAAGGTTGTGGAGTAACAGATTACATGTAACGGATTACATATTTAAAATACTAAATACAAGTAACTGTATTCCACTAGAGTTACAATTTAAATAATTGTTAATTAGAAAACAGTTACATTCAAAAAGTATTTTGATTACTGAAGAGATTACTTTTATTACTTTTTAGATTTTATTTTCATTTGTTTCATTTCAAATTTAGTCCTTTCAGATGGAAAACATTTATACATATAAATTATGTGATCCAAACTGCATTTGAACAGCGATGAAACACTTTCTTATGATGTGTTACACTCATACGAGCAGACAGAGAAGTATGTTTGAGGTACGTTTGGACCAGAAGAAATAGAAATAAACCTTGTGTAAATTGTTAGCTTTATGCTAAGCTAAAATGCTATTTCTAGCCATTTCACATGCACATGTTACCAGACACGATCATATTTTTTAATCAAGAATATTCACATTGGATCATAATTTCTTTTTTTCTAATAAGACCTTTGATATTAGATACAGAGATCAGGAGATCAGCAGTTTGTCGGCAGCCATATCACCCTGCAGCTCTTGACTGGTTGCCTGGTAAAGCTAAGCAGGGTTGAGCCTGACAAGTACCTGGATGGGAGACCTCCTGGGGAAAACCAAGGTTGCTGCTGGAAGTGGTATTAGGGAGGCCAGCAGGGGGTGCTCACCCTACGGTCTGTGTGGGTCCTAATGCCCCAGTATAGTGACGGGGACACTATACTGTACAAAAGCACTGTCTTTCGGATGAGATGTTAAACCGAGGTCCTGACTCTCTGTGGTCATTAAAAATTCCAGGACACTTCTTGTAAAGAGTAGGGGTGTACCCCTGGTGTCCTGGCCAAATTCCCCCCATTGTCCCCTATCTATCATGGACTTGTATTAATCTCCATTCCTGAATTGGCTACATCTCTCTCTCCTCTCCACCAATAGTTGGTGGGTGTTCTGGTGCACTATGGCTGCTGATGCATCATCCAGGTGAGGAGATTCCCCCTATACTATGTTAAGTGCTTTGAGTGCCTAGAAAAGCGCTATATAAATGTAAAGCAGAATTATTATAGCAGTTACACCAAACCTGTAATAGCCAAAGCTTTGGATTTTGACCAATTAACTCTGTATCCCGTGAACGTAGAAAAGGAATGAGGCATAGATCTAGAAGGGTCAGAGACAAATAATAATATGTCATCTGCGTAAAGCAGAAGCTTATGTGCCACACCTCCCGCCATAACCCCTGGCTTATTGTGGCTACTAATGGTTACAGCGCAAGACAGAACAATAATGGGGAAAGAGTGCAACCCTGCTGGGTGCCCCTATCCAGAGTAAAATAGTCTGAAATTAATCAATTTGTTTGTACCGCTGCTACTGTTTGTCTATAAAGTAACTTTATCCATCCAATAAACATACTCGCAAACCCTTACATTTCCAAAATCTTAAAAAGATAATCCCATTCTACCATATCAATCGCCTTTTTGGCATCAAGTGAGATGGCAGCGACTGGAGTCTGATCATTCGCCACTGACCACATAATATTGATGAAATGCCTAATGTTATCAGAAGAGCTGCGACCCCGAATAAACCCCACCTGATCTATATGTATCAGAGATGTCATAACTGTATTTAATCGATTAGCCAAAATATTTGACAATATTTTAACGTCTTGCTGGATCAGGGAAATTGGACGGTAACTCTTACACTCGCTTGGATCTTTGTCCTTTTTAAGAATCAGACTGATCAGGGCTTGCATCATGGTTGGCATAAGCTTTTCATTCTTTAATGATTCTGTATAAACCTTTAACAAAAGTGGAGCCAATTCTGTATCATAAGACCTAAAAAACTCAGCAGCAAAGCCATCTGTCCCGGAGCCGCACCTGTAGGCAAGGCCTTAATTACCTCGCCAAGCTCCTCCAAGGTTATCTCAGAATCAAGATAATTGTTTTGCTCAGTCGTCAGTTTAGGAAGTTCTAATGGTTCCACAAAGTTTCTAATATCTTCATCAGTAGATGAAGACGTGGAACTAGAGAGACCAAAATAGATTTCTTTAAAAGCATTATTAATATCAATGGCCAAGATAAAAAATTTCACCACCAGCAGATTTCACTGAGGGAATGGTAGAAAAAGACTCTCTCTGCTTTTATATCTAGCCAGAAGCTTCCCTGCTTTGTCCCCCAACTCAAAGTATGACTGCCACCTTCCGTGACAAAATAGTATTATATGTGTATATCAATCAGGTCAATTCTTTGAGGCCATCAGACAACATTCGGCGCTTCAGCTCTGCCTCGGCACTTTTAATATTCCCAACTCCACAAATTCTCGTGCTTTGGATTTTTTGATGAATACTGTATGATACTGTATGATCCGACCCCTAAGCTTTATATGCCCCCCTAGCCACTCTCACAGAGGATACTGAGGACCAGTTGGTTTCCATATAAACATTGATTTCAGCCTTTAGCATTTGTTGTAAATCAGGATTTTGCTAAAGGGATACATTAAAGCGCCAACTATATGATTTATTTTTCTCCATATGTGGCAACACCTCTAAACTCACCAGGGTGTGATCTGAGACTAAAATGCTTCCAATTGAGCAGTCAACAACAGATGAAATGAGGAAAAATCTATTCTAGAATAAATCTAATGGACTGATATAAAAAAGTTGTAGTCCCTACCAGATGGGTTATAGATATATAGATATATAGATATATCTATACATCTATAAGACCAAGATTTTTGACATCCTGTGAAGTGTCACTGTTGAGCTTGGTGGTTTACACACTTTTGCTTCACAATAATCAAGGACTGATTCCATCAAACTATTAAAGTCTCCTCCCAATATTATATCATGAGGGGTGCCAGGGCTTCCAACATCTCATCAAGATCTATAAAAAAAGCCCTGATCAGTGTTAGGTACGTAACTTTTTGTCAAAATCAACCTATGCCCCTGAATTTCTGCTAAAACAACAATGACTCTTCCTAATTTATCTTTAATTTGTTTGAGACATTTGAATTGTAGATATTTACTTATCAATGTAATGACTCCCCTGCTCTTAATTGAGCCAGCACTAAAGAAAACGTGTCCACCCCATATCTTCCCAAATTTTTTAGCTTCGTGCGGTCAAAGATGTTTCTTGAAGAAACACAATATCATATTTCTTATGTTTAGGAAAAGAAATAACCTTCCTTCTTTTTATGGGGTGCCCCAACACATTCACATTCCACATGGAGAACAACAATCTACTCATATTAACATTTGACATTTTTACATATTTGATATATCAAAAAGTCACCTCCATCTGGGACTTCCACCCATCCAATTGAGCAGTTCTTTGGGATTGTCATGAGTCCCACCCATCTCAACGACCTTAGGACAGCCCTCAGATGCTGAAGTTTCCACTGCCAATCATTACTGTAAATAATGATGTCATCTAGATAGGGAGTGGCGTAAGCAGCGTGCAGTTTGAGGATTCGGTCCATGAGCTGCTGAAATGTAGCTGGGGCCCCAAACAAATTGAACGGAAGCACCACGAATTGTGTAAACGAGTGTAATCCGAATGGTGTGGAAAATGTTAAGGGGATCTGCTAATATCCCTTGGTTAAATCCAGTGTTGAATAAAAGCGAGCTGTGCCTAACCGATCAAGCAGCTCATCAAACCGAGTCATATCTGCATCAAATTTAGACACCGCATTGACTTTTCTATAATCCACACAGAACCAGACCGTCGCTCTTAGGAACCAAAACCACCAGCTGACCCAGTCATTGTGGGATCCTTCAATAACCCCATATCCAGCATGGCCTTTAATTCTTCCTGAACCACTTTTTTTGTGCCTGGGAAATTGGTAGAGATGACTATGTACTTCTACCACTGGGGTCATTTGGATATCATACTCTATGAGATACGCACAACAGGGAAGAGGCGAGAACACGTTGGAAAATTCACCTTGCAACCTGGCAACCTCTGTGACTTGGGATGGTGAGAGGTGGTCTCCACAAGTGACCGGGTTTACTCGATCGGTGGCTTTCAAGATCACCTCCAGTCCCAGCTCCTCCTCCTCCAGAACCACCATCGCCAAAGTCATGGGGACCGCCTCTCTCCATAGTTTTAGGAGGTTGAGGTTGTAAATCTGTTGTGCTCTGCCTCTATCCATTAGTTTCACCTCATAATCGATTTCCCCAACTCGCTGTGTGACCTCAAAAGGTCCTTGCCACTTGGCGAGAAATTTCTGAAGAGTTCTTCCACAACACTTTGAGCTGAATTGTTGTGTAGTGGCACTGCTTCCAGATATTGTGTTGTGTAGTCCACCAGAACCAACACAAAGCGATGTCAGTGTGTCGTCTGCTCTAATGGCCTTACGAGGTCCATACCAATTCTTTCAAAGGGACTCCGATCAATGGAAGGTGTGCAATGGCGCTCTTGGGTTGGCTGGTGGATTTACCAGCTGACATTCACGGCATGCCACACCAACTGCGAATATACCCACAAATGCCCGGCCAATACAAATGGCCATTAGACAGTTCAGTGTCTTCCTGCCCGAAGTGACCGTCATCAGATTATAATGAGCCATCTGGTATAACATTTACTGACGCCTCCATGGTATTAACAACTGGGTTGTATTCTCCTTTGGGTCCTGTGTCACTCGATACAACCGATCTGAGACTTCACGTCTGCACCTGTGGCAGTGGATTCACCCGCCTGTGAAGAGAGAGGAGAGGGTTAGGGAAAATCGGCTGGTTGAACGGCCCACGGGACCTGGGAACCAGTTTTGGGGTATGAATTCCCAGTTTCCGGGGAACTGGAATAGGATGAGGAAGGAGAGGGTGGTGGGGGGAGGAAAGAGAGAGGAAGAGAGAGAGAGAGGAAATTGGGCTCGCTGGCCCCTGAATACGGCACCATATGGTTCTCAGCCAGCTGTATAGCTTCATCCAGCGACGCCGGTTGGTGGCACTGGACCCATTCCGCCATCCCTTTTGGTAGGTGGTTTGATTTGAAAGAGATTAAGAATATATCACATGTTTCATTAAAGGCTGATATATTGCTTGTTTTGTAAGTGTTAATTTTTTCTATTGAAATATATTCTGCGAGTAGATTAATCTAGTGAGTGATGTGACAAGAATTCTTGGATTTCCGGTTTTGAAAGATTAATTTCTTAGCGACAGTTAGAGAAATGAGTAGCTGGTTTTTATATTAATTTGGTAGAGTAATTTGTGTAGTATCACCCTGTAGACATAGTGATGGGGACAATTGAATTCTGCAGCCCAAGATCTGAGAGAGTTTGTTAGTTACTGCTGTCCCAAGGGAGTGAACTGGTTGGCAGGTCCAAGAGGCATGGAGGTAATTAACAGTGTTACCAAAAGTCCATTGTGAACAAATACCTGTATCGGCCAGTCCCATTTTAAACATTTTGTCTTGGGTGATGTGTGTTCTGTGGATAGTTTTATATTGGATGAGTTGCAAGTTTGTGTTGGTGGTCATTGAGAAAGGATTATTTCAGATTTATGCCCAGATCTTTCCAGAGTTGGGAGAGATAGCCACATAATTTTCCCATTTTGTTGTTGGGAGTGTTATGGAAGTATCTATGTTAAATATGAGTTTGTAAATTTTGGAGATTCTTTTTTTTTAAATTTGTGAATTTTGATATCTCATCACTTAATATCACCGGTTGTAGTTGACTCCATGAGGACTCCATGATGGCGCAAATTCCTCCAAATCCCATGTTTCGGCAACACTGTAACATGTCTCCAGTTCTCTCTGAAGGAGGAAGCAGGAGCCAGGCGAACACTCCACGTGTCTTTATTTTGACACTTTTCAGCATCACTACGCACACTAATGGCATTTCAGCACACTGAACACACACACTGTCAGCTTTGTGCATCTCACTCTCCCTCCTCCGGCGGTCTGGACTCCCTTTTTATCCCCCTCCAGCTCTCACTGTAACACAGAACAGCTGTTAGAGATCATTTGCTACAGGTGTCAATCCTTACCATTCTTTCTCTCCCAGCCCCGCTCTCCACAGATGTCGCTCGGCCATGCCCACATCACCACAGTTAGTTTACCCCAAAATGATTATCATTTACTCACCCTTATACATCTGAAAGCCACATGTGGTGCCTGTGTAGTTTCACTTCCACATCTATCATATCGCTTCTGAAGTTATGGATTTAACCACTGGATTCATATGGATTACTTTGTTTCCTTTATGTGATTTTTGGAGCTACAAAATTCTAATCAACATTTAATTGCATTGTATGTACCAACAGAGCTGAAATATTCTCCTAAAAATCTTTGTGTTCTGCTAAAGAAAGAAATTCATACACATCTGGGATGGCATAAGGTGAGTAAATAGATATAGCAAATAGCGTCATCAGCACAGCCACGCGTTTGACCATGCTCCGCCTAGATATTCTTGACTGAGTTGCAAGTTTGCATGTGATCCTCATCTTGTCTGCGCATGTGCTGGCCATTGATTGTACTAAAAGAGTGTCACAAAGCAGTTGTAGTGCACATGCGTTGAACGCGTTCCTATACGCTCGCACTCAGAAAAGTATATTCAGAAAGTGAACGCAGTCGGCCGGTCCATTTACACTACCAACTTCTTATGAATATACTGTCTTTGTTTATATCGCTGGTGCTTGACAGGAAATGGACTGTATATTAGGATGCAGACGGTGCTGGAGATGAACCTCCATTGACCCGATTAGCGCCTTGCATGCACGATTTAGCCAAACCCACTTGCAACTACACTTACATGAAAATACCAACATTTGAAGACATTGTGCTGCACTTAGCACTTGCACACTTAAAATAGAGCCCACTGTATTGTTTATGTTTTGTGGCTGTACTTTAGAAAGTATTTTAACATTAACGGCTTGGCCCCATTCACTTCCATTGTAAGTGCCTCACTGTAATTCCTTTGCTCTGTCACTAACCATAAAGCATGCTCTATGCAGATAAACCATTTCTCCGCCCATGTCGTGCATTCCAGAGCTTGGGGGTGGAATAGTCAGAGAGCTGAACATTCAGGCATTTCCTAAAATGCCTGAATAGGCTTGATACAGACCAAAAAAGGACTAAACCTTTATGAACTCAAATCAAATCAAATCAAATCAAATCCCTTTATTGTCACTCAACCATATACACAAGTGCAACAGTGGATGAAAGTCTTGGGTGCGGTTCCAAGCAGCATAGCAGTATGACATTAGCAATAAACATCTGATTTACACACACAGTTTACACATCTGTTATGCAACACAATATACACCTAATAATATACAATATATAGAATACACAAAATAAGAAGACTGTATACAATAAAAATACACTGTACCTCATTCTGCAACATTCCCCTCATTTACACTGATGAGCCGAAACATTATGACCACTCACAGGTGAAGCGAATAACATGGATCATTTCCTAACAAGGCCACGTGTCACGGTCTAAGTAGATTAGATGGCAAACAACCAGTTCTCTAGTCAACATGTTGAATGCAGAAGAAATGGGCAGGAGTAAAGACCTGAGTGACTTTGACAAGGACTAAATTGTTATGGCCAGATGACTGGGTCAGAACATCTCTGAAACTGCAAGGCTTGTGGGGTGCTCCTGGTCAGCAGTGGTGAGTACGTACTGACAGTGGACCGAGGAGGGACAAACCAAAAACCACAACCTGGCGACAGGGTGTTTGGTACCCAAGGCTCATCGATGCATGAGGGCAACCAAGGCTATCCCGTATGGTACAAACCGACAGAAGATCTACTGTGGCACAAGTCACAGAACATTTTAATGTTCTCTTCTCCTGGGAAACCCTGGGTCCGGCCATTCATGTGGGAGTCAATTTGATACGTGCCACTTACCTAAACATCATTGCAGACCAGGTACACCCCTTCATGGCAATGGTATTCCCCCCAGTGGCCTCTTTCATTAGTATAATGCGCCTTGCTACACTGAACACATTGTTCGGGAATGGTTCGAGGAACATGATGATGAGGTGTTGCCCTGGCCTCCAAATTGCCCAGATCTCAATCCAATAGAGCATCTGTGGGATGTGACCAACAAGTCCGATCCATGGCGGCTCCAGCCCGCGACGCACAGGACTTGAAGGCTCTGCCGCTAATGTCTTGGTGCCAGATACCACAGGACACCATCGGGGGTCTTGTAGAGTCCATGCCTCAGCAGGTCAGCACTGTTTTGGTGGCACACGGAGGACCAACAGCAAATTAGGCAGGTGGTCATAATGTTTTGGCTCATCCGTGTATATATTAATTACTTATTCCCCAAGCCGTCAGGGCATGAGAGTGGAAATAGTAATAAGAAACAATAGTGTGTCACTTTGAGTCCTTGATGTTGAGGCAACTCATTGTGAACCCAAGGCCAAGTTGACCGGTTTGGCAGAGGTTTGCGAAAAAGGCATGCTATAGGAAATATAATGGTTGTAAAAATGTGTCTAAAATCACAGCCAAAGTAGTAACTGTGGGGTGTTAAGAATCTCGATGGGTTTGTTTATGAAGATGGATAGTCGAGATATGCAGTCACAAGTCACGAGTTTAGCAGGGTGGTTGATGGTTCACCCAATAATATCATATGCTCATTTCTGTGCAGCTTAACTACGAGCACATTTGTTTTGTTTGGCAAACAAGCAGATAGGAGGTTTAGATACACTTGATCCGAACATACTACAGTACATCATAGCAATCGCTGCTGTCCCCCACTACAGAGATTGTGGGTACTTTTGAAGTGGAGTACTGGAGCATATTTTAGACAAGCGCCACTATCAGAGGTGGAAGATATACTGTATTTATGAACAAAGCAGAGGACTCTCTAACAGGCACAACTGGAAGATACAAGAGCAATACATGACTGTGATGATGCGCTTCTGCTCTATTTATCATCATAAATCTAGCAAAGTTTCTGCTGGTATGGCTGGTCCTGTTGGTCAATATTTGAAGGGTCTTCCTCCATGAACTGCCTGCTTCATGATTTCCATTCTTTCAACATCTGTTGCATCATCAACATCCCATTCCTCAGGACAGTGAAATCATACTGTTGATGTTTGTTTCAGAAGAGCTGAGTAATGGTACCCTGGATCAAGCAGTTTCCTCTAAAGAGTTGTGAAAACAAGTTTGATCTGGTTTAACAGATCCTATCCTCAGTCTTCTCGTTCGTAGACCTAAAGCTGAACATCACAGGAAATACCTTGTTGTTCTAGATATGTGACGAATAGGGCCTTTAGGGTTTGTTTGGAAATTTAGTCAGTGGATCCAGAGTTCAGTCCATCCATCCAAGTTTCCAGCTGCTGAATTTTGGTATTACATAATTCAACTGCATGTAATTAAGATTATTTTGATTCTCACTTTTAGCCAGAAGGAAATGTTTAAAGCATGACCTCCATTTTTAGTGTTACACCTCACAATCATTATTAGTGAAGCTCGTTTAAAGG
This sequence comes from Moxostoma hubbsi, assembly GCA_032164185.1. NCBI lineage: Eukaryota > Metazoa > Chordata > Actinopteri > Cypriniformes > Catostomidae > Moxostoma > Moxostoma hubbsi. The sequence goes on from JAVLUX010000007.1 coordinate 44,059,596, forward strand.
AACAGTTCACCCTAAAAATTAAAACGCCCTCAAGCCATCCCAGCTGTGTATGACTTTATTTCTTCTACTGAACACAAACTGAGATTTTTAGAAGAATATTTCAGCTCTGTATGTCCATACAATCCAAGTGGATGGTGGCCAGAACTTTCAAGCTCCAAAAATCACATAAAAGCAGCACAAAAGTAATCCAAACTCCAGTGGTTTAATCCAAGTCTTCTGAAGCTATATGATAGGTGTGGGTGAGAAACAGATCATCAAAGTCCTTTTTTACTATAAATCTCCACTTTTACTTTCACATTTGTTTTTGGCGATTTGAATTATTTGTGCATATCACCACCTACTGGGCAGGGAGGAGAATTTATAGTAAAAAAGGACTTAAATATGGATGGTTTCTCAACCAATCCTATCATATCACTTTTGAAGACATAAATGTACAAAATTCAGTTTTTCTGGATTTACTATTTATAGGTGTTTGTTTGAGTAAAATTAACATCTTTATAAAGTACTGACCACATTTCTCCCATATTTCTAATTCTAATATTGTCATTTAGAGCATTTGTTTGCTGAAAATGACAACTGGTCAAAATAACAATAAAGATGCCGTGATTTCAGACCTTAAATAAACCGTAAAGAAAATAATTCAATTTTTAAACAATACTAATATTTTAATTTAGAGTTCATGAATCAATATTTGGTGAATAACCCTGATTGTCAATCACAGCTGTCATGTGTCTTGGCATGCTCTCTGCCAGTCTTTCACATGGCTGTTGGGCGACTTTATGCCACTCCTGGCACAATAATTCAAGCAGGTCGGCTTTCTTTGATGACTTGTGTCCATCCATCTTCCTCTTAATCACATTCCAGAGGTTTTCAGTGGGGTTCAGTTCTGGAGATTGGGCATTGGTCTTTCTTCACAAAGATGAATCTGCCTGATCCCAGCCTTGCTGAAGCACCCCCAGATCATCACCGATCCTCCAAATTTCACAGTGGGTGCAAGACACAGTGGCTTGAAGGCCTCTCCATGTCTCCGTCTAACCGTTAGACGACCAGGTGGAGGATCGGTGATGATCCGGGGGTGCTTCAGCAAATAAATGCTCTAAATGACAATATTATAATTAGAAATAATGGGAGAAATGTTGTCAGTACTTTAAAGAATAAAACAAAATGTTCATTTTCCTCAAACACATACTTATAAATAGTAAATCTAGAGAAACTGATAAACTGATTCTCTTAATTCCTTCCAGAGCTGTATCTGTATGTATGTATGTATGTATATATATATATATATATATATATAAAAAACTTTTACTTACAGAAGACTTGTTTGTTCTTAATTAATTGTGTATTCCATGTTTCTCTGTAAAAATGTTGCTTTGGTTCTTTGTCCTCCTGGTTTTGTTATCATAAAGCATTAGATCTAGAATAAAAAGCTAAGTGGGATCCCTTGATACACCCATGTTAAATAAGGATGTCCGGAAAGCCCAAAACTGTCCTTGTTGTTTATTTAGCAAGATCGCTAGTATCAGTGCATGTCTGGAAGATCAACAGCTGGATATGGAGTCAGGTCATTAGAGAGTAGATACAGATCAAATGTTTGATTGTCATAATAACATAAAATGAGGTTCGCAAGAAACCGAGTTGCCTTTAAACAATATTATATAAGAAATATGCACGTAAGGGATCATGTACTCTAGGTCTGGCTTTATTTTGCACTAATAACTGTCTGACTGTACATTACTGGGATAATTAACAAACAAGTAAATACAACATTAGAGGCAACATTTTCAAACTGGCATATCACAATCGGTTACGACACACATGAGCACCAGTAGCACTATTTTTAACACCAACATGTTACTGATCTTGGTGCGGGATTACTGTTTTATTTTATTTTATTTTATTTATTCCCCCCCATCATTTCTATATTTAAATCACCTTATTTTGTACATATGATCTGTATTTTTTTCTGTAATTTACTGTAAGATTATACAGCCATCTCTGTGACTTCGACTATTGCCTTTGTAATCCAGTGATTAGCATTCATTATCTTAATGGGGATTACTTTTAATTGCATTTACATTTGTATTTGCTTTCTATACTATATCATTATTTTGGCAAACAGTCTTATCACATACCAGGCAATAATTTGACCTAAAAAGGGATTTCTACAGAGCTGCTGGAATTTATAAACACTTTGAAAGATAAATTCAAGATAAAGGTTCTTGCATTGAATACAGCAAACAGTCAATGCTTAGACAAGTTTGCGATTACAAACGCTTTTGGCATCTTTGGGGAGAATATTGTTGTTATAAATATTTCTCAGAGGCCAGAATTTGACAAATGGGAGACGGCATTGTTTTATTTAATGGTCCTCTGTTGAAAGGACCATTATAAACTACTTTGGGTTCTTTCTTTTCCCAAAATGAAGAGTTACAATACATGGACATGTTCCAGAGAAACACAGAGGTACAACCCAGCTGCTAAATCTACTTGATGAAAATAATAAGCACAAAAAAGACCTCATAGACCCTAAATTTGGGTCAATGACTAATACTATTGAACTCTGTACTATTTTAGGACCTAATCATGTTTAAAATGAAGCAGAGAAGACTACACAGGCAGGGGCGGAGCCAGGAATGTTTTTCAAAAGGGTGGCCAGGCAGGGGCAAGCGATCAGTCTATGGTGGCACAGAAATGTTTCAAAACTGTGGGTGGATACGATGACACCCGGGACGGAGAGGTTTGGCGACCTTGGTGTGCACACATGTTAAGTTTGTACAGAGATGATTTCACCTCTAAAGAATTAAATTGTGCCAAAAAATTCCCCCAAAAATGACTAAAACAGCATTTGCGAGTGGGGTTGCGAATGGGGTGGCAAGGCTTCGGTCCATGGTGGCCACAACCACCCCTGGCCACCCCCCTAGCTCCGCCACTGGTCACAGGAATGCCAATTGGACTATTTAGGAACCTTAGACTCTATTGTGCTGATATGTATGATATCACAGTTCCTGTAGTGCATACAGCACTGGTAGTGCAGGGTGTGAGTCAAGGTCATTTTAACAAGAGGAACTGTAGTCCCCAAATGAATAAATGTAAATGACATATTGCCTAGAAATAGACAGTTTAACTTTGTCAGTTGATTGTGGTGCTGATACTAGATGTTTTGTTCCATTCTTTTTCTAACAGATGTCTTTGCAAACAATCCATGGTGGTTGTCAGCAACAAAGGAAGAATGTGTAGCTGAACTGTCTAAATACTGGCGTTCTGTGAGTGGATTTAAAGTAATCCCCAGTGACACAGCAATGTACAATCAGCTGTCCAACAACAGCAGTTTCTCAACAACAGTCTGATGAGTTTTAATTCATGCAGTGGTGTAGTAGTGACTGTCAGGGTAAGACCGTTTCTTGCTGGAGTGGTGTACAGTAAAATACTAATAAAACTTGATATCTATTTAAATGAATAGGTTTGATTAACTTAAATGATTAACAATATATACTTATTCTAATTAATCAACTATTACATGCATTACCTAATTCATAATAAACTGTTAAGCATTGTATAGGTAATGACTAATGAGTGTAGTAATGTTTACATTAACACGTTATCTTATGTAAGGTATAATTGATGACGGACCGTTGAATTACTGAACAATAATGCACTCCGCTGCACGTCGTGACCGAAATCCGAATCGGGTGTGCATTATTTTTCAATAATTCAACGGAACGGGGTCAATTATTCCACTTATACCATGGTTACCACACCTTAATGCAGCGTTCAGGGTTTTATCTCAAGACATTTTCTGGTTTTTGTCCCTAAAATGCTCTTGTGAGAGAAACTACTTTCTTCCGCCATGGATTCAGGCTCTGATACAGCTCAAGCCTTCATTGCTAGTTTGAAAACGTCACTTTAGCACTAGTAACGGAGGATGCGCTGCTTTTCGTTATTGGAGTAACAAGATAGTGTGTGTTTGTGCATGCGTGCATGTGTGATTGTGTGTGGCTGCATGCATGCATGTGAGTGTGATTGTGTGTGGCTGCATGCATGCGTGTGTGTGTGATTGTGTGTGGCTGCATGCATGCGTGTGTGTGTGATTGTGTGTGGCTGCATGCATGCGTGTGTGTGTGATTGTGTGTGGCTGCATGTATGCGTGTGTGTGTGATTGTGTGTGGCTGCATGCATGCATGTGTGTGTGATTGTGTGTGGCTGCATGCATGCGTGTGTGTGTGATTGTGTGTGGCTGCATGCATGCGTGTGTGTGTGATTGTGTGTGGCTGCATGCATGCATGTGAGTGTGATTGTGTGTGGCTGCATGCATGCATGCGTGTGTGATTGTGTGTGGCTGCATGCATGCGTGTGTGTGTGATTGTGTGTGGCTGCATGCATGCGTGTGAGTGTGATTGTGTGTGGCTGCATGCATGCATGTGAGTGTGATTGTGTGTGGCTGCATGCATGCATGTGAGTGTGATTGTGTGTGGCTGCATGCATGCATGTGAGTGTGATTGCGTGTGGCTGCATGCATGCGAGTGTGTTTGCGTGTGGCTGCATGCATGCATGTGCGCGTGTGTGCATGCGGCTGCATGCATGCGTGTGCGTGTGTGCATGCGTGTATGTGTGTGCATGCGTGTGTGCGCGTGTATGCATGAGTGTGTATGTGTTCGTGCGTGTGTTTGTGTGTTGCTGCATGCATGCATGTGAGTGTGCATGCTTTATGGTTATAAAAGTACTATATATATATATAAAAGACTTATGAGGGTACTATTCACAAGAAGCATCTGCTGAAGTGGACCATGCCATGCAAAAAAGATATCTCAGAAGACCTATGATCAAATTGTTTTTCATAAAGCTGTAAAGCATTACAAAGTCATCTAGTAGAGCTTAGATATTCATCTGTCCATAGTTAGACAAATTGTCTATAAATGGAGATGATTTAGTACTGTGGGTACTCTCACTAGAAGTGGCTGTCCAGCCGAGATATCTCAGAGCACACCGCAGAGTACTATACAGACAACATTAAACAGGCATGGTGTCCATGGCAGGACAGCAAGAAAAAAGCTGCAACTTTCCAAAAACATTGCTTTGCGCCTAAAGTTTACCAAAGACCACCTTGACACTCAACAACGCTACTGGTAAAATGTTTTGTGGACTGATTAAACCAAGGTTTAATTATTTGGGAAGAACACGCAGTACTACTACGTATAAAAAGGGCACCTCATACCAACATGAAAACATCACCCCAATGTTGTAGTACCGGTGGATGGAGCATCATGATTTGGGGCTGCTTCGTGGCCCGGACCGCTTGCCATCATAATGGGAAAAATTAAACACATCATTCAAAACTAGATGGATAACTATCTAGCAAATTAAATGATCACAACTAGTCAACTTAACTACGAGTATCATTTGCATTATATAAAACATATTAAAAATCAATGTATATACAGTAAGTCATACATAACTGGTTAAAACTTTTATACAGCCTTCAAAATTGTAATTACGAGTTACGAGCACGGATGACACCCGAGATGTAACCTTGGAAGGGTATGGAAAGCTTTATTTTCAGTGCTTTATTTTAATAATATTATTTTGTTATATACAGTATAACAGAGCTTATATAGTCAACTAATGTCAAGCTAATGACTCATCTTTTCCAGTTTGTTTTATGCAAATTAAGTAATGTTTTTAGATACATTAAGATATCAAATAGGTTGTGTAAAAGCGATGCTGGCGTTTTTGCTTATGCTTATCCACACTGAAAACCCTAATGAGTTGGCTCTACTCAATTTATTGAGTAAACTCGTTCCCTTAATTGAACTGAGTAATGGCATCTCCAACTTCTTATTCATATAGAATGAACTTAACTATTTAAGTTAAGGAAATTAGATGCAAGTAGACTGAAGTCAGACTTGCTATTTAAATGTTGTTGTTTCAACTTAATTTTAATTGAATGGACTCAGATTTAGGTCATAAAATAACACAGCTTAAATAATGATGATTAGAACTGATTCTGGGTCAATCAAACATATTTATAATAAGATAATTGTATTTATCTATAGTATGTAAAACATTACACTTCTGTGAACAATGTTAAAAAGGACCTTCTCTCGATCATTAGTCTTTCCTTGAACACTGCTCTCTTGCGTTCCCTTCTACCCAGATAACATGGGGCGTTGTGTACTTAGTCTGGCCATGAGAATGTGTGTACGTGTGTTGTGAAGCAAGCCTTAAAAAGCTCTCGGTGAAGGGTGGGACAGACTGAATTTGGCCGTGACCCAAAACACACAGTCTCGCAGTCACCAGCATCTTTTATCGCCTCAATTTCCACTGCGTGAATGGAACTGCCCCATTACAAACCCCGCTACATTCAGATGACCATGTTATGTGTACACATGAAAAGGCTAAATGGAAAAACTGCATGTTCCTAAAGAGTTCGCATATTTTTATGCATATGGGATTCAGAGTAGTTTGGCGTGTTTCTAAACAACAACTAACGTGGGACGGCATGAAATCGCAATTGGAGTTTCGGTCTATTTCTGTTAGCTTTGAGGCTATTATTTGATCTTTTATAGACCAATCCCATTGTAAACATTGCAGCGCATGCACAGTAAGAGGTGGCAGAAATCCTGCAAACTTTTACATTAGATTTGACAGATTAGACGGCTAGCACAAGCTAGCTCCTCTAAAAATCGCTTAAAGATAATATAGAACAAAATTAGCCTTCAGGTTAAAAGCTAGCTTGGTTTGGGTACTCTATGCTAGTAACACAGCTAGATATATTCATTGATTAAAATAAAGTAAGACAGAAATGGTAAATGGTCTGCACTAATATAGCACCTTTTTAACCTTAACGGTATTCAAAGCGCTTTACACTGTGACTCATTCACCCATTCACACACACACACACATTCATACACCAATGGTGGCAGAGCTGCCATGGAAGGTGCTAGCCTGCCATTGGGAGCAACTTGGGGTTCAGTGTCTTGCCCAAGGACACTTCAGCATGTGGGCCAGGATTCGAACCACCAAACCTGCGATTAGTAGCCGACCCGCTCTACCAACTGAGCCACAGCCGCCCATATTTTAGAAGCATTGCTTTTATAGCTAAATATTTTTAGGTATACTAATTATAATGATACAAGTTAGCTACCTGTAATAAAATGCTCCTGCAAAACCGTGAGTTGGCAATTATCTCCTCAGTCCAGATAGCATCTTTGGTTAACAAAACTGTCTGTTTGCCTCCACTTCCATCTGTGACGTAGGCGGTGGCGTTGCCAAAGTATAGATATAATGTACTCAAAGGGCAATGGCTGGTTAGCATGGACCAGTTAGCCCATGATGCTAGATGCCGTACCTACACCATTATGAGGGTAAAAAAATATCTTTCTCCATTGGCAGCCATTGAAAAGCAGCCATATATTCTGACATTTAATTTTTTTTCAAGCCACTTATATATCTAATTTAATGTAATGAAATATTTAAATGTTTATCCACTACACATTTTTTCAACATGATCACACAGGAATGTTCCAGTACTCTATAACAGACCTCATTCTGCCGAGGTAATGACAAGCGCCATCTCCCAACAGACATGTTTACATCAGTTCAAGTGTGTTAACCTTGCCCTGTGGCTTGACCAATAGTGTGTTGCATCAACAGGGTTCAGTCCAGGCTCTTGTCCGGTGCTGAAACCAGGAAATTAGGAACGAGCACGATTTGGAGGTTGCATTTTCCCTTTAAAATAACATTTTTACATCACTGACAGTTTGCTTTAGGATCTGGGTTTGGGTTAGGGAGTTAATAAAATATGCATTCCTCTTTACTGCATTACATCATTTCAGTTATGCCAACTCTCTGAGAGATTTAGCATGTTAATGTGGTTAATGTGGTAATGTGGCAGTTACGGAGACTTGCTACAGCGAGAACCTATACAGAAATATTGAGTTAAGCATCCTGCATAATGAAAAACACACAAGACATGCTGTATCAAGCATCTATGACATGCTGTTGCACAATTATAAATAAATACAATCCCCAAGTAGCAGATCTAGACAGGTGGTGCTGAGGAGGAGGAGGGTTTAAGAGAAAGCGCTTGCAGCGTGCTGCAGTAAAACCGGCTTACTTAAAGCAATTTTAAATGCCAGCGAGCTGATTGGCTAACAGATCAAAAGTTCAAAGAACCCATCAGCTTGCACCATTCGGAGTTGCATGCCTGAGCTTAGTCATTAACAACCTAAAACATCTCACTTAACTCGCTTTTGGCACCCCTCTGTGGACATTTCACCTGGCAACTGGAGCTCACACATGCTCTTACTCTCAAAAACACTTCCAGCTTCGACCACTGGGGGCAGTAGTTACAAATTCTGTAAGCTCAAATGAGTTTTGCTCAAGAAGTGTCGACCTTCGGTTGCCGAATTCACAGTGAGGTCAGTCTGGTTTTGGTTGGTTACAATGATGACATAATAATAATAATAATAATAATAATATAAAATGTAATAAGATAACAGTGAATAACAAAAGAAGTCTTTTTGTAAACCAAGAGTATCCACTAGTAAAGGCTAGTAATGAAAAAAGTATTATCAGTGACTATGTGATTAGCTGCCAGTGAAATGAGGATTTTAAAATAGTTTATTAAATAGTCATTTTGGGCACAAATGCGTCATACACATGTGCATATACTGTATCTGCTGTGGTTATTCTTTGTGATTCGGGCCAAGTAAACACACAGAGGACAGTTATGAATGAAGGCCTGGAATTTTCTGGAACACTCGTCCTATAATTTTGAAAAATTTATGTTGGGAAAGACTTTCCACAACTACAGATGAAAAACAACTAACAAATGTTGTTTTAGTTTAGGTCATTTCCTGCCACTGGAGTCCACTGCAAACTCTGCATTTGTACTACCATGCTAAGGCCAATTTGTTCAGGGAAAACATGTTTTGGTGCCAGTTGCTTGAAAAGAAGTTGGTGCAACACCCACCATTTAAGCAAGATTAGCTACAGTTTTATTTGGACGTTTCGGCCACCCTCAGGGCCTTCACTTAGATTTTTGGTTGCACCTCCTCTTTATTTGGTTGGGCACCTATTTTCAACAATGTTACTTTGGTGCCAGTATTACAATGTTTGGCAGATTAAAAGAATAAATGTTGGCTTCATGTTAAAATACTCCTAAAAGAAGCAGATACTCTTAGAATTGACACCACAGCATGCTTTATCTCAAGGTACTGCTATTATTGTCCTCTATGCTGACTCAAATGCCCAAGAAATCTTGTTTGAGAACGTTATACTCCTTATAGTACATACTTTATACATCGTGTACATACAGCTACAACTACTACTGTACAGATATGCCATAACTGAAGTCTGTGGCAACCAATGAGCCATTGCACCACCTAACCGCATTTCTGCATGGATCCATTACCCAGCATTGATCCGCACTTCATTTATAAATTATTTATAGGTCTCCAAAAGGATTTTTTGCCTCGAGGAGCTGTGTCATGGGGAAACTAAAAGCAACTGCCAGCACTTTTACAAGGAAAGCAACAATTTAGTTTCTCGGCTGAAAGGTTTGTTGGGCAATTGCATTGCAGCTGGGCACGATCATGCCAGATCACATTCAACGCAACTATTGAGATTAACGTCATTTGTCTTTGATTGATGGTTTATCAGTTGACAACTAGGTCAATGATCACCTTGGACATTAGGGAAGAGGACTTAAGGATGCATTGTACCAGAAACAAAACAGCCAATAATTAGTCTCGCAGTGGGGGGTTATGGGTAAGAAGTCATTTCTGACTGGAGCATTGAGAAAAGGAAAATCCGTTGAGACCGCAGCTGAGCCTGAGAAAAGAAAAACACAAGTGTGTTGTGATGTTAACAAGACTGACCTCTGATTTAGCTAATCATGATGTTGAGTATCGACTATCAACCGCAACATAAAATGGTTTATTTATCTGTCTTAAAGTTTGAATGTGATGAGACCGTGTGTAGAGTTGAGTGTGTGGAAACAATGTTCTTCATGGTTTAATATATCACATTTAGCTAAACATTTCATTGAGGCATTTGAGAGCTTGTTCTTCCATTACATGTACCACACTAGCATATTTTCATCTGATCCTGGACTTTGGAAACTGTGATATAACAAACAGAAACGGTGTGTTTACAGTAATGCACTTACAATGGAAGTTTATGGGGCAAGGTAACACATCTTGGTTGCACCTCCTCTTTAGTTGGTTGAGCACCTTATTTCAACATTTCTATTTTGATGCCAGGCATGTTCGGCAGGTTTAAAGAATAAATGTTTTAAAAAGGCTTTGACTCTATCAACTAACTCTATAGCATGCAGCAACACTCTTATTCTGTTCAAGAACGGCTGCTTAATTTACATTTATGCATTTGGCCGACGCTTTTATCCAAAGCGACTTACAGAGCCCTTATCACAGGGACAATCCCCCCGGAGCAACCTGGAGTTAAGTGCCTTACTCAAGGGCACAATGGGGGTGGCTGTGGGGATCCAACCAGCAACCTTCTGATTACCAGTTATGTGCTTTAGACCACTACCCCACCATCACTTTACTGTTCGCAGTCATTTTTGACTGGAAACAGTTCAGGTGTAACTTTTCTTCTCCCCTGAATAAGAAAAAATAAATAAAATCATGCACTTCTTTGGGGAGTTTATGTTTTTTTTTAGACATTTCTGCATTTTACCATTCATTTCCATATGCAAATAAGTACATTTATCAAAACAGTAAAAACCTACACTTTTGGGGCAGATTTCTGCCATCTGGTGAAAAAAGATAAATAACATGACTTTATGAAAATCGTGTAGTGACAACAATAGCCAGTAGATGTCTCCATGCAGCAACCTACTGTGCTGTAATTCTACATTTTTACACAAGTTATTAATTTAGATACTGTATATTTAGACATTTTTAAACTATTATTTGTCAAAGATTTTGACTTGTCAGTTTTTGCAATAATGTCACATTATGCTTTGTCAAACCTGACCTGGTGTTACAAAGAGAAGACACAGAATAATCAATTTGTTACAATTAATTTATTTCATGCATCAATTTTATTGAATGAATAATAATGTAAATAAAATAAACAGTAATAAAAAGAAATAAACTGTGAAAATTGAATTAGTATATAAAACATAAAGCTCAAACTTTGTTCTCTGTGTGCGTGTCTGAGTTCTGCGTTCTGCCATCTTGAGTTAGTCTCACCCATTAATGTGTGTGTGTTTTTGTATGTGTGTGTGAATCTGGGTGTGTGCGAGCATGTGTGTTTGTGTGTGTGAGCGTGTGTGTGTGTGTGTGAGAGCGTGTGTGTGTGTGAGAGAGAGCGTGTGTGTGAGCGCAAGCGTGTGTGTATATGTGCAAGCATGTGTGTGTGAGCGTGTGTGTGTGTGTGTAAGCATGTGTGTGTGAGCGTGTGTGTGTGTGTGTGTGTTCTGCATTGTGGCTGATTTCTATATTGTATTTGATCAAGCAAAGACAATTGCTCTGTGTTATACTGTCACCAGTTCAAATTTGTGTGTGTGTGTGTGTGTGTGTGTGTGTGTGTGTGTTTTGCACTCTTCATGTTTTATAGTCTCACCCCTTAATTTCTGTGTGTTTGTTCTGCATTGTGGCTGATTTATACGTATATAGTATTTGACAAATAAAAAATATTGCTCTGTTTTTTTTTTTTAGTCTTTCCAATGAATTTTCTATGGTCGTGAATTTTGACCATGTACATTAAAGGTGTCGCTTTGTGTGTGTATGTGTGTGTGTGTGTGTGTTTTCAGATGGCAAATGAAGGAAACGTCATTACATTACATTTGCTAACATGAGGCTATTGTTGTAGAATCAACAAATTTTGCTGTGTAAAATTAAATCCAAATTTAATAACACTCAAATAAGCCATTGTTGTATGGAATAATCAATACAAGTGCCATACATGACTTAAAGTGTGTGCCTTAAAGAACTTCACATTTCTGCTTTTAAATGCTTCAGAATGCGTTGTCCCATAGACTTCCATTGTGTACAGTCAATTATTGTATGTTTCGAAATGATTTGCTGCAACAATATGTCACAGATGTTGTCCATGGAGCTTAAGCAACATTTCTTTAATATTTAAACCCCTCACAGATAATTGCAATAAAAAAAAAAAGTTAAATACCTGCCAGCTTGACAGATCTAAGTCAATGAAACATTTGAATGGCAAATTACAGCAAGAGTAATCGTAATTAAACCAGAGGGCCTTGGAGGAAAGTGCAAAAGTCCATAGCTCCTCTCAGACATCACTCAATTAATCTTCATTGCCGTATATCAGCGGTTATTTCTGGTAGCTCTCAGCAGAAGCACTTGAAGTAAGCAGTGGCATGGCTTTATCTCGAGGATGGGCTCTTCATCATTAGTGTGCAGCGTGGCATGGCTGATTAACCTGCCAGGCACTGAGAGTTTATAGTGTAGGGTGATAAAAAGGGATTTGAGTGTTGTGTATTAACAGCCATGTCTGACATAAGGGTGGATGTCTCATTGTGTGAGTAGCTTTCTTCCCTGTCATGCACAAATGCATCGGAGGCTAATGTAGTACAGAAATGCATGCCAGTGACACATATGAAACATCAGACATGTCCATATACTGCATGTGTGTAGAGAGGGTGGATGGCGAGACAGATTGGTAGAGAGAGACAGATGCACTATTGCAACACTTCCTTTTACTAAATATTTCACAAAGAAGATAAAGTGTAAGTATCAACTGCCTACAAAATAGACAATAACAACAGAGATAAACAACGGCTAAAACAATACAAATCAATACATATTTACAGTATACACCATTTATTTGATTTGTTAATGTGACCTTCATTTTTTATAAAACTCAACCTGTGGGTCATAGCATGTACATTTATATGCATTTACTATGATGTCATCTTTACTCAAAACCCCTAATTTCCTTCAATCAGCTGTTGTGTTTGATGGCACTGAAGAGCGTCCCGAATTAACAAAGTCTGTCACGTGAAATGAACCCGTAAAAATATCCCTGGAGTGGCTCCAGTCAGGTCTCCTAAGCAACCAAATTGGCCCGGTTGCTAGGGAGGGTAGAGTCGCTATAATGTGGTTCTCGTTCTCGGTGGGACACGTGGCGAGTTGTGCGTAGATGCCGTGGAGAATAGCGTGAAGCCTCCACATGCACTAGGTCTCCGTGGTAACACGCTCAACAAGCCATGTGATAAGATGCGCGGATTGACGGTCTCAGACGCGGAGGCAACTGAGATTCGTCCTCCGCCACCATGAGGACTTAGAGCTGCTCAGTGTGTAGGGAACAAGAGCAGTACTGGTGCTTTGTATATTGCGCTTGAGTCTAAGCATAATAATAATAATAATAATAATAATAATGTTTAATACATGTTGACTGATGCACTTAGCTTCATTTTATTTTTATGTCACAGTTTTTCGTAACACCTGTTGCTTTTTGTGAAGATCGATGGTTGCAAACATGTGCATGAGATTATGGAAATTTACCTTAGATGATGGTCAATCAGGCCCCACTTAAGCTCATTTATTAAATTAAACAAAATTGACCCCAGTTATGAGGGAATTCTGCAACTTACAACTAACTTCCGTCAGCCAGGTCAAGAAAAGCTCTTTACTGAGCTATTATGAAAATGTCTTTTATCATGTGTCTGCGTAAATTGATCTATACTGTGAATTGCACGATAAATCTAACCTGGAAGTTGGTCTTTTCGGCAGGGATATCTTTGCATCTTGGGATTTGAGATGCATTGTTGGTTTCCTGGAAAGGTCTTTGGCAATGTCATCGTGCAGGAAATGATCGTTCGGCACTGCACAGTCCCAATTCTCAAACGTTCCCAGAAAGGTGCCCACTCTCCCTTGTGAAATACAGTAACCACTTGAGGCTACTGGATTGTGTGCTGTGAGGATGTGAGATCTTTCTCTGCATTTACAGCGTTAAGCAACTGATGCAGGAAATGTCCCCTTATTTGGATTTTGAAAAGCATACATGTGTTGTTTAAGGTAAAAGCTCATTTCCATGATTATTAAAGGGACAGTTCAGCAAAAATGAAATTTCTCTCATCATTTACTCGCCCTCATGGCATCCCAGATGTGTAAGACTTTCTTTCTTCTGCTGAACACAAAGTAAGATGTTTAGAAGAATATTTCAGCTCTGCTGGTCCATACAATGCAAGTTGGTGACCAGAATTTTGAAGGTCCAAAAAGCACATAAATGCAGCATAAAAGTAATCCATACGACTCAAGTGGTTTAATCCAAGTCTTCAGAAGTGATTTAATAGGTGTGGGTGAGAAACAGATAGATTTTTAAGTCAATTTCTACTATAAATCTCCATTTTCACTTTCACATTCTTCTTCTGTTTATGCCGATTCACATTCTTCATGCATATCGCCATCTAATGGGCAGGGAGGATAATTTCTCACCCACACCTCTCATTGCACTTCTGAAGACGTGGATTAAACCACTGGAGTCGTATGTATTTCTTTTATGCTGCATTTATATGATTTTTTGGACCTTCAAAATTCTGGTCACCATTCACTTGCATTGTATGGACCAACAGAGTTGAAATATTTTTCTAAAAATCTTTGTTTTTGTTCTGCAGAAGAAAATAAGTCACACATAAGGGTGAGCAAATAATTAGATCATTTTCATTTTTTGGGTGAACTGTCCCTTTAAATGCCATAGATTAATATTTACTGAGTAATCCATTAATTTGTAGAGAGGGTTCAAAAGGACAGTTTTCACTTAAATTATTTTGGGCAAAACAACCATTTTAAGATGCTATATTAATGTGTTTAATAGATATTGGTGTTTAGATATATACTATTTGTAATTTCATATATATATATATATATATATATATATATATATATATATATAAAAATATACATACAAACACTCACTTTCATCTATTATTGTTAGCATTTTAATAATGTTTTTATTATTAAATTTAACTTAATATTATTAAGTTTTTGTAGATGTTTGTTGTTTATCTGGATATGGTAATAGGGTTAGTCTCTAGTCATTAACCAGTTAAACATTCACATCTTAAAATGTATAAAAGACTTTCCCTGTTCCAATTATATTTGATTGCTGCATAATTGTCCCACAGAGGTTATTTTTTTAAGCCAAACATCCCAGAGGAGGAAATTCGGATTGCCAAGATTCCCAATACCAAACATTCAAACGTTCAAACTTCAGTTTCATTCCCTGAGCAGAATACTTGTGCCAGTTTTTCGATGTGTTATTTTGATGCCTGTGAATCTAATGATTTTTGGAAGTCTGGCTGGAGAAAATGTCCTTTGGAAAATGTGCTCCAGAGTATTATGTTACTTCCAAGCCTATACCAATCCAGTTTATAGTCTGTCTCATTTATTTTGAGGAGGGGGGGCATTTGTAACCACCCACAACACCTTAGCAACCACTTAGCAATGCCCCTGGCAACCACTCACATCACATCACCTTAGCTTAGCTGCTTTTCGCATTTTCTTTAAGTGTGAAAGTCTAATTTTCCCTCATTTACACATTTATATTCTTCCCTTTAAAGTCTATATTTCCTCTAAAAAGCCAAATGGATGAGCACAATTTCCCCTGTGGCATATTTATGAGCCTAAGAGCCGATGATATTGTGCTATAGCAAATTAAGATCATCTGTCACAGTCAAAGACACCTCACTGGAGACCAATGAGGTCATTATTCACATAAGTGCTTAGTCAATTTACAGCATTTTGAAAAAGAGAAAAATGAAGGAAACAAAAAACCTCCAATGCTTTTATTACTCACGCATAAATTGTAGCTCGTGTTATGCATAGTGCTTAATTCTCAGGGCCCGTAATCACAAGGTTGCCAGTTTTATTGCCATAAAGTGCAAGCTATATCACCATTGTGCACTAATAACAGGGATTACATGGGGGTTGTTTACGCAATAAGTGTGGAGTAAGTTGCATTTGATTCCAGCATCCACTAAATGACTTTACATGTGCAAAATGTTAAGGTGCGCTTAAGGGTTTTTGCTGATTGGCCACATTCTTCAGCATCTATTTCCTAGCATTTAGTTCTAGAACATTCATCAAAACATTGTTTCTTCCCTTCCAGATCTCAAGAAGACCACGGTGGATAAAGCAGACTCTAATTTCTCCCACACATTCACACATAATAAAGACTAAAAAACTGCTCAAGTCAAAGCCTGTAATTTTGTGGTTTGAAGAAGCTCAAGTGCATCTGTTTAATTGTGTTTCAGTCAATTTGAAGAACCAACGTCATCATGAAATGGATTAATGTCAGCCAACATTTACAGTAAATGAGTATATCTTCTATATATCTATATATATTAGGAAAAGAATACTTTGATGTTGGCTTTACAAAGCCTTGTCTGAAAGTTCAACACTAACTTCAAATAAAAAAGTTTGAAGATTATTGTCACGATTCACCGTTGTCTGCCCTGTGTTCTCCCTTGTCATCTGTTCCTCATGGACTACACTTCCCATCATCCCTTGCTCTGATCACCTCCAGCTGTTTCCCATTGTTCCTGACCTGTAGGCTGAAGGAGAAAGAGAAGGAAGAGGGCACCTTCTCTCCAGTCTCTGCTAGTGCTCACGACCTGTGAGGTCATCCTCGAGTCTTCCACGGCTCCGCCTCCTCCAAAAAAACAACAAAAACACAGGAAACCATGAACAGGGCTTGGAACACGACATGAATACATCTAACAACTGACCACGAATGATCGAACAACAGGGTTTAAATACACAAAGGTTAATGATGAAATGAAACACAGGTGATCAGAGCAAGGGATGATGGGAAGTGTAGTCCATGGGGAACAGATGACAGGGGAGAACACAGGGCAGACAACGGTGAATCGTGACAATTATAGACAGACAGAAACAAAACAAACAATGCTAGAGAGAGAGAGAGAGAGAGAGGAGAGAGAGAGAGAGAGTCAGAGCAGATTAAAGGGACTTGTTTACATTTGAAATTTTGAATTTTTTGACAGTTGGAATTTGAATGCTCATTGTCTGTTTGAACATTTTGTTAATGTAAGTTTCCGTCAATAGGATTTGGGGGATTTTTAATTGCCCCTTGTGTGAAAACCGTAACTTCTGATCAGTTAGAAAAGCCGTAGCAACCCGAACAAAAGCGGTGTCCCAAACGACATACTGTACGTTATGCACTTACAAAATACACTATGCACTCAGACATACAGTGTCTGAATTTTCAAAGTGTAGAATCATTCCAAATGGAACACATGACATTGTTTTTACGACACAGAAGCATTCGCCATTTAACAGCGGACGTAAGTGACGGTTGATGCCCTCATGTTGTGTTGCCGCTAGCTTTAGCGTGTTAGCCAACCTCAGTTTAACACTTGTATCTTAAACAACGTGCATATTCACACAGCGTGGGGTGAAGGTAAAGCATTCAACTCACATTTGTAAGGTGCTGTATATCAAGAAGTTTCACTAGTTGCCACGTTCTTCATTATTTACAATTGTTTTGTCAGACCAGTAGCGCAGCCAGGTAACTCCGCCCCTTCCAATATGTACGGCAAGCCGCGTGCATTGAGTGTACGAAGTGTCCAACATTCCTCACTCCGCTTTGGCGGTTTGAAAAATCATCCGAGTCCTTAAAGTACACTCCTTTTTGCTGCATTTTCAGTGTAAACACACTTCTCGCACTACTTACACTACAAAATGGCATAGAATAGTGTAGAAGTGTGCCGTTCGGGACACACCTATAGTCTTTCTAGCAAGTCAGTCCACCGTCGGCCATATTTGAAATGCTTTTGGGAGGCTATTTCCATTCATAACAGTACAGCTCCTGTCTAATTGACTGGGGGAACACCGAAATCTCAAAAACAGTTGGTCAAGATTACGATCAAAGAACATATTTCAAATCAGCAGTAAAATCTGACAACACTGGTATTATAAATTGTGCTTCTTTACCTCAAATTATGGTAAAAAAACGCTATTTTCCCGACTTGTATTGCTAATGTGCATGCACATCCTTAAGTTGATTGATAGGCAATGTCTGTATCTACAAAATTATTCGCTCTTTTACCTGTAAGGCAGGACTTCCTTTCTACATCCGTTGATCATTAGGTATTGCAATTTCTCCTATTAATTTTATCAGAAGTGGCTCGTCTCTGCTAAATAGTTGCTGGCGTGATGCAATGCATCAAAAGCAAATCACTCCCATTATAATCAATGATGCTGCTTGGATTCGTCCGTTGTGTTGCGCCTTGTCATGCTGACAGTAAACGAATGTCCCGGTCTATTTTGTGCTGCATGTGCTGGTGCTGCTCCTGCCAACAACACCAATATATGGTTTTGAACGTATGATTTGACACCTCCAGTGTAGACAGCCTTAAATTGTTGCGACGTGGCATCTCTTGCGCCCGGAGTAGACAGTGTGTAAATATGTGGGATTATAATTTTTTTGATGGCAATTGTGCAAAAACCGTAATTCTGATTAGTTAGAAAAGTCATAAATACCTGATTCAGAACAGCCTGAAAGTCTGTGCCAATTTTAGTGGAAGTAGCGTGAAAGCTATTGGAGGAGTTACAGTCAGAAACTTTGGTCTTGGTTTAGGGATGTCAAGCCAACATAGTTAAAGTGGATGGAATATTTGAGAGAATTTGGTGAGAAATGTTTGAGTTCATTTTGGATCTTGGCAAATCAATGTACACTTTGTGACGTTGTTGAGATCTCACAACATGGGAGGAAAATCTGGCAAACAGGAGATATAGCTGAAAAGTCCCAATTTGCTCTAAATTTAATCTCAAGGCTGTCAAAGTCAGAGACCCAATTGAGATAATAAATCAATCTCTGTTGAGACCTTGAGGATACTTTTGTAGCCTAATGGGTGGCATTATGAGGTTAAAAGAGTACATCCGGCCTGTACTTTTATCGTAGTTTATCTTGGTTCACCTGCGATGGACTGGGTGTACCCCGCCTTTCGCCCAATGTTAGCTGGGATAGGCTCCAGCCCCCCGCGACCCTGTACAGGATAAGCGGTTGACGATGGATGGATGGATGGATCTTGGTTCACTTCTGGTGCCTGAACGCATGTGGGAATTGTTGGGAATACAACTGGTGTGCATGTTCCTTTACCGCAGACCAAGGTGTTCCTGCATTCTTTTCCACGATACCACAAGATTGTGTGATGTGCTCCAGATGGCTTTGAAACGCTGGTGTTGAGATTTTAGGAAAATAAGAATTTGAAATGACAGTAAAAATATGATTAAATTTGTTCGCATGCATTCAAAAAAACATTCAGAGCCAAGTCCTTCATACGCAAGTCTCTAGAACTGATAGCAGTCATAAAACACAAAAAACATTAAGCATGAGCCCTCATAAACAGCTAAGAATTGGTAGACCATATAGAACAGACACTGTATATTGAAACTCGTATGGAAACTCGATTTAAGGCCAAGCTGATTGTTTTATCTTGCTGAAAATGAAACATGCCATATCTTGCATTTAGCATCCAAAAGAAATATTTAATTACCAGCTGCATTATTCTGCATTGAGAGATATTTATTTTTATGTACAAATATAGAATGTTATTTAACATTGACATTGTGTGATTATTTCTGACTTTTATTGCTTTAAATGAAATGACGCAAAATCAACCAACCCTTTCGAGTTGTCACAGGCTGGTATTTGTCATGCCTCCCAGTTTAGTGCCAAAGTTATGCTGGTTAGACAAAAATGGTTAGCAATGCCAAAAAAAGCCTTTTGATAGGTTCGCATGATTGCCCTATTTCATTTTAGCATTATACTGGTTATATAATGACTTGGACAAATAGCAGTGGCTGAAAGTTTTTTATCTTAATAAATCTGGACAAAAATGGTTCTTTTACAGCAAAAGAAAGAATGGTAAAAATATGTATATACTGTATATTTGACATTCTTTCTCCCTCATTTCTCCTTCCCTTAAGTGTGTTTGGGTCAGGAATGTTGTAGTTCCAGGTCTTATATCCCAGACCTGTCAAATCAAGGACTTTAAAATTATTAAAATGCAAACTCTGTTTGCACATGCAGAAAAGCGCTCTTCCATCTATTCAGCAATAGCAGACTGTCGCTTAAACGGTTTGCTTGTGCCAAGTGTTTTGGCCTTGATACAGTTCATGCAAAGTTCAGAAAATGCTGTCAAAACTTACATTTCTGTTATCTTCTGTTAGACTGTAATTCTTCTTCAGTTTGAACTTCAGGACTGATACATGAATTACAATGAACAAATGAGATGCAGTTATGTGTGCTCACAGTCAAGTCAAGTACATTTTATTTGTATAGCGCCTTTCACAACACACATCGCTTCAAAGCAGCTTTACAGAAAATCGTGCATTAACAGAAAATGAAACTGTAATATCTATAAAGTATTAGAGTCATCATTGTGTAGTTTGATTAAACTATTTATGTTAAAAATAAATAATTAAACAGTTACATAATAATTGTATTTATAACCCCTGTGAGCAAGCTGAAGGCGACTGTGTCAAGGATCACAAAACTCCAGAAGATGTTGATTAATGGAGAAAAATAACCTTGGGAGAAGCCAGACTCACAGTGGAGGTCAGTTCCCCTCTGACTAGCATCATGAATATAATGCCAATATTAGCTATTTGTGTGCAGTGCAAGTCATGGTTTAACATGTGTAATTTAAGTAAGTGTTACGGGCCAGTGTTTATACTAATATTTGTTATGAATTTAAAGATTAATGACTAATGTCTTTGAAGTCCATCCTGTAGTAACTGCAGAAGTTCACATAGATGCAATTGTCCTTGTTAATTGGCTGATGAAGGCTTTTGTTGGGAATTAAATGATAGTCCATCAATAGATAAAGGTGATGCAGGCAGAGATTAATGAGGTGCATCGCAGTTCATCCTGCAGGTAATTTCAGTGAGGTCTATCATAAATCCAAGGTTCAGGCAGTGGCAGATTAAGTATCCCATGTTTTATGGTTAGAGTTGGCATCAGTTCATGCTCTGAAGTTCATCGTAATAGACTGAAGTGATGTTTGGCTGGCACCGACTGCATTAAGTCCGACACCAAGCAGGAATGGAGCTGGATCCGGCCGGCTCTGGTAACATTGGGATATGAATTCCAAACAAATAGAATAATTTGAGCGTAGATGCCATTAAATTGTTTGAGTTATAGAGCATAATAAATGTTTCTGGTTCCGGCAGACCCAACTAAAGCAGCCTAATTGAGAGATGATGGATAAATTAGAGGTATGCTTGTCTAAACAGAGGAGTCTTTAGTCTAGACTGAAATGGAGTAAGTGTGTCTGCATCCCGAACTATGTTAGGGAGATTATTCCATAGTTTACGAGCCAAATAGGAAAAGGATCTTCATCCTTTTGTGGATTTTGATATTCTAGGAACAATTAACAGGTCAGAGTTTTGCGATCATAATGAATGCGATGGAATATAGCGTGGCAGAAGGTCACTTAAGTACTCTGTGGAGCTACACTATTCAAAGCTTTGTATGTAGTCAACAGAATTGTAAAATTAATATGAAATTTAACATGTAGCCAATGTAACGAAGATAAAATGGGGCTAATAATGATCATATTTCTGGGTTCTCGTCAGCACTCTGGCTGCTGCATTTTGAGCCAATTGAAGTTTATTTATTGATCTTGCTGGACATCCTCCCAGTAATGCATTACAATAATCTAGTCTTGAGGTCATGAACGCATTAATCAGCATCAGAGAGCATGTGTCGTAATTTAACAAAATTTCTCAGGTGGAAGAATGCTTTTCCTACATTGGAAATTTGATTTTCAAAGGACAGATTACTATCAAATATAACACCTAAGTTCTTCGCTGTAGTAGACAACATAACAGTACATCCATCGAGAGTCCATTTATATTTTAGCGGCTTATTTTTTGAGTTTTTTGGTCCAATAATTAGTATTTCTGTATTGACAGCTCTGCTCATTTGGAGAACTGAAAAGTATAGAACTAAAATTTCATTGGGTTTTGAAGAAATATAAAGTTGGGTATCGTCGGCATAACAGTGGAAACTTATTCCAGTATTCCTGATAATATCTCCATAGGGAAGCATAGATAAGGAGAAAAGCAGAGGTCCTAAAACTGATCCCTGTGGCACTCCATATTTAACTTTTGTTTGATTTGACAATTCTTCATTCACACAGACGTAGTCAAGTCAAGTCAAGGGGTTTTTATTGTCGTTCAACCATATACAGTTAGTACAGTACACAGTGAAATGAGACAATGTTCCCCCAGGACCATGTGCTACATAAATCGTTGAGGCAGGACACTGAAGACTTCTTTGGCATGGGGACAATGGTGGTGGCCTTGAAGCACGTTGGAACGACGGCGCTGCTCAGAGAGATGTTGAAGATGTTGGTAAGAACATCTGTCAGCTGGTCTGCACATCCTCTGAGCACTCTGCCAGGAATGTTGTCTGGTCCGGCAGCCTTCCGTGGGTTGACTCTACGTAGAGTTTTCCTCACAAGACAGAGCACCTGGTCATTGGGAGGAGGGGTGGTCTTCATCGTCACCACGTCATTCTGTGCTTCAAACCTAGCGTAGAAGTCGTCCAGCACATCTGGAAGGGAAGCATCTTTGTCACAGGCAACTGATGTTGTCCTGTAGTTGGTGATGGCCCGGATGCCCTGCCACATGCGCTGCGTGTCGCCGCTGTCCTGGAAGTGACTGTGGATTCTCTGGGCATGTGCACACTTTGCCTCTCTGATGGCCTGGGACAGTTTGACACACACTGTTCTTAGGGCAGCCTTGTCGCCTGCTCTGAAGGAGTGTGGGGTGATGGTCTTGGAGAAGGTGACATCATAAATGCACTTGCCGATGTAGCTGGTCACTGATGCTGTGTATTCCTCTAAGTTGGTCGCCATATGTTGCAGCCTCCCTGAACATGTGCCAGTCAGTACACTCAAAACAGTCCTAAGAGCAGAGATGGCTCCTGCTGGCCAGGTTTTCACCTGCTTCTGAAACGGTTTTGTGCGTCTGACGAGCAGTCTGTATGCTGGAATTGGCATAACAGAGATGTGGCCTGAGAAGCCGAGGTTGGGGCGGGGCTCCGCCCAGTATGCGCCTGGGGTGTTTGTGTAAACAAGATCAAGTGCGTTCACCCCTCTCGTTGCAAAGTCCACATACTGATGGAATTTAGGGAGCACTGTCTTGAGATTTGCATGGTTGAAATCTCCGGCAACAATAAACAGTCCGTCAGGGTGAGCGTTCTGCAGTTCGCTCATAGCCCCATACAGTTCACAGAGCGCTTCCTTAGCGTTAGCGCTGGGGGGAATGTAAACTCTGGTGATGATAACAGTGGTGAATTTCTGTGGTAAATAAAAAGGTCTGCATCTAACAGTCACAAGCTCCACTAGCGATGAGCAGTAACTAGAGACTACCATAGAGTTATTGCACCATTCCATGTTGATGTAAACACACAAGCCACCACCGCGAGCCTTACCGCACAGAGCGCACAGAACACAAAGTGTTAGCGGTCTGCTAAATAGGCCCTAAACCATGCTAATGCAAGTCAACTAATGCCAACATAATTCTCTAGCCATTTAAGAGAATGTCATGATCTATCTCGTCAAAGGCAGCACTAAGATCTAAAAGCACTAGAAGAGAAAAGCAGCCGTGATTAGATGTGTGACGAGGAGGAGGGTGGGGCTGGGCCATGAGTGTGCACAGCTGGCCCCCAATCGAGCTAATCAGCCGAGGAGAGGGATAAGGCCAAGCCAAATGCAGCAGTTCAGGAGAAAGAGAGCCACACGCAGATGATGTGTTTGTGTATATGTTTGTGGGCATTGGAGGAGTCAGGAGACATCAAACAGTTTGGGAATAAGTATTTATTTCCACTTCTCTCACATAAAACAAAATAAACACGGCTCTCAGTGGCCAACACAAACAGTTTAGCAGTTATTTGCTGCTGGTCATTCCATCACCAGCTCTCTTGCCACTCTCACCCACTCCGATGCTCTGGCATGCCTTATCATGCCTCCCTCTGCCATCACTATAATGAGAGACAGGTGTTAGAGTAATTGTAGCCCAGGTGAGGATCATGCCCCCCCCCACATGCCACAAGATGTTAAGAGCAAGTCATTTGTAACTCTGATAAGTGCAGACGCTGTATTGTGATGGGGCCTAAATCCTGACTGAAATTGTTCACATGTACTATTTCTCTGTAGAAATAAATATCATTGGGAGGACACTACCTTTTCTAGTATTTTTGACATAAATGGGAGGTTTGAAATTGGTCTATAATTAGCCAGTTCTCCAGTATCAAGCTGTGGCTTCTTAATAAGCGGTTTGATAACTCCATTTTAACATTTCTTGGGGACATATCCTAAGGATAGCGAGGAGTTAATAACATTAAGAAGAGGTTCTGAGATTACAGGGAATACCTCTTTAAAGAGCTTAGTTGGTATTGGATCTAACATACATGTTGTGGCTTTTGATGTTTCGATTAGTTTTGTTAGCTCTTCATGACCTATGACAGCGAAGGACTGAAGTTACTCGTGAGGAAAATTGCGAGATACTGTTTTCTGTGGTACTGTGACAGACGATTGCATAATTCCAATTTTATTTCGGATTATTTAAATTTTAACAGTAAAGAAATTCATGAAGTCACTGACAGGTTCCCGGCACTCCATCCATATACTTGCCAAACCTTGGCTGTCTTAAATCCAAGTGATCTAACTCCCTAGACATTTACGGGCATCATAGGTGCGTGCATCTGACTTAGAACATAGATTATGGATATGCCCAAAAATGTTGCATGCAAAATTTTGAATGTACCAACGATAGCTAAAAATGCTGCATGCACCTATGATGCCCAAAAACATTGGATGCGCCTATGTAACTGAAAATGTTGCATGGACCTACGATGCCCAAAAATGTTGCATGCACCTACAGTATGATGCCTGAACATGTTGCATGCACCTACTGTATGATGCCTAAAAATGCTGTGCCCTTTGATGCTTTGAATTTTTTTGCATGCATCATGGCAAAATATGCTGCATGCACCTATGATGCCCAGAAATGTTGCATGCACCTACTGTATGATGCTCAAAAATGCGGTGTGCTCCTATGATTTCCAAAATGTTGCATGCACCTAAATTATTTAATGCTGAACTTGCCTATGATGCTCAAAAATACTGCGCGTGTCTATGATGCCTAAAAGTGTTGCCTGAAGCACCTATGATACCCAAATATTCTACACGTGCTAGTGATACCCAAAAATGCTGTGTGTACCTATGAGTCCAGCATATTTTTTTCTGAACAGGCTGCTGTGCGCTATAAATACAACAGAGCGCGCGCATCACTCTACAGTTCACTAAAACGGTGGAAACTGCGCTCTCCGTCGCGCGCTGTCTGCGGGGATTTAATCGACCTTAACTTCTTTTCACTGGATCTTTGCGGACCGTATATACTATTGAAACTATAAAAGCAATTTTTAAAATAAGTTTTGCAATAAGTTTCTTCTCTCTCTGTCTATCTGGAATAAGTAATAAGACTGTTCAGACTCATCGCATGACGTGAGCCTGATGTAGCCTTTCGATTCTGAAGGTATTTTGTTCCTTTTTACTGCCAATGCTGTTAAAAAATACAAATGAAGATTTTGCTCAGGTGGGATGGATAATCTAAAGTTTATCTCAAGTGGTAAGTAATCTTATTATCCTAATTGAATTGTATGTAATAGGCAAGGAAGAAAAGAGTGGTTCTTTAAAAAGGTTTAAACTAATGTTAGTTCAAAAGATGGTCCTCCAGTCGTTTAGTATGAAGAGCATGTTAGCTAAGATTTATTTTATTTATTATAAATATTTTAATTATAGCTATCAGCTATTAAAACACTTTACACATATGGATATATTCAGACTCTATACATCAAATAAAAATGAGAGAAAATTGAATATCAAAAATTAAAAATAGACACTGTAAAATGTTTGTGAGGTAACCTAAAAATGGGCTCCAACTGGTTGTATTCAATTCAAAAATTTTCTATAATCTGAATTTCCCTAACAAATTAGTTTACACTGACAAATGTATTTTATTATTATAATTATTTTGCATTAAAAAGCAGAAATAGATCCTATTTTTTATCAGTGTAAAAAAGGTTATATTATGATGTATATGAATATATATGACTTATTATTCGTTTATATAGCCTATGCGGTTAATGCATAGTATGTCAATGAGATGTTATTTCAAAATAATTTGAATGCATAGCAGAAAAATCATTCATGTCTCCATTTATTCTAGTGGATTTTCACTTTCTTTTTGCTCTATACAATTTTTAAAACTACAAATGTATCCCTAAACCTAACCATGCATGCATCTTTCAGTTTGTATGAGGTCATAAAAAGTGCATGCATACTATAAAAATAGCTAAATTAAGTTAGTTTTAGATACAGTAGCTATACCATGTCAAACCATACAGGACATGTCTTATATAACTATACTTATATATTACTTGCTTACACCGTTACTTATATTTTCTGTATTATGCTACTATTTTTTCAATCTATATATCTCTTAATATATAGTGTGTATGATCTGATATTGAAGAGTTGGTTACTTCTTGTAATTTCTCATGAAATTACAGTGTTTGTGTCAACGGTCAGAAGTGTTGAAATTTGTTCTGCGCTTCTTGCTCTCTCATTCCTCAAGAGGAAATTGTGACAATGCTCTATTCACTACAGTTTCAACTTTTCTGTTGGGTGTGTGCCAGTGTGTGTACACTCTTCAGGACATACTTTCTCTCAGTGAATGTTTGTGTATAAACAAGAAAAAACTGTGTGAGCAAGAAGGAATGAACGAACTTGCTTGATGCTTAGTTTGTTATCTCATAAACGGCTCCAAATAGACTGACTTGTGAGCAAAACAGGCAATACATCCCAGTAAACATCTTTGATTACCACTTACTGATTAGCCTTGTTAAGCTTATTTAATTTTATTTGGCCAAATACACATAAAGATTCTTCATCCCAGCTATAAGTGCACAAGGAGTTATTTGCTAACACACTTCTGTTTTCTTTTTTGTTTAGCCACGTATCTCGAAGGTTAATGGTGCTCGCCAAACAGCCTGGAGATGTTAGCAATCCAACACTGCAACGATTCAACCCTGCTTGCTGTTGAACCACTCAACAATGAGACTCAGAAGGTTCCTGGGGTGGCACCGGTGCGCTGCACGGAAAATTTCACCGCCACTTCAACCAACCCCACGGCAGCTGGCCTGTCCATGACACTGGGCATCGTGTCCAACATCGTAGCACTGATCATCCTGGCGAAAGCTTACACTCGAATGCGGAAACGCTCGAAAGCGACGTTCCTGCTCTTTGCCAGTTCCCTAGTGGCCACAGACCTGGCTGGTCACGTCATCCCCGGTGCGCTGGTTTTGCGCCTTTACTTCTCTAGTACAGCTGGAAGAGATTGCGACCAACCCGATGCCATCTGCCAATTCTTGGGTGGTAGTATGGTGTTCTTCGGCCTGTGCCCGCTCTTTCTCGGGTGCGGCATGGCAGCTGAGAGATGCATGGGGGTAACGCGGCCTCTCGTGCATGCCCGTGCCATATGCACTGCCCACACCAAGATGGTGCTGGTGATGATATGGCTGTTGGCTTTATCTGTAGCACTGCTGCCATACTTCCGTTTTGGCACATATGACTATCAGTACCCAGGGACATGGTGCTTCATTAATGTGTTAAAGGACACGAGGGTCACAGATGTGTTATTTGTGCTGCTGTTTTCTGGACTTGGACTGACTTCACTTGCCGTGGCATTTATCTGCAACACAATCAGTGGAATGACGCTAGTGATTGCCCGCCTCCGCAAGAGAAAGTGCAACCGTAGAACAGCCAAGTCGCATGACATTGAGATGGTGGCACAGCTAGTGGGCATCATGGTCACTTCCTGTATCTGCTGGAGCCCTCTGCTGGTGAGTATGATCATTGACTGGGGCAAAGAGAGCTGTTTGCTTCTGTTGTAGCTAATATGCAATGTCTGTCTGTCTGTCTGTCTGTCTGTCTGTCTGTCTGTCTGTCTATCTATCTATCTATCTATCTATCTATCTATCTGTCTGCCTGTCTGTTCATCTATCTATCTATCTATCTATCTATCTATCTATCTATCTATCTATCTATCTATCTATCTATCTATCTATCTATCTATCTATCTATCTATCTATCTATCTATCTATCTATCTGTCTGTCTGACTGTCTGTCTGTCTGTCTGTCTGAGAATCTATCTATCTATCTATCTATCTATCTATCTATCTATCTATCTATCTATCTATCTATCTATCTATCTATCTATCTATCTATCTATCTGTCTGTCTGTCTGTCTGTCTGTCTGTCTGTCTGTCTGTCTGAGAATCTATCTATCTATCTATCTATCTATCTATCTATCTATCTATCTATCTATCTATCTATCTATCTATCTATCTATCTATCTATCTGTCTGTCTCTCTGTCTGTCTGTCTATCTGTCTGTCTTTCTGACTATCTGTCTGTCTGTCTGTCTGACTATATATCTATCTCTCTGTCTGTCTGTCTGTCTGTCTGTCTGTCTGTCTATCTATCTATCTATCTCTCTGTCTGACTATCTGTCTATCTATCTATCTATCTATCTATCTATCTATCTATCTATCTATCTGTCTCTCTCTGTCTGTCTGTCTGTCTGACTATCTATCTATCTATCTATCTATCTATCTATCTATCTATCTATCTATCTATCTGTCTCTCTCTGTCTGTCTGTCTATCTATCTATCTATCTATCTATCTATCTATCTATCTATCTGTCTGTCTCTCTGTCTGTCTGTCTATCTGTCTGTCTTTCTGACTATCTGTCTGTCTGTCTGTCTGACTATATATCTATCTCTCTGTCTGTCTGTCTGTCTGTCTGTCTGTCTGTCTATCTATCTATCTATCTCTCTGTCTGACTATCTGTCTATCTATCTATCTATCTATCTATCTATCTATCTATCTATCTATCTATCTATCTATCTATCTATCTATCTATCTGTCTCTCTCTGTCTGTCTGTCTGTCTGACTATCTATCTATCTATCTATCTATCTATCTATCTATCTATCTATCTATCTGTCTGTCTGTCTGTCTGTCTGTCTGTCTGAGAATCTATCTATCTATCTATCTATCTATCTATCTATCTATCTATCTATCTATCTATCTATCTGTCTGTCTCTCTGTCTCTCAGTCTGTCTGTCTGACTATCTATCTATCTATCTATCTATCTATCTATCTATCTATCTATCTATCTATCTATCTATCTGTCTCTCTCTGTCTGTCTGTCTGTCTGTCTGACTATCTATCTATCTATCTATCTATCTATCTATCTATCTATCTATCTATCTATCTGTCTGTCTGTCTGTCTGAGAATCTATCTATCTATCTATCTATCTATCTATCTATCTATCTATCTATCTATCTATCTATCTATCTATCTGTCTCTCTCTGTCTGTCTGTCTGACTATCTATCTATCTATCTATCTATCTATCTATCTATCTATCTATCTATCTATCTATCTATCTATCTATCTATCTATCTATCTATCTGTCTGTCTCTCTGTCTCTCAGTCTGTCTGTCTGACTATCTATCTATCTATCTATCTATCTATCTATCTATCTGTCTGTCTGTCTGTCTGTCTGTCTGTCTGTCTCTCTGTCTGTCTGACTATCTGTCTGTCTGTCTATCATCATCTTGCAGTTTGAAAAATGAATCAGAATTCAACTTTGTGAAAACAGTGGACACCTATTTTTAGTGACAAAGTGAAATAAATTGTATTTTTGTAAGAAAACCTGATTTATCTGATCAGAATTAGTGGTACTTGCTAAAGCAAACTATTATTATTGCTCATGGCTTTGTTCTAAACTATAAATTGTAAAAGTCCCCTGACCCATAATCACTCATATTTGGTACCAAAGGAAAGCTTAGAATTTGAATTTATCATTGAATGCAATAACTTTTGCATTTATGTTAAAACCTCAGTGTCGCATGTGATGTAGAAATATGTATAAAAATATAATGATTTCTCACAAAGCACTTAAATAGACAAGTCATGTATTAAATGAAAGCATTGTTGTCCTTGTACAACAGTTTGAATGATTATAACCAGAATCATGAAGTGAAATATGATCTCTCAGACGAACTGCTCTGAACACTGCTTCTATAAGCCCCACGTAGCCACAAACTCTATATCAGCTCTCACCTTTTTTTAAATTATTATTATTATTAAAAATGAGCCATTTTTGACTTGTCTATGAGGTTGCTTGGTCAAATAATCCAATGTAATATCTCCAGCCTGATCGCATGAAATTACGTGACAATGGCAGCATTTTTGCAAACCAAAATGACGTGCTTCATTACACATTTTGCTGCAGTTTCACAGTTAAATGTCCAGCGGGGGGGCTCCAAAAGCGAGTGAAATGTTGTTGTAATCAGTTGAGGTCTTCTAAGGTGAACATTAAACTAGGTTGAATATCTCAGATGTCCAGAACAGAAAA
Source organism: Moxostoma hubbsi (assembly GCA_032164185.1). Lineage (NCBI taxonomy): Eukaryota > Metazoa > Chordata > Actinopteri > Cypriniformes > Catostomidae > Moxostoma > Moxostoma hubbsi. Next base: position 44,090,116 of record JAVLUX010000007.1, read on the forward strand.
AGCATGATAAACAATTCATCTGCAAAATATGTTATCAGCTATTGTTATATAACTGAGGATCAGCTTTGCGGTGACACCTCGATTGGGTTAATAGGCTGGATGTCTATGGTGTTAGTGCTCAGCTGCCTCTAGAGCGCCACCTACATTTCAGATCTGCATATTGGGAAGGAATGTCATGGAGGAAAAAATATTTTTCCTAATTCTTGCCGCCATCTAGTCGAATAAAATAAGACTTTTTGCAGGGAGATGAAACAAACAAAACCAGAATGACATGCTCACAAATTTAGGACAATAAAAAAACATTTATTATTATTATTCATGAATTATTTGAATTTTTTTTTTTTTTTTTAAATAAGACAAAAAAATTTTTTATTCCACTGAATGTGTGTAAGATGAGCTTTTAAATTTAGGAGTGAAACATTGCAGGTGGCAGCCAAAAATGCAGCAGAGAGAAAGAGCATATGCTTATTGAAGAAGGGATCGTAGCCAAATCTAGAGACCAGAATATCATAGAAATTTCTCTTTTGACATTGCCAGTAAGCAATCACCTAGCAATGCTATAAACATACCCTAGCAACCACCCAGAACACCTTAGCAACCGCATGACTTTCTTTTAATTCTGACAGATCTTTGGTCTGATGTCGGTCATCCAATCGTACAACTGCTCAGAGGGGGGCGATCTGAAAACCTACAAGAATTTAATGGTAACGGGAGTGCGTCTGGCCTCCTGGAACCAGATTCTGGACCCTTGGGTCTACATCCTTCTACGGCGGGCCGTCCTACGGAAGATCTATCACTTAACCACAGGCCGCAAAGACCTGAGGGGGAGCACATTCCGGCGGTGGGAGATCAGCTCTCTGCAGAACTCGGTTAAAAATGCTGTTAATCCGAACTGATGGAACGTGGGATTCCAGCGTGTTAGTTCTGCCACATGGAAAGAACAAGGAGAAGAAAAAGCCTGGAGGATGAGTCATGAGGATGTTATACACCAAATCACTGCACTGCAGTGTTTCGGAAAACAGATAATACATCTCTATTGCTTGATTGGCGGATATAGCAGTAGCACACTGGGGGATGTACTCGAACTATGACAGCGATGATCCGGACCAGCCATAGAGACTTTATCAAGCATCAGAATGGAGTCGGTCTGCTTATTTAATTGAGTCACATCAAAAGGACTCTCATTTTCTTTGATCTTTGGAAAATGATCTTTAAAAAATATTTTATTAACATAAAGGCATAAGTTATTTTACTTACATTGTAAGTAGACCTGGAAAATTATGATATAACTGCTTTAAATGCATATTATGATGTCATACTTGTCTTGTAAATAAATGATTGTTGGTAATCATAAGGGTCAGTGAGTCAGTGGAACTTCCTGTTAATCAAGTATTAAAGAAACAGTGCGTTGTTTTGCTAACAGTAAGTTAGTTGTAACATTCATGTTCAACATGCACCATCTATTTTGATTTATTCTAATGTGTTATTAGCCTGTATGATTGATTATTAAATGATCCCCATTGTGACTTCAACCTCATTTTTATTTGTATTTTATGCGGCTTGTTTTCGGCTTTAGGTGTACTGTATTTCACAGGGTTATGGTGGCGTTACACGGTATTTCTCAGTGAAGTGAAGCCAAAACTTTTACTTGTAAATATAGGCAAAATGTTAAATGCAACATGGTCTTGAAAAGCTATAAAATGTTAAAGTTGCTGAATTTTATTTTGACCAATAAATGTAAAAACAAAGCCCACAATTGATCTATTTATCTATCTTTGATGCTAATAATAATAATAAACTTTAGCCTATAAAGGTAGCTTCTCAAGGTGCTTTACATGGAGAAATACCACGATATAAGAATGAATAGCATGTACAAAGACAACTTTACATGATGTAAACATGCATATAAAAAAGTGAATTCATCATAAAACATGGTACAAAAACGAATCAATCAAGTAAAAGCATTCCTTAAATAATATGTTTTAAGATATTATTTAAATTAACTCTAATAGAAGCTGGTAGCCAGTTCCACAGTTTAGGAGTATAGGAAGAAAACGTCCCGTCACCAATAGAGCGTACTGTATACAAGTCTTATTGAAAGCTAGGAGACCAGATGTGGAGGAGCGAGGATCACTTTTTGGGGTATGAAGAGTTAAAATCTCAGACACGGTGAGGAGCCGAGCCATCAACACAGAATCTGTCATTAAGCCAGATAGGAGTGATGTGATCGCTTGACCTGGCCCTAGTCAGGATTCTGGCTGATACATTTTTGAAATATTGAAGTTTATTTAAATTAGATTTAGAAACCCCAGCAGTGAGTGCAGTACAATACTCAATGTGAGAAAAGACAAAAAGTCTGGCAATATTTTTCAGATGAAAAAAGGATGTTTTACCAGTATTTCGCATGTGTGGGTCAAATGCATCACATACAACTCCAAGTTTTGTTTGGAAAAATGTGAAGCCATCCACGTGTAGAGTTAAAGAGCCAGCTTTATAAAGCTGGTGAGGAGAGCCAATATGCATGACTTCAGTCTTGTTACTTTTCAGATCAAGAAAATTGAGAGTCATCCAAGTTTTTATCTCAGAAATACAATTTGAAAGAAAAGAGCCACATTTTGACCAGGATTTGAATGGATGTAGATCTGTGTTGTCTGCGAATAAACCAAGTGATCGTAAGAGCTGACGAAGAGGAAATCTGTAAATACTAAAAAGTAAGGGACCCTAAAACTGAACCCTGAGGGACACCAGAGTGAACTGAACCAATCTCAGACATGTCCACCCAAAGAGACAAACTGTCTGTGATCAGTGAGATGTGAACTAGTTTAAAGCAAGTCTATCTATCTGTCTATCTGTCTATCTATCTATCTATCTATCTATCTATCTATCTATCTATCTATCTATCTATCTGTCTATCTATCTATCTATCTATCTATCTATCTATCTATCTATCTATCTATCTATCTATCTATCTATCTATCTATCTATCTATCTGTCTGTCTGTCTGTCTGTCTGTCTATCATCCTTCTATCTATCTATCTATCTATCTATCTATCTATCTATCTATCTATCTATCTATCCGTCCGTCCGTCCGTCCGTCTATCTGTCTGTCTGTCTGTCTATCATCCTTCTATGCATCTATCTATCTATCTATCTATCTATCTATCTATCTATCTATCTATCTATCTATCTATCTATCTATCTATCTATCTATCTATCTATCTATCTATCTATCTGTCTGTCTGTCTGTCTGTCATCCTTCTATGCATCCATCTATCTATCTATCTATCTATCTATCTATCTATCTATCTATCTATCTATCTATCTATCTATCTATCTATCTATCTATCTATCTGCCTGTCTGCCTGTCTGTCTGTCTGTCATCCTTCTATGCATCCATCTATCTATCTATCTATCTATCTATCTATCTATCTATCTATCTATCTATCTATCTATCTATCTATCTATCTATCTGTCTGTCTGTCTGTCTGTCTGTCATCCTTCTATGCATCTATCTATCTATCTATCTATCTATCTATCTATCTATCTATCTGCCTGTCTGTCTGTCTGTCTGTCATTCTTCTATGCATCTATCTATCTATCTATCTATCTATCTATCTATCTATCTATCTATCTATCTATCTATCTATCTATCTATCTATCTATCTATCTATCTATCTATCTATCTATCTATCTGCCTGTCTGTCTGTCTGTCTGTCTGTCATCCTTCTATGCATCTATCTATCTATCTATCTATCTATCTATCTATCTATCTATCTATCTATCTATCTATCTATCTATCTATCTATCTATCTATCTATCTATCTATCTGCCTGTCTGTCTGTCTGTCATCCTTCTATGCATCTATCTATCTATCTATCTATCTATCTATCTATCTATCTATCTATCTATCTATCTATCTGTCTGTCCGTCCGTCCGTCCGTCCGTCCGTCCGTCCGTCCGTCCGTCCGTCCGTCCACTAAAGTCAATATTTTGACACCAAAGTTTAATTGCATTTCGATTTCTGTTCATTTCCTTTCAAAACAGTGATGTTTGAGAAGGAAAGCAATAATACAACCAAAGCCAGTCATTCAATTATTATATAAGTTATTAATCCATTCAGTCATGCACACATTCATCATTTCATACAGTAATCATATTCACCTAATGATCGCTGAGGTTTTTTTTTTTTGAGAATCAAAATGTATGTCTTTTGTAATATTATCACAAATGACTGTGCTTGACCGCAACAGTATATTATTTCCATTCTGTTCATAAATAAGCCCCAAGCCATTTTTCATGGTGTTGCATTGCCCCCAAATGACTGGGCCTGTGAACACACCAGGAATTAAACCTCTCGTTTTCACTTTAATAGAGAACATATAAACAGTGTTTCGGTTTATAATTATTTGTATTCTGTGATGAGTGTTTAACAAATATGTCACATTTTAAATGTAAAACGTTTACATTCTAGGCTTTTCCGCCCAGGATACTCGTATAAACATGCATAAAGTGTTGCGAGAACTTAAAAAAATACAGTTCATCACTATAGGTCTGATTTTGCATGTCTCTCATTTCTCCTTTAAAGCGAGAGATATAAAAAAAATAAAAGTCATCTTTGTGCTTTATCTGATGCATGTTATTCTGTCAAAGTTGTATGCCTCAATGTAAATGTAACAGCTTTAAATGTAAATATTCACAACTTTCTTTCTTAACCTTTGAGCGACCTTCTGGATATTTATTTTCTCTTTTGTTTTTATTTTTTCGATCATTTTTGGCTTTATACTGCCAATGGCATAAGTTTTGCCAAAGGTGTGTATTTTTAGGGGAATTTTGATATTTCAACCTCAGTTCCTATAATACATCTATAATATACTGTGTACACAAAATAGTCACACTCAGGACCTTCAGGACAAAAAATATCCCCATAGAAACCCATTAAAATGGTGTTATTATTGTTTTTTAAATTGTTTTATTTAATTTTTATTTTTTTATTTCTTCTTTTCTTGTACTTTTGGGCATACTCTCCTGTGAACTTGACCATATACATAAGAGTGTGTGAATGTTATGACCCCCTGTACAGGATATTGTTCCTGAGTGGAAGTAATTGCTGTAAAAGGACATCTGAAGAATATTCCAAATAAAAAACAATTTTAAAAAATGGCGTTATTTGATCCCAGTGCCATTAAATCATAAAATCATGAATTCTATGATATGATGCTTTCATTACGGAGCCCTGGCTTCAAAATTTGACATTTTTTATATTTTCCACCAGATGGTGACATTTTTAGCCTCTGGAGCAAGTACATGCTTTTTTCCTATTTTCTGTTTGCTGTATTATAGAGCACTGCAGGCCAATTGAATAAATGATGCAGCTAAAATTGGGTGGGTGTGTTGGTATAGATGTCAGAGTGTGTTTTGTGTGTGTGTGTGTGTTTTGAGAAATGTGTGTGTGTGTGTGTGTGTGTGTGTGTGTGTGTGTGTGTGTGTGTGTGTGTGTGTGTGTGTGTGTGTGTGTGTGTGTAAAATAACTGGCATTTAAAGGGTTAAAATCCTGAACATGAATGAATGGTTAATTCATGACTGTGATCAGGACTGATGTTGGTTAAAAACTCTAAGTCAGTGAAAGTGGAAAATAATAGTAATATATAATATTTATATGCCAGTTTTTTAAACTTATATAAAATAAATAAATAAAAATAAATTATTTTCCATACACTAAATGCTAAGATATTTAGTGTATGGAAATAATTTATTTTTATTTATTTATTTTATTTATTTATTTATTTATTTATATATATATTTTTTCTTCATAAAAACAATAGCGGCGTTTATATAAACAAATTGGCATTTAAAAGGTTAAAATCCTGAAAATTAATGAATGAATTTGGTAGTTATGATCAAGACTGATGTTGGTTAAAAAAATGAACTCACTGAAAGTGGAAAATAATATTAATATATAATATTAATATTATATTATTATGTCAGTTTTATGACGCGGACGTTTATGTCCTCTAATGACCTCTGAGAAACTTTTTTACATTTACGCATAAGGGCTAAGTTACGTATATGAAAATGCACATAGCATTATGTTGGGACAATAAATGCAGCGGTTAACTTAAAAAAAATCACTTACTTACGTAAAAGGAAAAACAGCGCATCTTGGTTCAATGCGTCTGATTTTTCAGGCTCCACCCCGTCAGTCCCTGAATGAATGAAACCACGCCCTCTCCATTCACTCCCATCTGTTGCCGACGGGAAGCCGAGCGATCTTATTGGTTAGCTGATATCAAGCGTTTGTCTTGCCGCGAACTGCACGCTGATTGTCCACAGCGGCACAGAACGGTCGCATTGCTGTCGCTGCACTGGTAAGTGGATAATAAGAACAAAAGTACATTACATTATACAATGTAAAATTATACATGCTCGGTCTAAATCGGTTTAATTCCTTATATTGACTATACATGCATTGTTTTAAAGCTTTACATGCTGTTGAAATTGACTGTAAATAAATAATGGTGCACAGCAAATGCGGTGGCTAACGGTTAGCACGCTAGCTCATCGTAAAATTGGCCCAAAACACCGGTAGTTGAAGAATAATAAATCACATTTTATTTTAGTGTTGGTGAAAATGAATACGACTATTTGTACTGTCTCTTTGTCTTATGAAACGAGCATTTAAAAATGGTAAAATGCGTTTTTAGCTGGTTTTGGGGGAGGGTCACGACCATTTTATCTCGTGTCTTTAGCCGGGCTAGAAAAAAAAACAATAACAAACTTCCCACTTCTACTGCGTTTGGGGCGTCATAGTCCAGATTTACAGGTCAAAAATGAATCGTATCACCAGTTTATGCGACACTGTGGACGATACTGTGTTATTAAATGCAAGTTTATGTGTTGATGTTTCAGCTCGCCATTGTCTGACTGCATTAAAATGGCCGCACGTCTGTGATGTATACTGCGTGTTCGCACATTATCTGCATCTGCTTTGAGTATTATAGTCATTTACAGACATTTCAGCGCATTTCTTCGCATGTAAAATGAAAACAAAGATGTCTAGGGCATGGTTTGTAATTGCATTCGTTATATTCGTTAGTAACTGGATTGTTTGGGCGTCAACAAGTGTGGATGAGATTCTTTGTAAACTATATATATTTATTATTATTATTATTATTATTATTCATTTAACCCTTGTGTGTCAATTTAAACAATTGCTTGTAGGTCATTCGATGACAAAAATGCCATAATATTATATATAAATATTATTTTCCACTTTCAATTAGTTAATTATCTTTAACCAACATCATTCCTGATGTCCAAAACTACCAAATATTCATTCATTTTAGGGGATTTTAACCCTTTAAATGGCTGTTTGTTTATATAATGCTACTGTTGTGTTTTTTTATGAAAAAAAAAAATATTTTCAATATACTAGGCCCTAAATGCTAAGAAGAATTTGATGATGACAGTCTGGTGTATATATCAATGATTAGCAACAACATTGATTTTGATGCTTTATTATTTTTTGTGCAATGTCAGATTTAAAAGAAACTCTCACAGTACTTTAGAGGACAAAATATTTTAAAAACTGCCTTAAATATATTATATATTAATATTTTCCACTTTTACAGACTTAATCAACATCAGTCCTGATCATAACTACAAAATATTCATACATTTTCAGTGTTTTAACCCTTTAAATGACAGTTTGTTTACATAATGTCACTGTTGTTTTTTTTAAACACACACACAATTTTAGCTGCATTTCAGTTGACCTGCAGTGCGCCATACAAACCGAAAATAGGGGAAAAGCTTGTATTTGCTCCGTAGGCTAAAAATGTCACTATCTGGTGGAACATATAAAATTTTTTAATGTGATGCCAGGACTCCGAAATGAAAGCATACTATCATAGATTAAATGGCGCTGGGATCAAATATTGCAGTTTTAATGGGTTTCAATGAGGATATTTTTTTCATGAGTGTGACTATTTTGTGATCACAGTGTATTATTGGAAATGAGGTTGAAATATAAAAATCCCACTCCCCAAAATACACACCTTTGGCAAAATTATGCCATTGGCATTAACAGCCAAAATGATGCAAAAGACAAAAATGTCTCGAAGGTTGCACAAGGGATATACAAAATAGTCCTTGAAGGCTTGAGATGCACCGATTGTGAAATTCTGGGCCGATGTTTAAAATAAGACAGTGGCTGAATACGATACAGATTTCTTTTTTGTTTTTGTCGTTATTTAATCCCCCTTTTGTGCCAGTGAAACAGACATTTTTGAATGAGCACAAATTTATGAAACAACGTTTAATATAAACTTTCACATGGCAAAGATTTTTTCCTTTTGTGAAAAATAACTTTTTTGTTTGTTTGAAACATGGGGCTGAACATGGGCCTCTTATAGACCTTCCCATACTTTTGCGAGCGAGCGCCCAGTGACGCCTGCAGCTGTGTGCACTGTGCGTACCATGAGCTCCGTCTGACCTGAGAAATATTTACTCTGATTATTTCACCAATCATGAAATGTGTCCCGTATTGCTGTCTAGAACTAACAATGCCCAATTTGGGAATAAATTATTCTTTTGAGTTGGTTGTTTGCGGTGAACTGTCCGAACAGGCTTGCAAAATGGTCTGAATTTATTCGTGATTCAGTACAGTTAGTTCAGAGCTCTCTCACTGAATCATTTGGAGCGGTTTCTCACGCCGTAAAACAGCATCTGGATATTTATGAGTACAGTGCTGGATAAAGTGTAAATTGACCTGTCATCTGAAACAAAAGTTTGTCTTTTTGAGAGACTTCAGCTAGTGCTCTGTCATGTGAACAAGGGGCTGTTCAAACTGATGCGTTTTTGCGTCCACTCGTGCCATTTTTCAATCATCTTCCATGTAACCATTTGCTTGATGGATGTATTTTGACAACTGTCACATTTCACTGTGTTTAGCATCTTTCATGGGAGCGCTGCATTTTTAGATACTGTATCAAGTTAAACTTCTTCAACTGATTAAAACCTTTCTAGAGACTCCTGCGTTCTGCTTTATTCGTTGTGGTCTGTCTGAACGGTTACTGGAATAAATGTTTAGCTAATAGTTGCATGAATGCTACTCGAGCAAATAAATAAATGCTTTTCTCAAAGTCACCAGAATTGAACACTTTGCGTTGGTATTATAGTACCATCTGTTGGATCTTCTCCTAATCTACAGGTGGGTTGGCAACTGTTGTCCAATTCGACCACACAAAACCAACGCATATCAAAAGATAAACGTCGGCCACTGCCAATGTTTGGCCGATAAATCGGTGCTATCCTAGCTTAAAGTGTCTATTGAAATGAGAAGTAGATGATATAGAGTAATAAACACAAGTTGTGTTTGTAATTTATTTTCTGAAACGTCTCTTTGTGCAGCTGCCTTTGTGTTAACCTCAAAAACTCTTCCGTGAGATAAATGTTCAATAAAACGTGAAATGAGACATTATATTTATTTTCCTTGGGCGGTTGTACGGGTAGTGTTCTTCGTGTTCGGTGCTGCTGTGTATTGAAAGAGAAGTCTCAACATGCCCTATGAGACCTTCATTTATGATTCATGTTTTGATAAAAATCTAATGAGATCAAGATGTGATTTAGACTTTGTTGCTGATCTACTGTATAATTGAATGCATTCTGAGTTTTTGGTGCTGAACTGTATCTCCTTGGCCTGAATGAGATGCTCAGGGTTATTATACTTGGCCATTCATTGCTTTTGCATAAGCACAAGAGTATATTAGGAAACCGAATTTTGTAAAAAGTATGAAACGCTTTTTGTTTTTCGTTACAGACCAACTGGACCAACTGCCACCTTTAGATCAACACTGCCAAACTGAAGAACTACTTTATAGCAGCTATGGTAAAGCACACAATATCAACATTTGTATATGTACACCTCTTTTTGCTAACCCAGTGTCTTATTAGGAAGTGTTGGTAATTGCAAAATCACTGCTAATAAGTTAAACCAATAACTAATGAAAGTAAACACTTCATTAGGCTCTTAATAATTTAAGTAATTAAGAATGTTGGGCTGTCTAGCCGTTTGAGGGGTTGAATTCCTCCATAGCACTTTAAGGTAAAAAAAATCAGTATTAAAATGTGTCATGTACGTTTCGTGATATCGAGAGAAGCCGGATTGAGTTACGCGAGTGGTCCTTCTCTTGCTCTCCTGTCTCTGGAGCACACATATCGGGAAGCCTGCTGGATTCACCTGAAACACAGATGCACGCGATAAGATGAGAGCCATGTTTAGCACTTGTGAAGCGCCGAGATGAACGTCATTACATCTCTGATGCTGGATAAACCCTGTCCATGTTTCTTCAGTTCTCTCAGTCTTGTTTGAAGCCCTGCCCACTGATAAATACACAAGCCGTGCACATGGACATTTAATAACAAAACCATCTTTTACAGTTTAACTACATCAGTGTCAGCCATGTGTTTATGAATATATTTCTCATTTCTGTGCAGCCTCCTCCACTTCGTCATCGCTCAATGCGTATCTTTGTAAACGACGACCGCCACGTGATGGCCAAGCACTCTGCCGTCTATCCCACCCAGGAGGAGCTTGAGGGGGTGCAGAATATGGTGTCCCACACTGAACGAGCCCTCAAGGCCGTCTCCGATTGGCTGGATGAGCAAGAGAAAGGAAATGCCAAACCGATCGTCTTGGAGGCCGATGGAGATGTAGAGAAAGAGACGTGAGTGATCTGAATAAACGTTCGAATTGGAGAACATTCTGTAAACCAGAAAGCTACTCTCAAAGTAGTTCTTTCCTTCTGTATAATTCTCTGTTTTAGAGTGTTTGGCTATCAATACAGCTTGTCAGTCTGTTGTATTGCAGAAAAAGCGATTCCGTTTCTCTCTTCTGACTAATATGTAATTTAATGATATTATATGATTAATTCTTGGTGACTTGTGTCATGTGATTCCCTCTCATATTTTGTTCTCCAGTGAGCCGAAGTCCGTGGATCAGCCCACTCGTTCCCTGCGTGGAGTGATGCGTGTGGGTCTGGTTGCCAAAGGTCTGCTGCTTAAGGGAGACCTTGACCTGGAGCTTGTGCTGTTATGCAAAGACAAGCCTACCATCACCCTGCTGAAGAAAGTGGCCGAGAACCTTGCAGTGCAGCTTCAGGTAAGGCTGATTTTGAGTGTTTGTTTTTAAACTTATTTAGAATCTGATTTATTTTCAAACCATCAAAGGTTCTAAAAGTGCACGATTCTGTGAAAGTAAAGTTCTTTTTTTAATGAGTTCTAGAACACATTGATGTACAATAATATACAATACTCTTCAGAATACTATAATTTATCTCGTGCTAGTATGTACTATACTAACGCAGCAGGGTTGTGGGCATCATGGTATAGGACATTTGTGGAATCTTAACTTTGACAAGTAGCCAATTATATTCAACGCAAGTACTACAACAGTGAATATGTAGCTCGTTTTCCATTTTTCTTCCCCAAAAAACACAAAAATGTAATTTAACCCATGTCATTTATATACACCAATATAGGACTTTTGACCAATTTTGCGCATTTTTTGCCCATGTTGTACTGCCAATAAAAAGGCTACTCTTTGAAGGGTCACACTTGTGTCCTCTTAAAAATAACTAAACTTTGACCTTTTTCACTTCGGCTGCAAATAAATGAAACGAACAGAAACTAAAACGCTACCGTCTTCATATTTTGGAACCAAGTCAACTTGAATATTACATTATTGTAACACTATATTGATTATTATGCAATGGTAATATCTCTCTGTAAAATGTAGTATCAACATATAACACAGTCTAAATTTGCACGGGGCATTGCTATGCTGTTCAGTTAAACCGAGGAGTTTAGCAAACTTATTTTCAGCATCTGCGTGAAGAGTTTGTGTAGCTGAATTTACAACGGCTTTATAATGTGCTCCTCATTTTATAGTCTATCCACAGATTTTCTGTGGCATGGGGCGACATCTTTATTTTTACCTTAACTTTTAGTGACCAAACATATTTCGAATTACCCAAAAGTGAAATGAAAGTGATTCATAAGCAAACGACACCAAATTCTGAGCACAAGATGAAGATTGTGGAGCACAGAAGCACTAATAATAATGCACCAACATACAGCACAGAGCAGTGCATAAAGCAAGCATTATGAGCAGATCACGAGTTCGATATTATATCTATTAATTGTGCAGCCCTACACCAATATAAAGACACATTATAATAAGCAACCAATGTTTCCTACACATTTCTAATAAATCATTTTTCTACATGTGCAGTGCTATAACTTCTACTTAAACTATAAAATGACATAGTTGAGCTGATCTGTAACTTGATTTAAGCACTACTAAAATGTGGAAACTTCACAATCTACCCAACAGCTCATCACGGAAGAAAAATACGATGTCCAGCCATGTGTCCGGGATGCCACCATCGTCATCAAAAACTCTAAAGAACAACCGTTGACCCTCACCATTAACCTGACTTCACCACTCGTGAGGGAGGAGGCTGAGAAAGAGGCAGCTGGAGGTATGTTTGCCCTTAAAAACCTTACAGCTCCCCTAACCACCCCAACCCACTAAAGACAGGAAATGCAGATGGGATGGATTGAGGCAGGGATATTGTTTATTGGGCCTTCAATGGAGCTTGGGGATATTGTGTACAGAACAGTCGTGTAACATGTATTGTTATATTTACTGCCTTCTAAAGTCTCACAGTTCCATGCAGTGTCATGTTAAGTTTTGATGGCCCAATATACAGTAAATTAAGTGATGGGATAATCTATAAATAAGGAATAAAAAAAACATTCCCCTTTAAAGTATTTAAAAGAAGAGTTGAATGAAGGCTTACTGAGAATTAAGAAGAAAACAAATCACAAACCTTGTTGTTTGCATGTGTTTATATACTGCAAAAGAAATGGAACAGTTTGCGTTGCAGCAAAAATGAGAAGCAGAAAGATTGTTGAGCTCTTTGTCTGTACCTTTAAAGAGGCTGGAAGGAGGGCAGGGGGTTATAGATATTGCTAGACATTCAGACACACTTTAAAGAATAGCTTGGAGGTCATAGAAACTATGGAGGTCTAGAGATCGACCGATAATAGTTTTTTTGGGGGGGTTTTCCTTCGGATATTGTTTTTGTAATATCGATCACCGATAAATGTCTGGTGGGTGTTTATAGCGCCATTACAGCGCTGCGTGTGACCGGAAACAATATGCCGACTGTCCACAGGCAAATGAACTTGCTTCTGAGATGTGTTGCATGAATTAATCAACTTTACTCAATGTAACTGTGGCAGCACCGCCCTCTGCGATCGGCCTTTATCCCTCTCAGGCTTGATTAGCCTGATACGGGACCGGGTGTGTCGAGTCACGCGCCCGCCCTCCGCCCTGCCACAGTAGCCATTGATGCTCAAGTGAGATGTGCAATATAAATAATTGATGTGTAGTTTAAGGTTAACACTAGACGAAACGGAGACGATCTCACGTAGTGGAAGACAAATCCTGCGACATGCCAATAATGTAACATTACATCAATCAAATGGAAGAGTCTTGGATGAGTGCATGTTGGAAATACAAAGGTTTTGTTTAATTCTCTGTTGCCTGTGCTCGTTAGTCTTCTAAAGTCTTGCCGTTCACCAGGTTGACGCTCATGTTCCAACAGGATGTCCACCGTATATCTAGCCAGCTAATCTTTAAACAAGATCAGCTTGATTCAAATTCCCTTAATTGTATTAAATGTGACTATTTTTACTATTATTTCGCTATGAATCATTTACAGCTCTGTGGAAATAAATGTAGTATCTCCACAATACCGGTCGAGTACAAGATTTGCGTAAACACACAGAAGTTAATGGGGCAAAATACTCATCACAATAAACGTGTCTAAAATGGCTTTGTTCTGGGTGACAATGAGCGCGTTGATGAGACGTACATGTTATTTGCTCCCAGGTAGGCTTCAGATGCACAGTAGGTATTTTGTTATGCAGCTGCTATAATCTGTACCAAACACATTTGTAATTCTGTTGCCATTCGGGATGGATGACTATCGTTATTCCATCAAACCATTTGCCTTTAGCATATTAAACAACACAAACCTTTTTTATACTGAAGTTTAAAATGGAAGATTACATTTATGTAAAGTTAGTAGACCGCATTTGTCATTTATCATCTCCGTTTGTAAACATCATACTTTTCCATTAATTTTGCCTATTATTGATGTGTGTGTGCGCGCATATACACACACACACACACAGTATATTATATTTGTAATATATAAATGTTGCATATTATGAGTTTTTCCTATGTGAGTGCAAGCTCTATTTTGAAATTTAATATAAAGATGAATTTTTTTTATTGAATTTAAAATTGGTTATCGGACATGAAAACATGCAAATAATTGGTTTTGTACCTGTTGTAAAATCAGTATCGGTCAATCTCTATATTGGTCACAGTAAATCAATGGATCACTGTGCTCTCAGTGTTTAAGGTTTGAGCTTTTAAAGTCAACATGAAAAGATACTCGTCGTTTAATGCTGTAAACTTTGTCTTTTTGGTGTATCTTAATCCAAAGAAGTGTTTTTTTTTTTTTTTTTTTTTTGTATTTAGGGATTCACTGATATTTATCGGTTATTGACCCAATTTAAACCATAGGCAAATCTGTTTAACCATGAAAACATTGAACCATCCATCCAGATCTTTTTCCATTTGTAATTAATTTAAAATATTTTCCTTGATGTGATTGATTGAATTCTGTGGATTTGCCCAACTAGTGTTGTCAAAAGTACCGATAGTCGATACTAAAATAAAAAATATGTAATGATACCAGTGTCTCCCCAGCACCGACTCAATCCGGTACTAACACGCAGGATGACTGACACACGACTGCTTTAAAATGCTCATTTTGAGCGTGTGCTCTGTTACTCCTTTTACATTGAAACGGACAATCAAATTAAAATAGTGACATGTCCAAGTGTGCTTTATTAAACCGCTAAAGGCTGCAATCTTACTGTGGAAGAGATGCATACTTCAAATCCGACCTTTAAATTGAAGTGCTTCACCGTAATGAAATTTAAAACATAACATTTAAAAAATAACACAAACACCAGTAATATAAAACACAAACACTCCAGAACTGTCCTACATTTCATTTGTTGGACTCAAAGGCCAGTGTAACGAGATCATTTTAAATGTCTTCAAAGATCACACTATGACGCAAACTTTATCCGGAAAAGGGAAGCTTCTGGCAAATAACACACGTCACAAAAGCACGTTCATTTATTTTGACTAATGAATTTGGATTACAGTAATTACGGTCAAATGTACGTTCTGTTTTTTTGAAATGCACAAAAAAAAGTTTAGAATTACACAATATTTTTCACTTCTATCATCATGCTTTGATATTTAGATATTTTTCATTGTGGCTCACTTAAGTTTTGGCCTGTCGTGTGTTCAACAGATCCAATTCATGTTCAGTGGAAACTTTATTTTTAGAACAATAAAATAGCAAAACAGTGTTCTGATGACATATTTGTAATCTTTCGTCAACTTGCTTTAACCTCTAAAATTGGCTTTCCTTTTTTGCCTGACATCACCTAAGGTGCATAGGCTGTTAAAGTTAACCAATAATCAAATAGCTTACGGTAACAGTGTGTAATGCAGCGATTTCTAGCATTTGATATAGATTCATATGGGTACTTTTGTTACAGTTTCCATTTTGCTTGCATATAAAATAAATTCTCTCTCAGCTTATGCGCTTAATTATAAAGGAACCTTCTAAGCAACACTTTTGTACAATTTGAAAATATACATTTTACAAATTATATTTTATCATTAGTTGTTCATCAAATTTGGTCATTTTAGCTTTTTTTTAAAATTTCAAATCCAGTCTGTTCCATCAATTAATGTCTTGAAATTGCATACATTGTTTTGATTTTTTTTACTTTCATATTTTGTACTATTTACATCGATATGTAGAACACTTATGTGGTACTGTCTCTTTAAGACTAGCGGCATCAGCCAGTGAGCGCATATAACGAGAAGACGTGCATAGTCCACGTGTGAATAGAATTAAATGTTTATATTTGTGTTGTTTTTAATCAACAACTGACAGTAAAAAAAACTGAAAGGGTACTAAGAGACATTACTTAATGACATGGATCTTTGGACGCGCCCATCGAGTTAAACAACTTTTACTCTCAACACGAGGTGACAGGACCCCTGTGTGAATAACTTCTCCTCTACACTACTAAATCACTGGTGATGAAATCTGAACATTTATTAGCTAGTGGCTAATCATAGATATTTGGTTGTACATCCGAATGATTTACTTGCATTATAGAGGGTTGCCACAGAGTGAAAGATCAATATTGGGATTTGAGGATGCATGTCAAGATCATTCAAATGAGGAATGCGATGCATCGGAAAATCTATATATTTACCCAGCCCTAGTTATCGCTGTAATTTAATTCCATATAACGTAACAAACACAAAAAACTTTAGATTTGACAAGGCATCCCGCCCTACATAAAATGAAGTCCTACCTTCTTTTTTTTCACTTGGAAACCTGTCGAAATTCAGATGGGTTTTGAACGCCGTTTCATGTTGACTTTAATCCAGAATTCGGGTAAAGAGTGCATTCACATTTGTCGCTCCAGTGCTAGGTTGTTTGGATGGAAAAAGTTTTCATTATAATTTTTTTTGTACTTGAGGCCAAACGCAAAGCCTAGCCCTATCTGTGACCCCGCGGTTAGTGGCGCCTGCCTCGGCACATCACAAGCCATCAGTTTTGCTGCAGCGTGGACATGTTTTGCTAATACCTTTTGTGTATCTGACTACTGCTGCCTGTGGTTTAAAATCTGATTCTCTCTGTCAAGCCTTCTAGTTTGTCAATTTTAGGGACGCTGGACCTTTGACCAACTGGACGCTCTCTGTCTCGGAAGGGGCAAGGCAGTGCACCCAGAAAAACAAGGGGGCGAGGGGGAAGGCTTCCCCCAGTCACATGAAAGCACTCGGATCTTTTTAATCTTACTGAGGCATGCATATACATGTAAAGCGCAAAGCAACACAATCCTCTAACACAATCATTTCCATTTATACACCCACACACCTCCAGAACAGGGGAAAAATGTCCATGAGCTTTGTTCCAAATTCTAGCGAGCTGCCTAACTAGGCAGCAATTAAGCATTGTAGGCACACTCCAAAATGCAGATGGTGTTCCTAATGGTAGAAAGCAAAATATGTTTATGGTACTTCATTTCAAGGCAGTATTGCGTGTATCTTTTGTGAATAGGGGAAACAAAGTTTTCGTCCAAGATGGTGGTTAAGGAAGCTGTCAATTTAAAATAGCTAAGATATCTTGGGTGTTACTGTTGCTGTTCAACATGCCAACCTCAGCGTCTTCATAACTTGATCAGCATGCTGCCTTGGAAGGT
The DNA here is from genome assembly GCA_032164185.1 of Moxostoma hubbsi. NCBI lineage: Eukaryota > Metazoa > Chordata > Actinopteri > Cypriniformes > Catostomidae > Moxostoma > Moxostoma hubbsi. Next base: position 44,107,555 of record JAVLUX010000007.1, read on the forward strand.
AGCTGATTATGTAGGCAGCAAGGCAGCTCACTAGGGTTTGCAACAGAGCCAGGGAGCCATGGCGAGTGCCCCGTGCCGTGTCCTTGCTGTTATTTACTGTTTCCAGTGGGGGAGCTCCTCCTCCTCTCCCCTCCACTGCCTTTGGTAGGGGTTATCTGCCTCCTCCCCTCCTCCCCCACCCCCCCTGGCCGTGAGACAGAAAAAAAACCCTTGGTCAAACTGTACCTTGTCTTCTTATTCTACCTACCAATAGAAACGCTATCAGTCATCGATCCCCTGGATGTTCTGGACAGGCAGAAATGCCTGACAGCTCTGGCGTCCCTCCGCCACGCCAAGTGGTTCCAGGTTTGCATCTTGTCTTTATTTGTCTTCTAGTAGTTGAGTTATTTATTTATTTATTTTCTTTGTTAATTGTATTTCATGCTCTCTTTTTTCAGTATTTGTGTGAATTTTTTTCAGTGTCTGTTTGTTTTGTGTAGGTTTTATTTGTGGGAGTGTATTTGCCTCCGGTAGACTGTCATATTCTTGCTGGATGGTTTTGAATTGCATTGTCAAGGGCATCTTTGTCAATGCTGTCTTAACCTCTGCCTGACTCATTTAACTGTTTAAATCTGTGTATTATTACATCTATAAACTACCTTAATTTTACCGTTTTCAGACACTGTCATGCCAGTGTTTTAACTTCGAACTGGCTCTTTTACAGAACACTTTTTAACGTTGAGTTACTTTTAATTTAGCAATATATATATATATAAGGTGCAATATTTCTGCTTTCAGCCATATGAAACACTTGATATTTGTTATAAACTTGTCATTTTAAGCCTTGTAATTATGAAGTATTTTACCTATATTTTCAAATTGTCTAATACAATTTAAGCTCTGCCGACAGCGTTTGTGGCATTGTCGATTTCCACAAATTAAAATGTTTAAATTTCACTTTCAACACTTGATGATGCTATAACATTAGTCGAAATGGTTTGCTGCTTCTAGGGCTGAACGATTTGGACAAAAAATAGTGAGTGATTCCTTCAGACCACATTTAAGTCATGGGGAAACATGCTGTACTGCCAACTGAAATACTGCTCAGTGTTTCCCCTAGGACTTTTTTCAGCAGCAGGGCTGTTGTGCACTTGTCCACAAGCCCGCAACGCCAGACCCGTGCTAATGCGTATTGTTGGAGGAATAGCTTAAAGCAGGGGTGTCAAACTCATTGTCAAGGCCACATCAGGGTTTATTTGTACCCTCAAAGGGTAATCATACAGATGACTGCTTTGGTAGCACCCATGCAATTACAAAGAATATTATGGGGCTTTTCCACAGCTCAACTCGACTCTGCTCTCTTTTTGGGGGTTTTCCAATGTGGATAGTTGCTGGTACTATTTTAGCACCACCTCAGTCGAGGTTCCAAGCGAGCCGATACTAAATGTGACGTCAAATTCCTGCAGATCACTGATTGGTCAGAGAGAATCGTCACTACCAGCGTCGTTGCTGTAAGTTAGATGCCAGGTTAGCTTACCCTCATGCGTAATTTGAGTTAACAGTGATGTACTCGTCTGCGCTTTGGTATATGATTTCCCAAACTCTCCTGTTTTATTTTTTTGCTGTATTGTTTTCTGCCGTCAGCCTCTTTTGTAACATAGTTTGTCGTCTTGCTGTGAAAAACAGCCACATGCCGAGAATCAAGAACACCATTCATTCATTGCTCCTTTGTGTGTTTGTCACATTTAAGATGATGTCACGGCAGTAGAGGCGGTGCAACTATGACGATCAGCCTATAATCCCGCCCACATTGAGGGGCACTAAACTGCAGTGGAAATGCAAGCTAAAAAAGTAAAGCGAGTTGAGGCGAGTCGAACCGTAACGTGCAGTGGAAAAGTGCCATTTAGCTTTGAAGCGAGCAAAATGTGCTCCGAAGCATACAGATGACTGGAAGGCTCGTTAGTATTCATGAGGAAAGCACCAACTGATTGTTCAGTGAAACGTTGCGATCCCCTGCCATCCTACTTTTCAGAAATGAGCTTGCAGGCCACTTAAACAGAAGTGAGTTTGACATGTCTTATGCTGTGACGTGTGTGTGTGTGAGTCTGTGTTTGATGGGGTCTCCTTCGCAGTGTACAAAGCACACATCTGACGGGCTGGCAAGCGTTATGTTGCATCAAGAATATTAAATGAACCATGTGAATCCCCATAATTCAGCAGCGGTGCAGCTGCCAAAATGCTGCTGTTTAAAAATGCAAGAATGCTTTGCATTCTCAACGTTGCCTCTAGAGGCGCTATAGCGATGTAACAGTGTAAACGGTTTGCTGCTGCTAGCCCTGAACGATTTGGACAAAAAAACTGATGTTAGAATTGTTTAGCAATTTTGATAAACAACAACAAAAAAACAAAAGTGTCATGTGAAAGCATGCTCTACTGCCAATAGAAATACTGGTCCAAAAATTGTTGCATGAGTCGCGTTCAGGTTGTATTCGTTCACTTTGTACCCGTTTTTGTCCACTTTGTTATAGGGCCTCAGCCCACTTTTCATCATATTTGGGCCCAAAAATGTACAATTAAATTTAGAAAGTAATTATATATGCATATATTTGTATAAATATCATAATATTTGTAATCGTCAATTAATATTATTGATATTATTATCTAAAATACATTTATAATTATTATAATATTTGTTATCTTTGTGATTTATTATTGATATTAGTAACTTATGTGTTGGTCAAGCGTTCATCTGTATACGCCTACTTACGTAAAATATGCTTCTGTGTGTTGCCGGGAGTTACATTGATAAATACAAGCTATACATGTCTGCATTTAATCCCTTCAAGTGCATTGACGTGTACTTATGTCGTAAGTGCATTACTGATAATTAGAGATTTCCTTTAAAAAATAAATTCTGTGCCACAATGTTGTTGAAGAGCAAATATTTCTTCCAATGTGGTTTAAGATCAAAGTATACTTCAGTTTTATGGTCTCATCTTTAACAAGTTGAGTTGTGTAAGGTTTGTTGTTTTCAGGTTCTTGCCTGCATTCACCCTCATCCTCTATAGATTGTTTTTGTATAGGTCACAAGCTCTACCTCGCACCGTTTAGGCTTTGCCACAGCTTTCTTTGTGCCGAAGTGAAATATTGCACCTTTTTCGCCATCTTGGTTTATTCATGGTTCACTGACACTCTGCAGTGCTTTAATAAATCTCCCAGACTAGTTCCCCCTCATATAATATCTTCTAGCATTTATCAACTCACAATGCTTATGTTTAATGTCTAAAGACGAGCACAGTTGTGTTCATTTGAGCCTGATGTATTAAATCTGCTCTTTTAATAAGATCTGTCATATGTAGCTACTCAACTATGCTTTTCGTACCTCTTAACCATTTTTCACCCTCCTCACATTACTCATGCTTATCTTCACGCACTTTATTCAGTATCAGCAAATCTCGTCACTTTTGTTTGTTTATATATTGCTTTGGTGTGGTGCCACAAAATAAGTCCTGTAAAATTAACTGTTGGATTGTGTCCTTCCTGCTTGTGTCTTTAGGCCAGGGCTAATGGACTGCGCTCCTGTGTGATTGTCATCCGTATTCTGAGGGACCTGTCTGCTCGTGTTCCCACCTGGGCCCCTCTCCGAGGATGGGTGCGTCCTAACAAATCATTCATCATTTTGAGGGCAGATTAGAAACAAAACTTCTTTATATGCTCGCATCCATGTAATTGTAGCTTGTTGTTTTTCGAAGCCCTTAGAACTGTTGTGTGAGAAAGCGATTGGCACTGGCAACCGGCCAATGGGAGCAGGAGAAGCTCTCCGCAGAGTTCTGGAGTGTCTTGCCTCTGGTATCCTCCTGACAGGTGAGTGCTCTCCACTTTGGACTTTATAAGTAGATTATAAAAATGTTGGCTATGGTAAATGGTCTGCACTTATGTAGCACCTTTTTAACCTTAGTGGTATTCAGAGCGCTTTACACTGCGTCCCAATCACCCATTCACACACACACTCGCACATCAATGAGGGCAGAGCTGCCATGCAAGGCACTAGACTGCCATTGGGAGCAACTTGGGGTTCAGTGTCTTGCCCAAGGACACTTCGGCATGTGGAGTAGTTTGGGCCGGGTATCGAACCACCGACCCGCTCTACCACCTGAGCCACAGCCGTCTATCAATTTACTGTATCATAAAACAGCGAAATCTAATCGGTGGTTCTCATCTGACCTGGATTTTATATGGGAAATCAAGTAGTTACAAAGAAATAAATATACAGCAATATTATGTAAAATTATTACCGTGACACGGACTGAAACATAAAATTGACAATTTTTTGGAATGCGTAACATGTTGTCAAACGCTGGGGCTAATATTGTTTCAGTGTTAGCCATATTTCCACATGACTGAATTTGCAACAAAATACAAGTTTAATGATATTGGAAGACATTTATTTTGCTGTCATATTTATGTACAAATATGTGGTAAGTTGTTTTATTTGTGTTCCGCTTTGATTTTCCCCTTCTGTCCATCAGATCAGACTTGAAAACCATTAATATATAATATAGAAAATAATGTATCATTTGGCACGTTTGAATGTGGATTTATTTACTATTAGATGCTTCCGGCATCTGTGACCCTTGCGAAAAGGAACCAACAGATGCCATTGGTCACATGAATCGCCAGCAACGAGAGGACATCACTCAAAGTGCTCAGGTATGTGTTTAATGTGTGGTTAATGCAATTAGGTTTTTGTGTTGACTAATTTCCAGATCTCATTTGAACATTATGGGTAACGTTTTCTTTTTATTGGATTGACAGCATGCTTTAAGGCTTTCAGCTTTTGGACAGCTGCACAAAGTACTCGGCATGGACCCACTGCCCTCGAAAATGCCCAGGAAACCACGGAGTGAAACCCTTATTGACTACACGGGTAAATAAGAGGCTTAAAGATTGATGCCATTCTATTGTCTTGCATTTCTGAAGGAAAAACCTGACTTGTATTTTCTTTTTCGCTCTAGTGCAAATTCCACCCAGCACAACCTATGTACCGCCAATGAAACGCCCCATGGAGGAGGAGGAGACCATGGACGAGAAGAATCCAAACAAGAAAAAAAAGAAATTGAATAAGAAATGTAATTATAGTTATTCAACATTACTAATCGGGTTATAAATGCACAACCATGTAGAAGCACAGTTTTAACGTTAATGAAAAGCCATTAAGTGTGTTGGCTATTTTTAATTCCTATAATATTAACTACGTTTTACCTTGTAGCCCCAGAAGAGAAGGCAGAACCACCGCAGGCAATGAACGCCCTGATGCGTCTCAACCAGCTGAAACCAGGGCTACAATATAAACTTATCTCTCAGACTGGACCGGTCCATGTGCCGGTGTTCACCATGGCCGTAGATGTGGAGGGAAAGACCTTTGAAGCCTCTGGGCCATCCAAACGCACTGCAAAACTACATGTAGCTGTTAAAGTAAGAGCCTTGACGTATTTGGAAGAAATAAAGAACATACAAAAAGATTAATGCAACATTTATTCAAACGTTGAAATAAGCATTCACGGATCTTGTTGACTTTATGCATTCATAGCAGAAACCGTTCTCTAGTTGTGTATAATTGAATTTCTTCTCCAGGTCTTGCAGGATATGGGTCTGCCCACCGGAGAGCAGCCGAAGATAGCTGAACTAGTGAAGCAAGATGAGATAATGAGCACACAAGAGGCTGTACAGCCTCCAGTGACCCAAATGGAGCCAGAGCCCATACCTTCAACACCAACTAACATGGACAACACCACCGATGAGGTATCAAAGATTATCTTGCATCAATACGTTACAGTACAAAGCTGCGGAAATGGCTTTCATAGATATAAAATGTGCAGTTCTTCCATTTTGTAGTGCATTTAATTGTTATTATGCAGTATTTGACCTTAAACTGTAGTCTCTTTGGAGAATTTATTGCGCAGTTGTCAAATATCGAGCTTTGGTTCTAAGTTTCCACATTCTTGCATTGGATGTCTCAAGAGTAATGATATCTTTGTCCACATCACACAAAACTAAGCTAACATACTCTAGTGTAAGGATGGGCATTGAGTCATTTTGCACTCAAAAAGAGTAATCGATTACTCGTAAATAATACAAATGTAGCCCAAGTTAAAAGTGACATTTAAATTGTCTTATTCACTTTACCAAGAACGGATAAAAAATTAACTATATTAAAAAATGCTTTTCTTTTAGGGAAATGTGAAATAAAAAATATACGTTAATAAAAATGGAGAGAGAGAGAGAGATTTAAAATTAGACTGCCGGGTACGGCACGGGACCCACCTTTATGGCGGTAGCCCGTGAAAGGAACAGTGGCGTGCTCCTTCCCTCCGTAGTGCTAGGGTCTTCTCCTTGGGCAAGAGAGAACAACCCTCAAGCCCCCCTTTGCTAGGGTCACAGCTATAAAGATTTTTCCACCACACTGTAAGAACCCAGAGTTTAATAGATCCCTTTTTTACCTCTTTACTACTATAAGAAATAGGAGAAAGAGGCGACTCGTTTGCTGTGAGTTGCAACCAGTGTTGGGGGAGGAAGAGATCCTGGTCCCTGAGAAATGCGGGTTGCTGCGGACTCCGCTATTTCAACATGGTACTTTGGCTCCTACTTCACCTTGGCGGGAGGTTGGAATGGCTCGATTCAATCAATCGGCTGGTCAAGACTTGCCCTGGGACTGCTCTGTGTAGGGTAACTGAGCATCAAATATTTCTCAGACTCCCAGTAGGCATTGGCAGAGAGTCAATCAAGTAAATTGAGCAACTTGCTGCTCAGTTTGCTTGAGTATATCATCCCTGTATCCCCGATGCATAATCTGCAGGAGATCCGCGGCGCTGTGCTTCCCCTCTCTTTTGGACTCCGAGGTGTATGGGGAGCAGAGATGATGAAACTGATAAGCTAAAACATGGTTACAAAACACAGCTCAAAAAAAGCGTTTTTTGGACATGGACACTGATAATACTAATAATGATGACTGGCCAAAATGTATCATTGTTGAAGATGCTGCTCCAGACTTTCCAATCAGCGAGTTTTCCCCTTTTGCTATACCAAAGGGTATTGCAGGTACAGTAAAAGTGAAAAAGCTTCGATCTGGTCACATTCTTGGGAAGTGCAGTAAAAAGGCCAATGCTGAAAACTTCCTACATGCCAGCACATTAGCTGGAGTACAGATAAAGACCTTCCCTCATCCAACTCTGAATTACAGTAAAGGAGTAATCTGCATTAGAGAGCGGGACAACGTGGATGAAGAAATAGCACGTGAAATCAAGACTCATGGAGTAACAAATGTTAAAATAATAATCAAAGAGAGAAGAGTGAACTATCAAATTGTATGCACACCCTCACTTTTGAAGAGCACCTATTATGGTTTTTAAACGTGCCTAATTTTGTTTTAAAGGTCTCACTATAGATTTACATGCATCCAAGGTCAAAAAAACACTTTAATTTGCTCATAATTTAAATTGCAGCATTACCTTTTTTCCCCCAGTGTCAAAAACGACTCATTCAATGATCCGTTCTAAAGGATTCATTCTAAACTCCCTTCAGAGAGCCAACTCTGCTCTGATTGGTCAGATGTCCCAGTCTGTTGTGATTGGTCTACTGCTTAGTGTATGTTTGAGGGCGGGTCAAAGCTGTTCGTGAACAGCCAGTGAAGACCAGATGTTGGGGGGGGGGGGGGGTTGTTACCAAATTATGTAGGTTAGTACAGGAAGTCTGAAATTACTAACAACTTGTTTCAGGTGTTCAGAATCTGTTCTTTTGGTAGTCAATAACACTCTTAACGTGAAACTTTGCAGACTATTCTACATTCACAAACAGCTATATAACACTACGTGAAAGGTAATATTTGAAAAACCAAAATAGGTGCTCCTTTAATAAACAAACTAGATACCCAAGTGTTCTGGTGGACCCATTTGTGCCCAACCCTCTGCAGTGTTTCAACTGTCAAAGTTATGGACATGGCTCCAATGGCTGCATCAACAAACATACCTGTTGCAACCGTGGGGAGGAGGGCAACGACAGAGAGAGTTGTGAAAAACCACCTAAATGTTGTAACCGCTCTGGCGACCACTCAGCTGCATCAAAACAATGTCCCATTTGGATCAAAGAAAAAAGTACAGAAGATCTGATGCACTAAGAGAATCCGTTATCTTAAAGCAAAGAAATTGGTGGCTGCTGTCCCTGTGCTTACTCTGAATAAAACCTTCACCTCTGCTGCAAAAAAAGGCTGAGAACAATAGATTGCCAGACAGATATTACCTGGATGCACAAAGATAAACCCTAAACTATAAATGATAGTAATCAGAGCGAAACTCTTCTCACCTGCTTGGCATGAAGCAGAAATAATACCCATTCCAAAGCCAGGAAAAGACCATCGTGATCCCATAAATTTTCGCCCTATTTCCTTAACCAGCTGCTTATGTAAAACAATGGAGAGGATGGGCAATGATTGCCTGGTCTGGGTACTGGAATCTGAACATCATAAGTAATGCCCAATGTGGTTTCAGGAAAGGTAGAAGCACTACAGCTCATCTCATTTGTCTTGAAAGCTATAATTGTGAGGCTTTTATTAAAAGGAGCATGTTGTAGCTGTCTTTGTGGAGAAAGCCTACGACGTGGAAATGGGGCATTTTAAAGGATCTGTATCGAATTAATTTTAGAGGTCACCTGCCAACCTTCATTAAACAAACACATGGTCCAATCTACATTAACAAGAACTTGGAGTACCTCAAGGTAGTATACTATCAGTAACCCTTTAGTTTTCAAATAGACAGCATTACGATAGTCATTGGTTCTGATGTTCATTGTAGTTTATATGGAGACGACATCTGCATTTACTACAGAAGATAGTACATGCATACTATCAAGCGAAAACTGCAACTGAAGATAAATAAAATGCACTCCTGGTCAACTCGGAATGGTTTCATGTTGTCACAAAAAACTGTCTGTATGCATCCGTCAGCTCCTTTCTTTGCACAATGAACCAGAGCCGTTAATGGACAGAGTCCCCATCAAAGTCATTAAAGCGAACAGGTTCCTTGGTAACCCCTTTGATTGAAAGCTGTCTTTTATCCCCCTCATTGATTTATTGAAAAATAAATGTTTTAAAGCCATGTCTGCTCCCCATTTGGTTTTGGATAAAACCTTTAAAACGTTCAGTTCAACGCTTATGAACCTTGATTCGCTCAAAGCTGGACTATGGAAGCATCATTTATGGATCAGCCAGGAGACCATATATACGACTTGTATTGTTCACCACCAAGGTGACTGAGACTGACCTTGGATGCATACAGAACATCACCAATTCAAAGTTTATATGTGGGAGCCAATGAACCTTCCTTGGAAATCAGATGCCTAAAGCTTGACCCTACAATATGCAATCAAACTGAAAACAAATTAAGAAAATCCAGCCTATCCAGTAGTTTTCTCAACTCAACGTTCAATACTATATCAAAGAAAACCAAGTCACATTTGGCCTTCGTGTAAAAACCCGTCCGGAGAATCTGAAAGTGGATCTAAACCTTCAGGAGCAGACAAAGTTTTGTGAAATCCCCCCCATGGGATCTCAAAAAGCCCAAAATCCATCTGGATTTAATGAGAAACAAAAAATCAAACTCATCCAAATAAATTTTACCAACAGTTCCTGGATATAAGAGCAGTGTTCCCACAACATATCCCAATATATACAGATGGATCCAAATATGGATATCAAGTGGCAGCAGCCTTTGCAACAAGTCAACTGTGTCAAGGCATCCGCATCCCTGACCAAACTTCAGTTTTACTGCAGAGGCAAAGGCTTCATTACTAGCACTGAAGTTCATCAAGACCATTTCACAGAAAACCTTTTTAATGACGGCTGATTCAAAATCATGTCTGGAAGCATTGGAGTCTATAAGAACCGATCGCCCAACAATCGTGAAGATTTTAAACAAAGTGTCATCTCTGATATCAAAGAGTTATTGTATTTTCTGCTGCGCATCTGGCCGCGCAGGAATCTCTGGAAATGAACGAGCAGATGGAGCTGCCAAAGAAACATTATCCTCAGAACCAGTAAAATGCTCCATTCATAGACCTAAAACCAACATTAAACATATACACTAAAAACAAATGGCAGTCAGAATGGGATCAAATTGTTGGGACAAGACACCTATTCTCTTCTGACTATCTGGAGAAAATTCACCAAAGTGCCCATTCTGTCAGAGCCCACTATCCTTTAAACATGTCTTACTGGACTGTAACGCTTCTACACACTTGAGGAACCTGTAAGGTTTTCCAAAGTAAATCTTTTAGTTTTACTCTTGAATAACTAAATTGGCTCTCGTCTTGAATATAGCCATAGAAGCTGGCATGGCATTAAAAAAGGAACCTGGAGTTTACATACAAATTAAGTCTGATGGCACTGGACTAATGCACATATAAACTCATATATTTTTTAATGTCACATGTTATTCAGAAAAACAAGTGGTGAAAGTTTGCTTTTAAGAATGTGTGCTGCCCGTGTTGAGCTTTAACGCGCATACACATGCTGGTCTGATAAGCTTCTGAGTTTCTCGTACCGCTTCATTTTCTTCCACTGTAAAAGATGATCCTTGTCTGTTGGTTTGCATGACTCAAACAAGAGCTGAATACCAAGAGTACAATTCAATACGAATCAAAATATTACAAGTATTGCTTCACGTGACTTCACAGTTGTCCAAAGATGCCATAATTTTTCCTCATCCAACACCTCGACATAAAACATCCACAGCGCCCCCAGTGGACTTAATTGCAACTGCATGATTTGGTAAGAGATCCAGAGAAGGACAGTATAATTCAGCGTTACTCACAGCAGGCATATGCACCAAGGGAAATCAATTTGCAATCTTCGTGTAGTGTCCTTAATAGTCGACTTGCTGGTGCAGAACGATTAGTTGATTAGTCGATTACTCGCCCCTACGGAGGTGTAGTTTAAACTTCATTATTTTGACTAGATATGTAAGCAAAAATATAAACAAAATTAAACCTGACTGTTTAGAACCGTGATGTGAAGCAGTACGGTCTTGAATCATTGAGTTTATTTTGCGGAAATTACCGGCTGATTATACATTTATCCTGCTGTTTCCATGGCTACTTACCAAAGCAGAAATTATGTGTAATAATGTGTATAATTATTTTTCAAAATTGGTTTTCTAAGACTACAATCAATTACAGGGTTTGCTGGGCATTATACAAAGAGATTTGATTTTACAGATTTTGAGTTTGACCAATCAGAATGTAGTATTGAATTAATATTTGTCCAATCAGGATGATCAATCAGTATCAAGTTAAAAGTATTGTTCAGGCTAATAACGGTTTGTGTTTGCATTCCTTTGCTCTTTCAGAGTGCTCGACAGCAGGGCCCCATCCTCACCAAACATGGAAAGAACCCTGTTATGGAGCTGAATGAAAAACGCAGAGGACTGAAGTACGAGCTCATCTCCGAAACTGGCGGAAGCCACGACAAACGCTTTGTCATGGAGGTGAGGCCACACGTGTCATTCATGTGATTATAATTTTAGGCAGAGACAGTTGCCCAAGGATGGGTCTTTATTTAATCGTTTAATTCTTGTCTGTTCTAGGTGGAGATCGATGGACAGAAGTTTCAAGGAACAGGATCCAATAAGAAGGTCTCAAAAGCGTATGCAGCTCTTGCTGCTCTAGATAAACTGTTCCCAGAAGGCTCCAGTCCAGAACCAAACAAGAAGAAGAAAATGCCTCCAATGGTACAACTGCTGCTATGCCTCGTTTTCAATTTATCAAGTGATGTTTTAATCCTCAAACATTTAACTGAGTTTGCAGTGTACGGTTTGATTTGTAGTCTTCGAAGAAGCCTAGTTTACGATCGTATGTGTCATTTGTTCTTTTGTGACACTACTCTTTAAGAGTTAATAACGTCTGCCTAATTTGTTTTCTTTAGCACAACACTGGGTTTGGGATGGTTGGTGGGTCACCTGCTGATCCGACAGTCAATCCCAGGGGCAGAGGAAGAGGGCGTGGCAGGGGGCGTGGCAGAGGATTCAACAATGGTGGAGGATTTAATCAAGGTACAACTCTTTCTGCTTTGAACTGGTGGTAGTTATCTTAACTATCTATGATCATTAAATGGCTGTTAACATGTTAGCAAAACTCTTAGCATAAAGGAATGTTAGCATAAAACTGTTGCAGGTTGTTTTCAGAGGTAAAGTACAGCTGTAGAAAACCATTTATATATTTGCACCGCTGGGTCAAAAAGCTTTTTAAGATTCATCGAGATCTTCATTTGAATGATATAGTTTCTTAAATCCCAAGATCAATATTTCATTCTCTGCAATGTGCGTAAATCACATGCCTATGTGGCCACATTTTGTGCTATGCGACTAAAAATGATCTCTGATTGCCACTAATACCACTCAATCACTGGTGAATGAAATCTGAAGTTTAGCACCGAGATCTTTTCACTGTATGTTAAGAGTAAAAGTTTGATTTGAGTTTGTAATGTGTCCAAAGACGAGATCCACATGATACATTTGGCATTGAAAAATGTCTCTAATACACTGTCTGTTCTTTGCAGTAATTTGTTCATCAAAAACAACAAAAATAGAAACATTTAATTGTAATATCATATAGCACAGATGCGATGAAGACGCCATTCAACTCCACTCATTAATGTGCGCTTAACTAAAACACTTCTGTGAGACGCTCTCTGAACTGCCACTGTTCTTAAAGAGACAGTACTGGTTTAGCACTTGTTTTGCATATCAATGTTAAAACTTAAATAATAGTACAAATTATGCATATAACATGCTTTATAAAATATGCAATTTCAAGACATCATATTTATTGATGAAATGCATAGATTTGTCCATTTCTAAAAAGGTAAACTGGAAGGATTGTGTGTATTTTCAATGCAATCAACTGAAACTTGGTTTGTGAAGATGTGAACCAAACCAATACAATCAGAATAACAAGGGGACAGTGTGATTGCATATCTGGTCACTGCTTTGCAGGGACATTTAAGCAGAATAACAAAGGGTCCGATTCAAGGGAAACCATTGGCTGATCTTAACCGTACTGGATCTCTTCGGGTATTAAGTTCTGAAACGCAGACAGATCTTTGGGTTAAGATTAAGAAGAGCTATGCTACACGATCGTCATCAAAATCTTTCTCCACGAGCACTTGGTCTTGCTTACACTTCTTTGTGTTAGAAGAGCTCTGATACATTGGCGAGCCACTTTAAATGGTCTGCACTTTTATATAGCGCTTATTCAACCTTAACAGTATTCAAAGCGCTTTACACTGACTCATTCACCAATATGCACACACTCACACGCCAATGGCTGCAGAGCTGCCATGCAAGGTGCTAGCCTGCCATTGGGAGCAACTTGGGGTTCAGTGTCTTGCCCAAGCACACTTCGGCATGTCGAGTCATGTGGACCGGGAATCGAACCGCCAACCCTGCGATTAGTGGCCAACCCGCTCTACCACCTGAACCACAGCTGCCCTTTAATATCCGTTTATCCAAATACAAGATCTAACAAACACTACAACTCAAATGATAAAATAAAAGATAAAAATCCCTCTGGATTTTCCTATGGGTTTCTATAATGGGGTTTATGAACTGTGTAAAATATGGTCTGTGGACAACATTACTTGATACGTGGACATTTTTGTTTTACAACATAAATTGCACACTTTCATACCTCAAATGTGAATTTTGAAGCTTACTGCCTTGTGGCTTAAATTAATGTTTGAGGTATGACCGTGTGTAATGTATGTTGTAAAACAAAAATGTCCACGTATCAAGTAATGTTGTCCACAGACCTTATTTTACACAAGTTCATAAACCCCATTATAGAAACCCAGAGGGAACCCAATTGTGAATTAGACTTCCAGGTTTTTGGACTACAAGCTGAACGGCTGTACATTCAGGTCTATATATTTGATCTTATAAACAGCCTCATATATTCTTTCTTCAGGTGGATATGGATCATATGGATACGGAAACAACAACTCTGGCTACAGTGAGTATTTTCCTCTTTCTCACTGGGTCTTTTGATCCTCTTCATTTAATGTTAGACATGGCTTCGGTTTCATTAAGGTTAATTTCAAGTTCTGTTTTTATGTTCAGGATGACTTAAATCTTGTGCTGTCTGTGTCTCTTTAATGTGAAAAATCTGTGACTTTACCACTGGGTCTAATTAAACAAAGCTGCATTGGATGTTTGTAGGTCATGATTAACATGGATCCATGTCTTTTGTGGTGTGCACTATTTTCCTTTTTGATTTTACATTTCTCTGCTTTGTTGAGCCATGGGACGCAAACTTTCCTTGGCGAAAAAACGCGAAAATGTTCCAAACACGCCAACGCCATTTTCTGAGGAAAGGCTTTCTTCAGGGTGACCGGAGCAGAGAAATATAAAAAAAAAAATATATACGAAACAATTGTTTGATTCGCCTTGATAACTGATCGACACCATGCCCAGTGACACATGTCATGGCATGCTAAATTGATGCCAACACAGAAGACCACTAATTCTGTGTTTCTCTGCTCTGTCTCACCCTTTAGGTGACTTTGTCTCAGACTGCTATGGGTACCATGAGTTTGCGACATAAACCCATCCAATGTTTTCAATAAGCACGCAAAAACATAACGCTAAATTAGAGACCCAGGGAAAAACACTTGGTTCCCCTCATTATGAACCCATTTCCTTCGATCTCAACTCACCTCACCTGCACCCAACAATCAACTAACCCCCGTGGATGTGAAGGGAAGAATGCTGCCTTCGGTTGCTATGGAAACAGGAATGCAATAAGACACTGCTATTGGACGCTGCCCAATTCCTCACGCTGTGATTCGTGCGATTTAAGCAATCTGATTGGCTGTCACAATAGTGGCATGATGGCAGACTGAAAATGCGTAGTAACTTTCTTCACCTCAATGCTGAAATCACTGTATACAGACTTTTTTTTTTTTTTTCTGGATTTAATGTTACAAATGGATTACTTTTGGATTAGTCACTTCTATTCGTTGGCATTTTTCTTCTTTGTGTTGAATGGCAGTTGTTTTTAAAGAGCAGGTTTGCCAACCGGCCGTGTGAGTACGCACAGATTTTTGAATGTCCTGAATTCTGTGAACCAATGAACAAACGGGATCTATTCGCTGCCTTTTTAATTGTTAATTGTTTGTGGATTATTTGTTTTTTTTTTTTTTTAAAATAAATGTAGTTACTTTACAAAACTGTTAGGTCTATGTAAAGACGTTTTTCTTATTTAATTTCTAATTTTAATATACAAACATTCAAACGGTCTTGCATTGTGTTTGATTTCAGTTGGGACTTTTTTTCTAACATTTTTAATCAATTTAATTCTAATTTAATTGGGTACACACCCAAAAAGCCATATGGCCGCCCCCTATATTTATCAGCGCTATTCTTTTTAAACAAGCCAGTAGTTTTCAGATTACAGCCATGATCAATTACTCAGTGTTATTTTGTTCCCCCATGGGTTTGTTGAAGCTTGCTTTTTTTTTTTTAGGGGTGGTGGTTTAAAAATGTCGACATCTTTGCATGAATTATAAATGCACAGGCACAAGTAACATTTCCAAAGGTTATCCACAATGCTCTGGGACAACTCAAAGAAATCTGCTGCACTTGGTCATTAAAGGCCAAAGTATGCTTCTGTTTTCTACGGTTCAATATATCTTGCATAAATTTGGTCATCGGCATCATACGTTCGGGCTGCTCACTTGCAGCTCAGTTTTTCTAGAGACACAAACGCCCCAAGTGAACTTCGGTTTTGACGCTTGTAGTATGCATAATGTCGAAAATTTGTACTGCACTCATCCAGTGGCGTATACTTTGAAGAGTTGAAGTGCTCAACTGTGCACAAATGGAAATCACTGCTGATGACCAAACTTGTGTCGAGCAGCCTGTAGTCAGAAGCCTAGTTGCATCGTAGCGAATGCATCCCTTTGGACTCGTGTTCAAAAGACAATACTTGAGGTTTAAGTGCTTCACTGTGTGCTTGATGGAAAGACACACGGATAGACCGTGTACTTTAGCCTTTACTGTGTTGCTGGATTCAGAAACCACTTGAAAGGTCCTCTAAACGAGTTTAGACATTTTGCAAACTTCCGCCAGACTTGGCTGCTGAATAAGGCCGAGACTAATACACCCTCTTTCCAAAACCCAACTCAATATAGATGTTTCAGCAAGCTTGAATATGCAAAATGATTCACAGGCTTGGAGCGTTTCTGATTGGCTAGGAAAGGGTGGGTCGTTCCCCTGACTCGCAGTAATGAGTGTGATTTCTCAATAAGCTTGTTTTGCATTTTCTGTGGTATTGAACAGCTTTGTGACCGTGAGCATTTTGTCATTTTCCACAGCCATTTATCAATGTATATTTTGTACGAATATGGAAAAATGTTTAGGCTCTTAATCCATTAACACACTATGTCAAAGCATCAAGATTTTTCTGAATGAAATTAGGAATTTGGCTTTTCATTTGTTGTGCGTTGGGTTACATACCCTCTGTACACAGTTAAAACTTCATATATTCATAATTCCTCTAGATTTCTATAATAACGGAGGGTCCAATGGAGGTTCAGTAACCTCAGCTCCTGGAACAAGTCCAGCCGCGAACCCCTCCGCTGGGGCAACCGCAGGAGCGGGTGGCTTCAGCTCGTATTACCAGAGTGATGGAGGCTACACTTTCCCTGCTGCTTCAGCCAAAACGGTTGGCAAGAAGCCACCCATGCACCAGGGCAACAAGGCTCAAGGATCCGGAAATCTCACTGGTCAAGGAGGAGGTGGCGGTGGTTCGTTCGGTCAGTACGGCCAAGGCTTCGGACAGGCCAAGAAGAACTTCGGCCAGGCTCAAGGCGGAGGAGGGACTGGGAACTTCAACTACAGCACGGCTTACCCCTCGCAGGTGACCGGAGGTCAAGAATACAGCTATGAAGGTGAGAAGAACACCGTTTGCAATTATAGGCCTCGGACGTAAGTCCAAATAATGAGGTTTGATGTTTAAATTGGTGTTTCTTGTAATAAAGCAGGAGTTCTTGACATCTGATTTGTGTCTCTGGTAGGTTACGGCAACCAATCAAACTACAGCTCACAGGGCGGAGCCAACCAGGGCTTTGGTGGTAACACCACCTCCTACAACAGTGGCACTGCAGGATACGGCCGTGGAGATCCCAATATGAACTACCAGTACCGATAAACCTGCATTTCTTTGCGTGTTCCTGCACCTTGATTCCCAAACAAGGAATGTCATATATCATTCTTCATTTGATTTATAGGCTTCTTGATTTAGGTTCCGATCACCAACGAAAAACGTGGACGTACTAAAAAGTGTTTCTAAACTTTGTGCTATATAGTGTATTTCTATATTTCTTTGAGTTTTGTTGCATTTTGTTTTTTTTAGTTTCTTTAAATCTGTAAACTCCCCCAAACTACTGTCCAAAGCAAAGCTTGAGTGATTTTAAACCATTCAGAAATGTAAAAACGTGAAAGTTTCAAGCTATAAATAATACGTTTGTTTTTTATTATTATTATTATTTAAACCCCCCTTCCCCCTCCACCCCTTTAACTTCTAAGCTATTATTGACCAGCAACATTTCATGACTTTGTACGCTTTGTGTTTTCTTTCTTTTAAATTATAAATGCACATGTAACATTGTTTTAAGCGGTTACGTGAATGTGAAAGTTGTGACGTGTCGGTTGTTGTTGCATTTGGCCGTTTTTGGGTGGGGAGCCTTTATTTTTCAGAATAATGTTTAAGAATGTGCGGTGTTTGTAATAAAAGGATTTTATTTTGGAGGACTTCCGATCTGTTTTATGCAGTCACTTTTTCCAGGTATTTTGGGTATTGCTTATTTTTAACAACCCTTTTGCTTTGCGTTGCATGAGTCGGCCTAACACACTTTTTTGTTATGGAGCCGAACATGCCAAATAACTGGTGTGTTATCCTTTTAATTAAGCGAAGGAACCATTTCCTCCATCTCCTTTAAGATGCCTCCGTTTTAGTCTTTAAACCACAAAATAACCTTTATCAAATGCGTCTAAATTAGAATAAGACAATTTTTACTCTATTTAAAATCCATTTGTAATAGAAACCGTGTGTATTCTGTTCTCAGAGATCATTAAAATCATAATTTATCCAATACAAGTTATTTATAAAGCTGTGCTCGGCCATTTTGTCCTCTTTAAAAAAAAGTTTAACTTCTAAAGACATGAGTAATGTTGATTATATATTTAGGAAATCATAAGCATTAAAATGAAGACTCCAGTCACATCAGAAACCTTATAAAAGCTGTTCTATTCTACATGGAGAGGGTCCGCACATGGGGGCGGCCATGTTGGAATCACATGACCAGCCGAATACTACTCGCTTAAATCCCAGTAACCGTCCTGTTATTTGACACTCTCACTCATTGATTAAAGTCATCATGGCTGACTGTTAAGCATTAAATTTCTACAGTAGCATCTAAAACTAAAAACTATTGATTTTTAATGACGCTGCATCCAAGCCACTAGGTGTCAGTGTAAGTCCAAGATGAGACCGACAAAAGTTACTGAGTGCACCTCTAATTTAGGACTGTATGTAATTAAGCAGAGGTTGCTTTAAAGCTTTACCGAAGGAAGCACCCCCAAACCAGACTCTGACCCGACTCGGCCCCTCCCCCATTGCTGGATTCATCAACACTATTGTTGGACAGAGATTAACATTTTTCATGGTTTTATGCTCTAAAAAGCAACCAAAACAGCTAAAGATATTACAAAGGGTAATGGGATATAAATCACATTTAGAAATATACTGAATATTTTCTGTAAGAAATGACCACATTGGTTGAAAACATTGTTAATAAAAGGTATATTTTACATTTTTAAGTAGATGTTATATGAAACGTGTATTTAAAGAAATATTCCAGGTTCAGTACAAGTTATTAATCAATTCGCAGTCGAGATAATTTGGGGCGTGATGTTGATTGCCACGAGAATTATTTCGACTTATTATTATTCCTCATTACAATGGAAGTGAATGGGGCAGTTTTTGGAGGGTTTAAAGGCAGAAATGTGAGGCGTATAAATACGTTGATGAACTAATTAGTTCGGTCAAAACTTGTGTATTATTTGAGCTGTAAAGTTGTTTAAACTGATTTTTTTGACAGTCGTTTTAGCGCTTGTTTTCATTTTCATGGCAACGAAGTTGTAAAATTGGATATAACTTTACACAGAAAAAGCTAGTAAGCGATTTTATCACACTAAAATCATATTAATACACATTGTTTATGTTTTGAGGCTATACTTTTGAAACCGTGAGTATTTTAACGTTTATGAATTGGCGCCATACACTTCCATTGTAAGTGCCTCACTGAAACACAGATTTTAACTATAGTTTTTTAAAGAAATAGAGGGGCAAGTCTAAACTATTTTTTCTCGTAATCAATATTGTGTCACAAATGCATGTACTGAACCCGAAATATTCCTTTAAGTGCTAGAAATACAGAGCCGCGGTTGAGTTTCGATGCGCTGCTATTCTTGTTTTACGGTAAAATAACGAATGCGCTTTTGCCACTGTAATTACGGTAGCTTGTGTGACGTTATGTCCGTTTCCTCACCCGAACTGAAGGCGACAACAGCATGGCTGACACCGGGCTGTTAGAATTACTCTTGCGGCTGCTGGAGAAAGTAGACGACGGCATTGACAGCCAGAATGTGGCAGTGGATCTCGGGGTGGATCATCAGCTGATCGTCGGGGCGGTGAAGAGTCTGCAGGCGCTGGGAGAGGTGACTATATCCAGCAGATCACACGCGCACTGTCTGACGCAACAGCAGCGTAAATGCGATTCATTCAGTTGAGAGCTGCAACATTGAATTATGTAGAAATTATGGTACAAAATTACATTTTTGCCGCTATGTGTAGCATCTATCTATCTATCTATCTTTCTATCTATCTATTTATCTGTCTATCTGTCCTTCTATCGTTCTGTCACTGTCTATCGCTCTGTGTATCTTTTAGTCGCTCTGTCTATCCTTTAGTCGCCCTGTCTATCCTTTAGTGGCTCTGTCCATCCTTTAGTGGCGCTGTTTATCCTTTAGTGGCCCTGTCCATCCTTTAGTGGCGCTGTTTATCCTTTAGTCGCCCTGTCTATCCTTTAGTGGCCCTGTCTATCCTTTAGTCGCGCTGTTTATCCTTTAGTCGCGCTGTTTATCCTTTAGTGGCTCTGTCTATCCTTTAGTCGCGCTGTTTATCCTTTAGTGGCTCTGTCTATCCTTTAGTCGCCCTGTCTATCCTTTAGTCGCCCTGTCTATCCTTTAGTCGCTCTGTCTATCCTTTAGTCGCGCTGTTTATCCTTTAGTCGCCCTGTCTATCCTTTAGTGGCTCTGTCCATCCTTTAGTGGCTCTGTCTATCCTTTAGTCGCGCTGTTTATCCTTTAGTCGCGCTGTTTATCCTTTAGTGGCTCTGTCTATCCTTTAGTCGCCCTGTCTATCCTTTAGTCGCCCTGTCTATCCTTTAGTCGCTTTGTCTATCCTTTAGTCGCGCTGTTTATCCTTTAGTCGCTCTGTCTATCCTTTAGTCGCCCTGTCTATCCTTTAGTGGCTCTGTCTATCCTTTAGTGACCCTGTCTATCCTTTAGTCGCGCTGTCTATCCTTTAGTGGCTCTGTCTATCCTTTAGTGGCTCTGTCTATCCTTTAGTCGCCCTGTCTATCCTTTAGTCGCCCTGTCTATCCTTTAGTGGCCCTGTCTATCCTTTAGTCGCCCTGTCTATCCTTTAGTCGCCCTGTCTATCCTTTAGTCGCCCTGTCTATCCTTTAGTGGCCCTGTCTATCCTTTAGTCGCCCTGTCTATCCTTTAGTGGCTCTGTCTATCCTTTAGTGGCTCTGTCTATCCTTTAGTCGCGCTGTTTATCCTTTAGTCGCTCTGTCTATCCTTTAGTCGCCCTGTCTATCCTTTAGTGGCTCTGTCTATCCTTTAGTGGCTCTGTCTATCCTTTAGTGACCCTGTCTATCCTTTAGTCGCGCTGTCTATCCTTTAGTGGCTCTGTCTATCCTTTAGTGGCCCTGTCTATCCTTTAGTCGCCCTGTCTATCCTTTAGTGGCTCTGTCTATCCTTTAGTGGCCCTGTCTATCCTTTAGTCGCCCTGTCTATCCTTTAGTCGCCCTGTCTATCCTTTAGTCGCCCTGTCTATCCTGTAGTGGCCCTGTCTATCCTTTAGTGGCTCTGTCCATCCTTTAGTGGCGCTGTCTATCCTTTAGTGGCGCTGTCTATCCTTTAGTGGCTCTGTCCATCCTTTAGTGGCTCTGTCCATCCTTTAGTTGCGCTGTCCATCCTTTAGTGGCTCTGTCTATCCTTTAGTGGCTCTGTCCATCCTTTAGTGGCCCTGTCCATCCTTTAGTGGCCCTGTCCATCCTTTAGTGGCCCTGTCTATCCTTTAGTCGCTCTGCCTATCCTTTAGTCGCTCTGTCCATCCTTTAGTCGCTCTGTCCATCCTTTAGTCGCTCTGTCCATCCTTTAGTCGCTCTGTCTATCCTTTAGTGGCCCTGTCCATCCTTTAGTGGCCCTGTCCACCCTTTAGTGGCTCTGTCTATCCTTTAGTCGCCCTGTCTATCCTTTAGTCGCCCTGTCTGTCCCTTTAGTCGCCCTGTCTGTCCCTTTAGTCGCTCTGTCCATCCTTTAGTGGCTCTGTCTACCTTTAGTGGCTCTGTCCATCCTTTAGTGGCTCTGTCCATCCTTTAGTGGCTCTGTCCATCCTTTAGTCGCTCTGTCTATCCTTTAGTCGCTCTGTCTGTCCCTTTAGTCGCTCTGTCTGTCCCTTTAGTCGCCCTGTCTGTCCCTTTAGTCGCCCTGTCTGTCCCTTTAGTCGCCCTGTCTGTCCTTTAGTCGCCCTGTCTGTCCCTTTAGTCGCCCTGTCTATCCTTTTAGTCGCCCTGTCTATCCTTTTAGTCGCCCTGTCTATCGCTCAATCATTTTATTGCTCTATCTACCTTTAATTAGTTTTATTGTTGTTCTGCTCTATTGTTTTCTCACTCTATATTTTGTTCTGATTATCTATCTATGTATCTATCTATCACTCAATTATTTTATCTTTCTTTAGCTCTATGTATTGTGCTCTTAATTGTTTTTACACACTATCATTTTATTGCTCTATATTTTGCTACATCCATCTCTCTCTTTCGGAAGTTGTATCTCTCTCTTTTGCTGCTCATAGCTCTATCTTTCTCTTTTGTTTTATTGCTCTATTGTTTTATCGCTCCATCCATCTGTCCCTCAATCCTTCTATACCTCTATAGTTTTATCATAGAGGTATAGACATTTTGTCTCTATTGTTTTGTCTGTCTATCTATCATTCTTTCGCCCTATCTATCACTCTGTATCATTTTATTGCTCTCTCTACCTTTAATTCGTTTGATTATTTTGCTTCATCTATTGTTTTCTCACTCTATCGCTCTATATTTTTATCTATCTGTCAATCATTTTATAATTCTTTCGCTCTATAATTTCTTCCCTCCATCAAAGACATTTACAAAAAACACTGTATCCGCAAAGCCACCAGCATTGAGGACGACCCCACACACCCCTCACACAAACTCTTCACCCTCCTGCCGTCTGGGGTCATTCGGGCCCTCACGGCCAGACTGTGTAACAGCAGCTTCCCCCAAGCCATCAGACTCCTCAATACTCAGAGACTGGACTGACACACACACACACACACACACCGAGTTGCACTTTAATTACTGTCACTTATAACTGGCTGCTACCTCAATAACTGAACACTATCTCATAGTATGTTATGTTTACATTTGGCACTTTTAGGAACTGTCATCTTTTTGCACTTCTGTGTACTGGTCGGCGCTGCACTGTCTCTTACTGTGTCTATTGTCCTGTTCATTGTTAGTAATTTATTGTACTGTCCCGTACTTTTTGTGCACATTATATAGGTATTTTATTTAGTCTGTAGTCTTATGTGGTTCTGGGTTGTGGTTCTATAGCTCTATCTATCCTTTTATCCCTCTTTCTGTCTATTGTTTTGCCTTGTCTGTCTATCATCTTTAAAGGTGCCCCCCCCCCCCATGACCTTAAGAACAAAGGCTTTTTTTGATACTGTAGCTTTAAGACTTCTATATGTAAATGATCTTTGTTATAATTTACATATCTCCGCCCACTGTTCTTCATCAAGGCCAAGTTGATACATAGGTGGGTGATCATGTGTTAATTTGCATATGGTCAGTATATCTCCTTTCCATGTATTGCTCGTATAAATATGGCAATGTGATTTCAAACATTTCCTAACACCGTTGAATGATGTGTGAATGCTCAGGTGATTTCAGCAGAGCAGCGGTCGTCCAAACACTGGGAGTTGACAGGAGAGGGTTGTGAGATTGCAGAGCAGGGCAGCCATGAAGCCCGAGTGTTCAGTGCCATCCCCGACGAGGGTCTGCCCCAGAATGAACTCATGGTGAGAGAGAAAGATTCATGCATAATTGTACTACACAATTTTAATTTTTTTTTTTACACACACACACACACACATATATATATATATATATATATATATATATATATATATATATTTAGTGTATAACACTTAAGTGTTATAAATGATAATGTTCAGTCAGTCGGTCATTACTGCAAAATAAAACCCGACAGAGTGATTATAGATCTTGCTGCAAAGCAATTATGACCAACTTAGTACATCATGTTGCTTATAACATAGTTACCAAATAATTAAATAAATGGACATTTAAGTATTTTATTTAGTAGGGATGCACTGATGTGAACATTTTTGACCGATACGATTTTAACAGAAAACTATCGGCCGATGCTGATATTTAGCCACTTATTTTATTTTGTGATCAAATCACTGATTTACTCTGGAATTATGCTTTAAAAATGTACAAAACCTTTTTCCACTGTCCTAACTATAAATTATTTCCATTGAACTTTGGATCTGTTGAACACATGACGGGCCAAAATTTTAAAGAGAACCACAATGAAAGATAAATACAAGATGAAAAAGAACTATAAAATATATATATATATATATATATAAAATAACACGATGATTGCTATGAAAAAAGGTGATTTTGCACTTCTAAAACAGAACAAAGGATGCACAGATGCACCGGGTAATAAGTAGATTTATTTTATTAGGTAACAAGAAAGAGGCCACGGGAGACATGAAACATTGATTCGTCTGTAACCATATACATGGATATAATATAAAGTGATGCATGGAAAAGAAACTGTCGGCAGTCTGTGTGAGTTGACATTGATAGTTCATTCATCTTATTAATAGTATGATGCAATGTGCACTGTTTGCATTTCATATAAAACACTCTTCCCTGCAGAATGTGCATTTGTGAGGACACTAAAACGGTCAAATTAGAATGAAATCGTAGTTGCAAATGGCCTCATCTATGATCATGTTTCCAAAAGACATGGCCAGACATGCAGTCTACCAGTAATGTTAGAGCAACAGCAGTAGGATGCCCACTGGAGACTAGCGACATCAAGCGATGAAGTCGCTGCATGTGTGTACGCGGCTTTAGTGATCGTTATACAAAACTAATTGACCAATCAGCATCATTGAAATCATTCATTGTCATCCTTTCGCTACGGATAAAGTCCAGTAAACAAAGTCTTTTATACAACAAGAATAACTCAGTTCTGGGTCTTGCACTGTGACACAATTCAAAGCCGTACTTAAAGAATGATCCATCTATCGGTTTATCCGTCTATCCCTCTATCATTGCTCTGTCTATCGCTCTGGCTGTCAAAGCACCTTGTGAAGATGCTGGAGGAAACAGGTAGACTATAAGTATCTATATCCACAGTAAAAAGAGTCCTATATCGACAACCTGAAAGTGTGGCTATTGACTGTTAAGCATCCTGGACCCAAACGATTCGTTTTATAAACATGAGAACATTTTTCAAACATTTACGTGAAGCTTATGTGGAGCTATCCATCTGTTTGCTTTTAGAAAATGCAGAGTGGAAAGGTGGGTTTCAGCAAAGCCATGTCCAACAAATGGATCCGTTTGGATAAAGCCCATGAGGGAGGACCCAGAATCTTCAAATCTGTGAGTGTTGATGTGCACTCATGAATTGGGATGTGATTTTGAGCTTTAGGGTGGGAGATAAGTTCTCGCTTCTGTCCGGGAGGGTTCCAGCGACCTTCCAGTGAAGTTTTGGCATCCTGCTGGAGGTGCCCCCCCCCAGCTCCCCCATTAGACCCGACCATGCTCTGATGGATCCTTTGATAATGCATTAAGCCCATTTATTGATATGAACATGTTATTAATGTTCTGTATGTCTGTCTCAGGTGGAAAGCATTGAGGACACAGTGAGGGACAAACTCCAGCTGGTGCAGAAAGGACAGTCGTCAAAACTGGAGGAGAAAGTGAAGAATGAACTCAAGAAACGCAAACTGCTTTCAGAAGTGTAAGAGAGAGCTTTTGTTCACACTTTGACTTAAAACCTGCTCAGCTGTCCGTCTCTGCCACGTCCATGTTACCGAGTTGTGTTTTATCACGACCAACAGGAGGCGCTAGATCTTGGCTTTAGAAATGTCTAGCTAGAAATGATCTTGATAAGGCTTGTTGCATACTAGGTAACGTGCACCTACTGTTTGTTACTTTCAGGACTGTGAAGTCTTACTGGATCACTAAAGGCAGCAGCTTCAGCACCACCATCACCAAACAAGAGACGGAGCTCACTCCAGAGATGATCGCCAGGTGACCTGTGAATCATGGGAAATGTCTGTCTATGAGATTCTGTATTATTTATTCCCAATCTTTCAGTCAAATGTTTGCATGCATGTTTATATTTTAAGGAGATAATATTTACAATAGCAGTGTGATCAGACAAACAGTCGCTCCTTATTTTTCACTGTATATAATGAATATCTAGATGCCGTTAGGAATAGTTTGACCAGGGGTTTTCTTGTAAAATTTTATTTAATTATTTTCTCCCCAATTTGGAACGCCCAATTCCCAATGCGCTCTTAAGTCCTCGTGGTGGCGTAGTGACTCGCCTCAACCCGGGTGGCGGAGAACGAATCTCAGTTGTCTTATCACGTGGCTTGTTGAGTGCGTTACCGCGGAGACGTTGCACGTTTGGAGGCTTCACGCTATTCTCCGCTGCATCCACACACAACTCGCCATGCGCCCCTCTGAGTGCGAGAACCACATTATAGTGACCACGAGGAGGTTACCCCATGTGACTCTACCCTCCCTAGCAACCGGGCCAATTTGGTTGCTTAGGAGACCTGGCTGGAGTCGCTCAGCACACCCTGAGATTCAAACTCGTGACTTGCTGAGCTGCCCAGGCCCTAGACCAGGGGTTTTCAAACTTTTAGATACCCCACATCTGATGGACCCCCCTGTGTGAGAATAGGAGTAAGCATGATATTATAAACCTCTTGTGTGCTAAATTAAATAATTGGTTTTTATATTGTTATTTAACTAAAGCCCAATGAAACTACTAAAATATTATCTGGGGGGTACAAGGGGTACAAAGGTGCAGTTCACCCCAAAATGTAAATTCTCTCATCATTTACTCGCCCTCATGCCATCCCAGATGTGTATGACTTACTTTCTTCTGCAGAACACAAATTAGGATGTTTAGAAGAATTTAAGCTCTGTAATTCCACACAATGCATGTGAATGGTGACCAGAACTTTGAAGCTCTAAAAAGCACATAAAGGCAGCATAAAAGTAATCCATATGACTCCAGTGGTTTAATCCATGTCTTCTGAAGCGATATAAAAGGTGTGGGTGAGAAATGGATTAATGTTTAAGTCCTTTTTAACTATTATACCCCAGAAATAAGATCATTTTAATTTTTGGGTGAACTATCCCTTTAAGTTCACAGTGTATTTTTCTCATGCCCGAGTAATGTGTATAATGTGATGTATAAACTCAAAAAGAAACATTTAGATTAAATTCAGTTTAAAATATTGTTTTATTTTAAATATTCATATATATCTTGAAAAGCACTTTATAAATACATTTCTAAAAGCATACAAGAAAACAACTATTTATTTCAAACCAGCTTTACAGAGAAGAGTGAGTATAATATTATATAACATATAAAATGTATTTTTATTTCTAACTATGACTTTCAAGTACAATAATAGAATAGTGATTAATCTAATTCAGAATGAAACTGTAAAAACAAATCAAAAATTTCCTCTTTTTTTTTTTGCGGACCCCCTTGCACCCTCTTGCGGTCCCCTGAGTGCCCCCGAACCCCAGTTTGAAAACCCCTGATTTTGAATAAAAATGTCCCTATGTTTAACATAGTGTTGCTGTGTCTCTTGTTTTCTCTGGTCTCTCTGTCTCAGTGGGAGCTGGAAGGAGAAGAAGTTTAAGCCGTATAACTTTGAGGCGATGGGCGTGGCTCCAGACTGCGGCCACCTGCACCCGCTCATGAAGGTCCGCACGCAGTTCAGACAGATCTTCCTGGAGATGGGGTCAGTCTTCTTCCTCAGGGTTAAATCATGAGTTTTTACCAGATTCATCATTTAATCCGCTCTACAATGAAGTGCTGAAAAGTTTTAACCAAACTAAGAATTTAACGGCAAACACTTAAGCCATCTTTACACTGCAAAGGTGGCACAGAAGCGGCACCGTGGCCTCAATCCAGGTGGCGGAGGACGAATCTCAGTTGCCTCCGCATCTGAAACTATCAGTCCGCGCACCTCATCACGTGACTTGTTGAGCGTGTTACCACGGAGATGTAGCGTGTGTGGAGGCTTCACGCTTTTCTCCGCTGCATCCACGCACAACTCACCACGCGCCCCACCGAGAGCGAGAACCACATTATAGCGACCACAAGGGGGTTACCCCATGTGGCTCTACCCTCCCTAGCAACCGGGCCAATTTGGTTGCTTAGGAGTCAGCGCCACCATGTTTGTGATTACAATTGCATACCTTCAGTGTGCTGTACTGGGGGATGCGACAAAAGCAGGCGCATTTTTTTTATTCTATTTATAAATCATGAAAAAGTAATACTGCTGTTTACTTACCTGAGCCCAAATATAATTTTAAAAGTCAAGCAGCGATAAAGGGGTGGAACGGGGATAAAACACTTGTGGGTTCCCGCTTGTTTATTCAGACATGTCAGTTATCTGTACATGTGTCAATTATATTTATAACATCATCGAGTCGGATACAATTAAACTGGAAATGCACATAGGACGAAGTTAAATTAATTACACCCAGACTGTATACCGCTTGTCGTGTGTACTCGCTGGTCACACATCAGACTCATCGATGTATGCAATGGATTGTGGATAAAATATATTTAAATGTCCACAAAAGACAAATTTGGCATTATTCGTGCTGAATTCAGGCCTGTATACATGTTTCCTGAGATGTGGCATGCATCAAAAGCTCATTTTTTAAATTTTTTTCAGATGTTTTTCCATTAACCGCCATTGCTTTCTACTGTGAATGGTCACAAATATGGCCGCTGCGCTGAAAAAGTGATGTCACTAAAACAGGTCAATAGACTTTAATAGAATGTTCAAACAGGCCACGGAATGTTCATGAAATCAGACGCAGCTGTCATTTTATCATTTGATCTGTTGATTTCTCTTGCTATCGGTCTATCTGTCTGTCTATTCATCTATCATTTCATTGCTCTATCAATCGCTGTCACACTGTCATTTTATCATTGACTCTATCTATCGATTGCTCTATCAGTTGGTCTGTCGTTCACTCGTTCCATCCATCCATCCATCCATCCATCCATCCATCCATCCATCCATCCATCCATCCATCCATCCATCCATCCATCCATCCATCCATCCATCCATCCATCCATCTTAGCAGACTATATTTTTTGGCAATTAATTTAGGACATCTACTTTGTACATGACGAGTAATATTTCCAACATTTGTTTACAGACAGATTGTATCACAATTCTAGTGGATCTGAACTTTACATACACCGTGTTAACTGTGCCTTATTTATGTCAATTATGTCAAGCCTTTAAGCAATTAGCCAATAAGCTTCTGATAAACTTATTGGCTGATTGGGGTCAATTGGAGGTGAACTGTGGATGTATTTTAAGCCCGCCCTGCCTTCAAACTCAGTGCCTCTTTGCTTGACATAATGGGAAAATCAAAAGAAATCAGCCAAGACCTCAGAAAAAAAAACTGTGGACCTCCACAAGTCTGGTTCATCCTTGAGCCATTTCCAAATGCCTGAAGGTGCCACATTCATCTGTACAAACAATAATACACAAGTATAAACACCATGTGACCACACAGCCATCATACCGCTCAGGTAGGACACGCATTCTGTGTCAGAGATGAACATAATTTGGTGCGCAAAGTGCAGATCAATCCCAGAACAACAGCAAAGGACCTTGTGAAGATGCTGGAGGAAACAGGTAGACAAGTATCTATATCCACAGTAAAATGAACCCTATATCGACATAACCTGAAAGGCCGCTCAGCAAGGAAGAAACCAGTTCTCCAAAACTGCCATAAAAACTCCAGATTACAGTTTGCAAGTGCACATGGGGACAAAGATCTTACTTTTGGAGAAATGTCCTCCGGTCGAATGAAACAAAAATTGAACTGTTTGGCCATAATGACCATCACTATGTTTGGAGGAAAAAGGGTGAGACTTGCAAGACAAAGCATCATTCAATGCCAGGGCTCAGTGGCTCAGTGGTTAAGGCTCTGGGTTACTGACCAGAAGGTCGGGGGTTCAAGCCCCAACACTGCCAAGACACCACTGTTGACCCTATCTGCTCCAGGGGCGCTGTATCATGGAAAAAAGGATAAATTTCACTGTATATATGCAGAAATGTATGTATAATGTGTGAGAATTGATAAAAATCATGTTGTGGGGGTGCTTTGCTGCAGGAGGGACTGGTGCACTTCACAAAATTGATGGTTTCATTAGGAAGGAAAATTATTTCGATATATTGAAGCAACATCTCAAGACATCAGCCAGGAAGTTAAAGCTCGGTCAAAATGGACAATGACCCCAAGCAAACCTCCAAAATGGCTTAAGGACAACAAAGTCAAAGTATTGTAGTGGCCATCACAAAGTCCTGACCTCAATCCGATAGAAAATGTGTGGGCAGAACTGTAAAAGCATGTATGAGCAAACCCGACTCAGTTACACCAGTTCTGTCTGGAGGAACGGGACAAAACTCCAGCAACTTATTGTGAGAAGCTTGTGGAAGACTGCCCGAAACATTTGACCCACGTTAAAACATGTAAAGGCAACGTTACCAAATACAAAGTGTATGTAAACTTCTGACTTCATCTCTGTCGTTTTATTGCTCCATCTATCGTTCATCTGTCGCTCTGTGTATCTGATGTTTTATCAGTCTTTCTATTTCATACATTACATACTTTTTTGTTTATCTGTTTGACTGTTGGGTCTGTAAAATCTCCAAACTTCAAGCTTTGAGACCTATTGATAACTGTCAAGCCCAGTTTTCTAGACAAAATTTACATATCTGGCGTTTTTAGTTTATTACGATGTTATAAAAGCATTTCCCTTTGTAATAAAGTGTGTCCTTGACAGGTTCACAGAAATGCCAACCAATAACTTCATCGAGAGCTCCTTCTGGAACTTTGACTCTCTGTTTCAACCTCAGCAGCATCCGGCTAGAGACCAACACGACACCTTTTTCCTCTCTGGTGAGAGATGTTAGGGTTCACTTATTTTCATATGACCCGAGATTATTCAGATTTTTACTCATCCTGCAAAAAGACAGGGGAAGCTTGTCTCAAGTGTTCGTACTCCCATTCCTTTAAAGCGTGACCTAAGATGTGTTTATATTTGTCAGACCCGGCATTGGCTCACGAGTTTCCTCAGGACTATCTGGAGAGAGTAAAGAAGGTTCATTCTGAAGGAGGATATGGATCACAGGGGTAAGGCGATCAAATATTTTGTGGGTACTTTGTTAATGTGCAATAATGAATATTTTAGGAGCAGTTTGTTTACATTTCTGAAGTTATTTTTTAAAGTATATTTCACGCAAAAATGCTGTTCCAAACCCATACGTCCTTTAACATCTCGTATCAATTTTAAGATACAAGTATGACTGGAAAATTGAAGAAGCTCAGAAGAACATCCTTCGAACTCACACCACGGCGGTCAGCGCTCGGATGCTGTATAAACTCGCACAGAAGGTAACACACGTTCACACTCTTCCTCAACGTTTTTGGAGCACACGTACCATGAGCACACGTTTATAACTCACTGGTGCAAATCTTTCAGGAGAAGTTTACACCAGTGAAATACTTTTCCATCGATCGCGTTTTCCGCAACGAAACTCTGGACGCCACTCACCTGGCGGAGTTTCACCAGATCGAGGGCGTCGTGGCTGACTACGGTCTGACCCTGGGTGACCTCATGGGCGTTCTGCACCAGTTCTTTACCAAACTAGGTATTGCATTCCTTGCTTTAGTGTGAAAGGGATTTGTCTTCATCGAAGTTTATGTGTTGCTCAGTTCTGTATTTACCCATTGGATGTCGAGGAGGAATTCCTCAATTGTTTATAACATTTTTGTTGTTGTTTTTATCACGATTTTTCATTTGAGGAATCACAAAGCTGCGCTTTAAGCCCGCATACAACCCTTACACGGAACCCAGTATGGAAGTGTTCAGCTATCATGAAGGTAAAAATCATCATCGCCCCTGAAGTGATATGGTCAGGGATGGATTATGACTTGCAAAGGCCCTGGGGCCTCTTAAAGCCCAGGGCAGTCAAGGGCCCCTGGGCACTGGTCCCATTGGCCCGGTCGGTAATCCATCCCTGGATATATGGTTGTGTGATGCTATTTTGAATATAAACCCATTAATTGCATGAATGTAAGAATGTACTTTGGAGGATGTGCTTAATACAACACAAATTGTTACATATTTGTTACATTTATAGTTTTTTTATTAGCATAATTTTTTCATAAGAAAGTAACAAAACGCCATTATTGAGCTGAAACGCAACAATGTTCCTCTGCGTGTAACATGCATGTGATTTAATGATTCAACCACAGATGTCGATGGAGAGCTAAGAAGTCCATATTATACCATTTATTACAACAAAACTTTATCTTGGTGAACTTTGGGTCATTGAACCAAACATTATGAAAATCATTCGATTTTGGTATTTTTTTAACCGGTTTTGCATAAGATCCCGTTTTTGATTGACAACCCAACATGACATCTCTTCAGCCTTCTACAGGCTGCTATTTTTATAAGCAAGAAGTTTATTGTTTGACCCTATTTAGTATAAGTTTTAAGGGATTCTCTCATCATTGGCACCCTCATGCCATCCCATGTGTGTTTGACTTTCTTCTGCAGAACACAAATGAAGATTTAGTAGAATATTTCAGCTCTGTAGGTCCATACAAAGCAAGTGAATGGTGACCACAACTTTAAAGCTCCAAGTGCGAACAGACCAAAATATTACTCCTTTTTCACAGTACATATTGCCATTGAAGTCTCAAAGCACTTTCATGAATTCAAGCTCGATTACACTTCTTTGCCCTTGATGTATACGCTGAATGCTAGATGGCGCTAGGAAGTGTAATCGAGCTTGAAATCATGATCGCCAAGGAGACTGCTGATGTCAAGATTTATAGTGAAAAGGGAGTTATATTTTGGTTTGTTCACACCCAAAACTGGTTGGATTGCTTCAGAAAACATCGATTAAACCACTGGAGTCGTATTGATTACTTTTATGCTGCATTTATGTGCTTTTTGGAGCTTCAGAGTTCTGGTCACCATTCACTTGCATTGTATGGACCAACAGAGCTGAAATATTCTTCTAAAAATCTTTGTTTGTGTTCAGCGGAAGAAAGTATGTAAATACACGGGAGAAGATGATGAGAGAATTGATTTCTGGGTGAACTGTCCCTTTAACATCTCACTTCTTCTGTATTCTCAATTTTTTTGTCACCCTGAATGTCTCTCAGGTTTGAAGAAGTGGGTGGAGGTGGGTAACTCTGGGGTCTTCAGACCGGAGATGCTGCTGCCCATGGGTTTACCTGAGGGAGTGTCAGTCATTGCCTGGGGTCTGTCCTTGGAGAGGTGATTGAACACTTAATACACACCAAAACAGCAGATGTGAATCTGTAAACACCATCATCTTTAGTATGTTTTGGTTGTATATAAAAAGGTCAATTTAGTAGTTTCATACCCTCTAATTTATGGAGGACTAGCAATGTCATAAAAAAAATCAATAAGCAGTTTATTAATGAAACAATATAAATGCAAACACAAAAATCACTTTAAATTGACACATTTTCTGTTCACTATGTGACCAAATCTTCTCATGTGTCATCTAACTGTAAAGAGGGTTTGTCCGCAAGGTTCTCTCTCAAAACTGCATGTATTTTTAGGTCTTATGAGAAGTATCCCGGTTACAAACTCTAAATATTTAACAACGCTATGTCAAAGGGGACATGTCGAAGTTCATATGATATTTCATCAACTTTATATATTTATATAAATACTTTTTAGATTGTTAATAAAATATGAAGGAAAAAAATACATTGCTTTTTTAATTATTACCTATAAAAGAGTAATTGAAAAATACTTTAAAGTAAGGTTTTATTAGTAAACAAGGAACAATACTGGGCAGCACATTGTATTAATTAAAGGTTGTGCGTTTAATAAAGGGTCGACTGATGGTGGATTTTGTACGATACCGATAACTACGGTGTTGGAAAAGGCAGAAAACCGATTAATCGGCCGAATCAATTTATAAGATTTCTTAGTCTTACTTACTAAGATGGGTCGGGTACAGATATTGAGGTTACAGGAGTCCAAAATGAATAAAATCCTACATGCAGTTTATTGTGCACCCAAATTTCCAATAATGACCAGAAAATTGTAGATTTGGTGCAAAGGGGTGTTTTTCTACAGACTTGGCTCTGTTACAATGCTCCATATGCAATTATTTAACAAATTAAGCTTTTTACAGCCAATAAACTCAACGGATATATTGAAACAAAAATGAGGAATAAAAAAAGAAACTATCGGAAATTATCGTCGTCTATTTTTTTTTTCCTATCGGCACCGATTTATTGGTAAAACCGATATATCAGTCTACCTCCTATATGTTAACAAAATAAATACATTAATAAATAAAACAGTTGTATTTACATTTAAGCAAGATTAATATTGTTAATTGTTAATGCATGATGCCTCTCTTTCACTTTGTTTTTATTTATGTATTTTTTTGGCACTCCTCGTCTTCCTTACTGATTTTCTTGTCTGATGTCATTCTCTTTTCTTGTTACGCCCCGTTAGGCCCACCATGATCAAGTATGGAATTAACAACATCCGGGAGCTCGTCGGGCACAAAGTGAACCTACAGATGGTGTACGACAGCCCTATATGTCGTCTGGACTCTTAAATCATGCACACTCATCTCTCCAGGCGGGCGACCTGTCATTCGCAAAAAGCTTCATTTATACATTTTGACTGGTCTGCATTGTTATTGTCTAAGCCATAACACAAACCCTGAACTACACAAACCCTGAACTACACAAACCCTGAACTACACAAACCCTGAACTACACAAGCTCCTCGGGCATTAGGTATGAGGACCGTATTGGACAGGCCGACATGGAAGCACTGGCGGATTTGTGTTGGAAGAAAGAAAACATTCACTTTTGCATGCTGAATGTTGTTACAATGTTGTTTACCACTCACCACCAGATGTATAAAACCCTTCTAGCTTCCACCTCAATCAAAGAATCTTTACTTTCTGATCCATTAGGTTATCTTAACTGATATGTCACATTTGCGCCGCTGTTTGTCTTTCAAAGCTCCGTTAAAACAGCCACTTTGCTAAAGGCCCTCCTGTTATAGAAATCGCCAATATGACTTCATTAATGGTTGTTTTTCCCAAAGCCGTGACTCTTTCAAATATATGATATGAGAACGGGGCCCATTCAAGGCCGCAGTGTCAAATATCTGCTGGATCTGGTGGATCATGACCCAAAAATGGTTGCAAGTTTGATCAAAATATATAATGGGGCTTTTCATCTTGCAAAGGGACGAGGGAATTCTTCTGATAGGATTAGATGTTGACGTCTAAAGCGATTATGTCCAGTCAAACTCTACAGTATTTTGCCACAAATTTATTTGTTTGGTAAAAGCTAGTCAAATTAGCTAGATTTCAACAGGGAGAGGTTGCATGACATGCCTTCATCCTTGAAGACAGTTGTGTTTACTTTTGCATGATCAACTGTTTTGATCTTGTGTTGGGATGCCATCATGCACAATGTCAAATCTGGGTCTGTTATGATGTTTGTGTACTATTATAAATGCAGTGCTTGAGGATAAGAGTCATCTGTGTCATTCCTGGGAAGAGGACTAAGCTTTTCTTTACCCACATTGTTTAAGTTGCCCTCTCGGTTAAACGCGGGAATCTTTTTAATCCCAGTGGGTCTATATTTGACTCCAGTGTAACGTCAAGTAATCGTTCTGTCTACATGTGCAATGTGTGGAATACCATACTGACGTACCGCTCTTGCAGTTTCTATTGTTTGCGTAGTGTGCACATTGTACAACAGACTGCACAAAATACTGTATTTCAAAATGCAATGCCCTCGACCTTCGATCTCTAGTCTGACGACGAATGAACCAGAGGTAATCGCCGTCACTGTTTCTATATCTTTTTTGACTCATTGTTTGAGCTTCCGAAAGTTAAGACGATTTAATGCAAATAAAATATATACCAAATGCAAAATAGCATTTTATTTTAAGATGATAACTGGACACCACTCACATGCAACACATTGAGGTCATGTGACAACAACAAGCCGCATACTACCATTTGAAACATTTATCGTGGAACAATGCCTACTGTGTCACTATTTAAATAAAGATAGTGTGCAATGTACAATGTGTACTGCGCAGTATTCGGTAAGTAGGACGCTAGTATTACAGTATAAATCACAGCCACTCGAACATGCATGTTTGCTCATTTCTTAAAAATGCATGAAGGCATTTGCATGGTTTCTGGCGTACTTCTAAGACTTTTTGTAAACAAATAATTTAAGTCATTGTGAAGTCATCGTGAACAACAACTTGCTACAAATAAATAAGTAAATCGTTTAGCTGCATTTCCAATGGCAGCAAACTTCAGGTGCTTCTCTTTGGTGGCCCTGTGTTGCAAGTTGTTGCTCATGATGACATCACAGTGACTGTATTATGAAGAAGCGTCACGGAGAACGCGTTGGTCTGTGTAAACGTGCTAGATGGACGTTTTTGACAGTTGCAATGTGTGTCACTGTTTTATCAGCATCTCACGTCTTGAGCGCTGGGTTCTTAAGTTGAAAAACGTTAAACGCACGCATCTCGAAACCCCTCCGTTCTTTAGTTTTGTCTGGCTTCTTGATGTTCTTGTCTAAGCAACACAATTTAGAGATTTAGAAGAAAATTGCAAATGTATTTAATCAACATGTTTTTATCTTTAGCGGACGTTTGCAACTCAGTTGAGATGCATGTCAAAACTAAATAATTCCAGTAGTTTCAGCAAAACATACGGTTGCACATGAATTAAAGCTGTTTTGTACATCATCTCATTTCTCTGCAACTAACGTAAAAGTACATGTAAAAGTGCTGTCGCTTTTCGCAGTTGTGTCCTGTTAGGGCGTAAACGGAAACGTAAAAGAGATTTATCGTGTTTCTTCACGCTTGATTAGGACGCAGTGTAAGGGTCGATTTATGGAGAACGTGTTCATATCTCCATCTGCTCTATTTTTCAATTACTGGTATGTGTAAACGTGCTACACTGACGTTTTTAAACATTTTTTCAGCATCTCACGTCATGAGCACTGGGTTCTATAATTTGGTCAAATTGAGTTGCAGTTTCTGGATGTTCTTGTCTAAGGGACACCAATTTCTGTCTAAAGTACTTTTGTGTTAACGGCAGTCAGTATGTTATTTTATGAGGTCACTTGCAACGTAGTTAAGAGCCATGTCAAATCTAAAGATTAGTGTCTCTAATTCCAGTAGTTTCAGCAAAACAGCGTTGCAAATGAATTAAAGCTGTTTTTGTACATCATCTCATTTCTCTGCAACTTACGTAAAAGTACATGCAACGGAATATGAATTGGACGTTAAGATGACTTAAGACTTTCAGGACACTTTTATCATCTAAAAACAAGATTCTCTAATCTTTTCGTTTGCATGCATCTACGATTAAAAATATTTGGCACACAGACGTCACATAAAGGTACATGATGAGATGAGATGAACGGGACATTAAGATTATATTTTCAGGCTTTGAATCTGGGGCAGATGCATTTCAGTGCAGTTTGACAGAATAATTTTACCGTCTGAAAACAATTTAGATTATTTGAACAAAATCCTGATTTGAGAGGTCGGTGGACTGCACCGTAAATCTGATGGCTCGCCGTTTGACCTTTGGGGGGAGGGGAGGTTGAGGGAATCCTTTGAAGGATTACGTGTTGTTTACTTGCTTAAATGTCGTAACATCTTAAGTGCCCAGGTCAAAGTAATCCCCTATTGTTTAGAACTGACCTGCCTGTGAGCAGCCCTGCTACAGTCACTGCTCCATTTGAACTACCTGTGTGGATGCTAAACATCATTTTAACCCACTTTATAATATGATTGGTTGGTTTGTAATGGAAAATAACACAACATTGAAATTTATTGTGATTCCTATTTTGACTGTAGACAGTCACGTACATATTGTGACAAAATATTTCAGTTTCTCATGTACACTAATATTCAGTTATTTTATACATTGTTACTTACAACTTACTGCATATCTCAAGAATACATAAAGGGTCTGCACAGTTCTTTAATTACAGCTATTGTAACTATTAGTGAGAATAAGTCAGTGCTTCTAAATAAAGCATGCGAGTCAAAGGCCAGCAGACAAATAGGTCACCACACTCTAGAACAAATTATAAGCCTAGCGGGGGGGCGTTCACACGGTACACTTTATAGCATTAAAAAACAGCAAGGATTGGAAAATAACGGCTAAAATAACAATTAATAAACAGCTCGGAAGAAATGCAAAAACGAGTCCTGTGTGAAATGTGAACACCCCTCTTTGTGGTCCTCCAGACTGGAGACAAACCAACAGAAATATCCCAAGACTCTAGTGCATCCGTCACATGGCACGGCTATAACTGCATAAGGTCTGAATAGGGTCTGAATATTAACAGTATTCACATTCAAATGAATCAATGATTGAAAAGGGCTCGTCTCAATCATCCGATGAGCTGCTCGACTCAAGGGCTTTGGTTTAATAGTCTGTGTTCATGTTGCTTTGGGCCTCCGTCCAAATAATGTTCCCTTTATATCATTCGTCCCGCTCTTCTATGTGCTGTAAAACGATGCTCCTTTGAGACCATCTGTCACTGAGGAGATTTTAGTGTTCATTTGTTCCGGCATGGAAAGTCTAGGCTTCAGTTGTTATGTCATTAATACCAGCATTTCGAGTCATTGTGACTATAAGTCCCGAATTTTTCAAATTAATCCTCCTTTTGGGGATAACTTGAAATTATGTTCAGAAATACCCATAATGGGGTTTCGGTAAATCGTCTTACCCAACAGGAAAAAGTCATTTGACTCCAGAAATCCATCTTCCACATTTTCAAGTGAACATCTGGGTCCAAAAACATCATTTTAGGGGCAGAAGAGGCTTCCATTGACGTTCTGTTTTCCACATTGATTTATCAACGGGTAAACCATTGCGCTAGTTATCGCAAGGTCACTGGTTCAATTCCCAGAGAATAAAATCTGTACCTTGAATACACTAAGTCGCTTTGGACAAAAGTGTCTGCCAAATGCATACATTTAATGTAAACATTATTGTTTCAGATGCAATATATCAGTGAGCACTGTATAGGTGGTTCTGGAAACTCGTATGTATTTCACCTTCAGACCTGCACACATTTACAGAGCCCATTAGAAGACATGAATGGAGATTTTATGTAAAAGCTTGGGTTCCCTCACCATACGTTTTGCGTCCCCTCACAATAATTACGGTTACCTCGCAATAAACTTAACTAAAGGCCGACCGATTTCGCCGAGAGTATTAATCATCCGATTGAATGTTAAAAAATACAAAAAGTATTTCCCAAACCATGAACTGCACAGACATAGATGCTACAAACCAAAATGAATAAAATCCCAGATGCAGGTTATTGTGCAACCAAAATCCCCATAATAACCAGAAAATATTGGTGCATAACGTTGGACTTTTCACTATAAACAAGCCTAAAATACATTAGGGACTCTTATTTTTAAATATCTGTGCTAATAAATACTGTATGAGCAGTCCAAAGGCACATGGAGGAGTAATAAATCAATTAAAAACCTTGGCAACTATCAAGTTTTTTGTTTTTTTGCCAATTATAGTTCCAAAAAAAGCCGCTTTCAGCACCAATTAATCGATAAAACCAATATATTGGTCAACCTCTAAAATTAACCATGGTTTTACAACGGTACATTTAGTACTATGGTACTGTATTTGAAGTCAAACCAGAGTAACCACAACATTTATCATTGATTTATTACAGAATCCATATTTTAACTGTGGTATTTGTAGTGAAACCATAGTAATAATTCAGGAAAATAAGATCTTGGTAATAAAGTTCATAATTTGGTAGTTACTATGGTTGTACTTCAAACACCATTGGTTAACTATGGTTACTTAAGTCAAACAATGAAAATGAACCATGGTTTATTACAATAATCACAGTTCAGCCACGGTATTTATGGTAAAACTAAGGTATCCACAAGATTAACCATGCTAACATAATACTTACAATATTACTATAGTAAAACCATTGGTGTGGAACCCAAAATAATTGCGAGGGAACGCAATGCTATTTCAAAAAACCAATTCCCTCCCTGTCCTCTAATGGACTTCATAAAAAAGCAACATGTTTGCAGGTCTTTCCGTTGTACGGTGTCCATGAATGATGAACTGAATCCCGTTTTTTGGTCTCTACTCACCTAAAAAGACATAAGCAGCCATATGTTGCATGTCTAGGATTGAGTCCCTTTTTCTTCATCTATTCGCCTTCCATTCTACCTCAGATGTCCCGTGGGATTGTAAAAGTCAGCCCGGGACTGTTGGGCCCTGACTGGCTGTTGTTGGAGACAGCTGTTGGGAAGAAGGAGGGGATGTAGGGGATGGTGGCCAGCAGTAGAGGGCTCATCTGTGGGCTGTCGTCGGATGGTAAGGGGATGACCACATCATCCTGGTCCCACACGTGGAAGGCGTTTGCATGGGAGAGAGACAGAGCTGTGGGTAGGCATGTGGGTCTGATGCCTGACAAGTTGCTGTCTTTTTCTACATCATCTTCGTTCGGACCGAGCACACAGTCTGCCATTAGTGAGAATAAAATGAAAGTAAACCAGTGTCAGAAAGTTTATGCCAAATATGTATAAGTAGGACTATAATAGAATATTAAGAACTATATCAGATGTTACAAATAAAAAACAGAAGAACTCCCTATGGGTGCAACATTTTGAATTTGAGGTATTTTTTGCCATTTTTGGGGTCATTTTGAACTGTAGGGTGGGAAAATGGTTGTCTCTTCATCGAGGTAGGGATGTGAGATGTTTCGGGTGAGGTACAAGGAAAATCTTTGGGGGGTTGGGGGAATGGCCTATCCCTAGCACCTAGGGAATCTTAGGGATTGGCCTGGCCCTAGCAACACCCCCAGACCCGGCCATGTGCCATGGTACCTTTTAGAGCAATACTGAATGTGTTGTATTTCAAACTACTTGAATGTACATTATCAAATGATGCTGTGTTGTATGATCATATTTGCATAATAACATACTGATTATTTTATCAAACACTATTTTAGCCTGTTTTTCCATCTCTAAAGTAAGTTGGAGTACAGAAAGTAACAGGTAGTTTTCCTGGAGCAATCTATGGTAAAGTGACTCTCAGTGGTAATGACCTTTAGTGTTAGCAGCCTGAATCATTAAGCTACTTCCACCACACACCTGTTTTACTAAACCCTTTAACTTATTTTAACACGTAAACCACTGTCAGTTTCAGAGTGGCTGCAGATATTTCTTACCTACTATATCATTTGCAAGGTCTTTGATGAGATGTCCCACTATCGCATAGGCAACCGCAACAATAACCAACGCGGCCATTAACAAGTATAAAACCCCCTTTGGTAAAGGTAGAAGCTCGCGGGTCACCGGCTTGTACTGTTTGAACATCGAATCGTCCTCATGTGGAAAGGCGTATTGAAAAACATGGCCAGCCTTGTTCGTAAGGTTGAAACTTGGAACATTGAGAGAATTCATCACAAGCCCCTCTTTCGATGTCGAATCCTTCCAAAAATGAGAATGTGTGTTGGATGTGCCTGTTTTCATCCACAACTTGTAGCCAATGAACGTGTCTGGGATCTCTGAGTAGAAGCACCTCTTGTTATGATCTGGAAAAAAAACAAAAAAAACAATAATAAATAAAAATGAGCGGTTTAAATTGAGTGTTATTATTATTACTTAATAATAATAATAATAATAATAATAATAAAATA
Source organism: Moxostoma hubbsi (assembly GCA_032164185.1). Classification (NCBI taxonomy): domain Eukaryota; kingdom Metazoa; phylum Chordata; class Actinopteri; order Cypriniformes; family Catostomidae; genus Moxostoma; species Moxostoma hubbsi. Next base: position 44,149,112 of record JAVLUX010000007.1, read on the forward strand.
TTACATATTACATGTAATTACATTTATAAAAAATTCTATATAAATATAACAATTATTTGTAAAATTTTTACGTAAACTCAAAGGTGCTGTAAGCGATTTTTTTTAAAACTAAATGACAATTAAATTGCATTCAATTAAATGAATGCAATGAAACTCTGACAGCGCTAGTTTCTGTAAACAGTAAACTAAATAAAATGGCCGCGGTCAGTTTAACGGTTGTCAACATAATGTTGCCACCTTTGCGTTTAGCAACATGAAGTTCTTACAGCAAGTTTAAACCTTCATCGTTTTCCAATTCCTTTGATTTCAATTTAACACATAACTCTTTTTCTCCTTTGAGGTTGCCTTCTCTCTTCATCGCTTTTGGATATTGCCGTCGTTTTGAGGATGTAAACAGCGATCAAAGACTTCGTCGTACACCGGACGATTTCAAAGATTTAGACACTCGTTTTGCGCATGCGCAACCGTGCGCTGTCCGCGGTGCTGAAGTTACTCATCGTCCGCGCAACACTCGATTGATGACAACATTATCAGGCAGCACCAACTTAAACTTCTAAGACCGCCCACTTTCCACCCGCTTCAGTAAAAAGCTCATCATTGGATAGAGGTAAATAAAGTCCCTTTCTCCAGCCTCCAAGAAGGTAATCATGCTGTGCTGGTCAAGGCTGACATCCCTTAATCCCAGCTAAATTAGGGATTCCATGAAGATGGTGATCCCTGCTTTCTTACTGACTTCTGTTTACTCTAGTAAACCAGACTAATCTCGCAAGGGTTTGCATGGAAAGAAGCCACTGTGCGTGACAGAAGCCTAGCCCAATTATACTTCTGATGCTATGGTCGATGCATTATATAGACCCTTTTTAGAGGAATTTGAATGGTAATTTTCATGTGGCTATCTGTTGAGAGAGACAAATTTGGGCTTTGCAACTAAACTAAATGCTAAAATATTTTTGTGATAGCTTATACTAGAAATCTCTATAATGTTTAAAGCGATAAATGCCAGAACTTATGCTTTGTCGCAGGGGCAGGGCCAGGATATTTTCAAAGGGGTGGCCAGGCAGGGGCAAACGATCAGTCTGTGGTGGCACAGAAATGTTCGGGCAGCATTTTTATATGGTCGGACTGTGGGGTGGGGGGTTGATCGGATACAATGACACCCAGGACGGAGAGGTTTGGCGACCTTGGTGTGCGCACATGTTAAGTTTGTACATTTGTACAGAGATGCTTTCACCTCTAAAGAATTAAACTGTACCAAAAAAATGACCAAAACAATGACTAAAACAGAATTTGCGAGTGGGGTGGCCAATGGGGTGGCCAGGCTTCGGTCCATGGTGGCCACGACCACCCCTGGCCACCAGCTTAGCTCCACCACTGCTTTGTCGATGTATGGACCGATACTCATCCTATCCTCAGAGCCTCATTGTCATTTCCAAAAATCAAAGATGGCGCTGCTGTGAATATGGTCTATTGACACATTTTAGAGGACTATCTAATGGATTCATACTCCGGGTAGGGAAGGAGGTATTGCCCCAAGTGAAGGAGTTCAAGTACCTTGGGGTCTTGCTCACGAGTGAGGGGACAATGGAGCGGGAGGTTGGCTGGACAATCGAGGCAGCGGGGGGCGGTATTGCACTCGCTCTATCACACCGTTGTCACGAAAAGAGAGCTGAGCCAGAAGGCAAAGCTCTCGATCTACCGGTCAATTTTCGTTCCTACCCTCGCCTATGGTCATGAAGGCTGGGTCATGACCGAAAGGTCACGAGTACAAGCGGCCGAAATGGGCTTCCTCAGAAGGGTGGCGGGCTTCTCCCTCAGAGATAGGGTGAGGAGCTCAGTCATCCGTGAGGAGCTCGGAGTAGAGCCGCTGCTCCTTTGCGTCGAAAGGAGTCAGTTGAGGTGGTTTGGGCATCTGGTAAGGATGACCCCTGGGCGCCTCCCTAGGGAGGTGTTTCAGGCACATCCAGCTGGGAGGAGGCCTCGGGGAAGACCCAGGACTAGGTGGAGAGATTACATCTCCACACTGGCCTGGGAACGCCTCGGGGTCCCCCAGTCAGAGCTGGTTAATGTGGCTCGGGATAGGGAAGTTTGGGGCACCCTGCTGGAGCTGCTGCCCCCGCGACCCGAGTTAGGATAAGCTGTTGAAGATGGATGGATGGATGGATCTAATGGTTATTTTTGAGGCAATGTCAGTTGAATTTCTTTTTTTAGCATAGCCCGAATTTGGCGCCCACAGTCAAACTAACTAAACACTAAAGTATTTTGTGATATACTAGAAATGTAAATCTATTATAAAGCGATAAATAATTACAGTACTTTGTCAATGAATTGACCGATACTCATCCTAATGGAAGACCTTATTCACAGCAGCGCCATCTTTGATTTTAATAACAACAGACGGCGCTGCTGTGAATAAAGCTGTCCCAAATGACACACTATTCACTATGCACTTAGACATGTAGTAGCCATATCGTCCCAAATGGACACTTAACGTTTTTTACTACACTGAAGCGTTTGCCGTTTAACAGCTGACGGAAGTGATGTTTCAAACGCATGTGATGTGTTGCCGCTAGCTTTAGCGCTCTATCCACCCTCAGCTCAACAATTATATCGCAATAATATACAAATTCACACAGCATGGTTTGATGATAAATTGTTTAACTCAATTTTATAAGGAAGTTTCGCTAGTTGTCGTATTCTCCATTATTTATAATTGTTTTGCCAGATCACCATCGCTGCCGGAAACTCCGCCCCTTTTGCTATGTACGGCAAGCCACGTGCACAGTGCACAAAGTGTCCAACGTTCCTCGCTCCATTTTGACGGTTGAAAAAGCGCATCATCCGGGTACTCGTAGTACGCTTCTTTTTGTTGCATTCAATGTAAACATACTACTCGCACTACTAACACTTAAAAATGACGTCAAATAGTGCAGAAGTTTGCGGTTTTGGATGCACATTAAGTTCTTCTAAACGTGTGTCTATGTAGCGCCAGGTGAAAATATGCACTCTGACTAACTTGCTTTTTAGAAAACCTTTTTTGAAATGCTGTCAAAATGTACTCAGTGGAATTAATACTCTTTAGTAGATTTACTTTTTAAGACCAACTCTTGGATGCAATATGTATTGTAATATTACAGACAGTTACTAAAAGACATACTGCTTGTTCAGTCGCTTGTCATCTCTAGACTGGACTACTGTAACGCTCTCTTTGCAGGCCTTCCTGCATGTGCAATTAGACCTCTGCAAATGATCCAGAATGCAGCAGCACGTCTGGTCTTTAATGAACCAAAGAGAGCACATGTTACACCACTCTTTGTCTCTCTCCACTGGCTGCCGGTTGATGCACGTATTAAATTCAAGGCTCTGATGCTGGCATTCAAAACAGTCACTAGGTCTGCTCCAGCATACCTAAAATCATTTATGCAGATCTGCACTCCCACCAGAAGCCTGCGGTCAGCTAAGGAACGGCGCCTTGTTGCACTAACACAAAGAGTCACGGACCTTTTACGGACTTTCGGCTTCATCATACCGACAAACCCAACTCCATCCATTAAGCTGACTCACTCTCTGTCTTCAAAACAATGGGTAAAAACACATCTTTTCCATGAGCACTTAACCAGTCACTAATTAGAAAATACAAAAAATTCTTGTTGCACTTTAATCTGTTTTGAATGCTATTTTGGATGCAAGTGAAACTTTGTAATATGGCACTTTTCGTACAAATGTCTCCTTAAGATGATTTGCTTATGTTTTCCACTTTTGTAAGTTGCTTTGGATAAAAGCATCTTCCAAATGAATAAATGTAAATGTAAATGTCATACTTGACATGCATACTATGAATTCTTAAGCAAATCTTTTAAAGTACACTACCGTTCAAAAGTTTGGGGTCACTTACTCATTCTTTATTTATTTATTTATTTCACATTTTAGAATAATAGTAGTCAGCAAAACTATGGAATAATAGAAATGGAAATATGGGAATTATTTTGTGACCAAAAAATCCAAAATAAATCCAAAACTATGTAATATTTTAGCATCTTCAAAGTAGTCACCCTTTGCCTAGATTTTGCAGACATGTACTCGTGACATTTTCTCAACCAACTTCTTGAGGAATCACCCCGGGATGCTTTTTAAACAGTATTGAAGGAGTTCCCATCTATGTTGGGCACTTATTGGCTTCTTTTCTTCATATTTTGATCCAAGTCATCCATTTCAAAAACTTTTTTTTTTTAGGAAATTTTAGATTTGTAATTAAATAAATGTATATGTTTTGGCAGAATAATATTTTGTCTACAAAGTTAATTTCAAACTTTTAAGCATACACCTTCAGATCAAAAGATTTTTAAGATCATGAGAAACATTTCAGACAAGTGACCCCAAACTTTTGAACGGTAGTGTATATTATAGAGAGTAATTGCTGACTTTGTAAAATGCAGTTATTTGATAATATAAGATGGCAGGTAAACATCTCATCACAAAGATACTGTTAAGAGACTTTGTATTGTTACAGTTGGCAAGAGAAAGGCATTACAGCAAGTGCCAGACATTGCATAACACCATTAGGCTGTTTGTTGGCGGCAACTTCCAGGAGGATTTTGTCTTTGAACTTTGTTCTTGATTCATGGAATCTTTCACTTGGACCTTCGCTTAAATGTTTAGGCTTTGTCGAATCATTGTTTATATTAAAACTGGACTAAGACTCAGTGTTGAAGATGAGTCGAAACTGTATGTTGTGCTTCATTATAAAGTAAAATTTGATGTTGACTTTTTGAAATAGTTGATCTTTGCTTTACCTCTGGGTCAGGGTCAGAAATTAAGGGGAACTCAGGGGGGAAATGCTACCAAATGTTGGGGCAAAAAAATGCCCTCTTAAGGAATTCTTCTGTTTTTAATATGTAACAACTGATCCAGTCATTCGTATTCTATTATAGTCCTAGTAATGCATGTTAGACTAAATATGAGTTGATGTTGACTGATATTTAGGGTAAGAGGTAATACATTCTCAATCTTAAGATTTCAGATTGAATTAAAGTCAACGGATGACTTTTGTTGTAAACTGTTAGATAAAAAAATGGCCCTGAAAACCAAATGCATGGGCAAATATTGCCCCTTCATGAAATGAAATGAATTGAAACTGAATTGACTCTTTACCAGAACAATCTTTTGGGAAAGTTCTGTCCAGATATTGCTTAATAAATGTTAAGCTACCGCTATATCAGCCTTTCTCTTACATAACAGTGTGGGAGGATTTCTTGATTTCATAATGGCTCACTTGAAAATCAGCATGGCTTGACAGAACTGTATTAGCCGCCCATGCTAGTTGTTGTGCTCCACTACACGAATAAACCTTTTATCTGCTCATTGCATTTCCCTTAAAACTCCGCCCCTTTCACTAAACAGAGATGATCACACTGTAGGGTCAGTGGGTGGCAGGAACAGTGTGTTCCAGTCTCAATAGATCCAGCTAGAGAGATCCCTGCATTAAGAACAATAACAATAATTACAAGAGTGGGAGATAAACACAAAGGAATCCATTGATATTAAGGAAATGACATATAGTGCCATATCTAACCGGAACAATATTCTGTGGAGATATGAGATAAATATCTAATAGAGTTACAGAGTTACGTTTGGATACAAGTAATCAACGCCTGAAACATCATCCCGACTGAAACATGGGTACAGTGAAGTAGGCCTGAATGGCTTTCAGTTATTTGAGGGTCCAATGAATTCCAAGTGATATCAGGAAATTCCTCCGATGAATATCAAGGTCAGAAAAGTAATGGCCTGCATCATCCAATCACTGCCAACCATGGTTAAAATAAAATTATACTTTATAAACTCTGAATCTATGTACTGATGATCATTGTCCCATGTGTGCCAAACATGTTGATTGGTCCAAACATCATCTGCAGCCTGAAACTGAACTTCAAATAGGAAGTTTGGATTGAATGCCCTTTCAATGGGGACATTTTTTGTCCTGAAGGTCCTGAGTGTATGGAGCTAAAAGAGTCTCAATAAAGATAAATGCACACACTACATTCACAAATGCACACACTACATTCACAAATGCACACACATGATTCATACATGCACACACAGGATACACAAATGCGCACAAAATTCACAAATGCACACACACAATTTAAAAAGCACAGAAGATTCACAAATGCATAAAAAAAATCATAAATGCACACAAAATTCATAAATACACACAATTCAGAAATGCAAACAAAATTTACAAATGCACACAAGATTAAGAAATGCACAGGACAAGATTCAGAAATGTATTTCTGATGCACACACAAATATATCTTGATTTACAAACTGTTTGCGGTCTGTGAACTTCACTGCATTTGTGTGTGAATTTTGAGACTCCCCTGACTTGGCTCAACACACAAATGCATTTTTTTAAACCGGGAATGATCTGAAACCAATCAGATATCTCCCTTGTTTTAGCCAATCACAAGAACGCACCCCACGTGGGGGATTGTTTACTTATAAGCCAATCACATGAAAGCCTTCACACAGCGTGCATGTGGTGCGGGCATGGGCGCGGGCGCGGGCGCGTTCACGTTCACTTTCAGTCAGTTAACTTGAGTCCTCAACATGGCTTCTGGCAACGACAGGGGAGCGGTAAGTATAACTTAAAGTGTTTAGCTAGTTATCTCCTTGTTATGAGATGTTGTTTAATTGTTAATGTTAACCGGTTTATTTGTGCAACTATCAACATAAGCTAGCGAGCTGAGCTACTAGCGAACTACGCTAGCGCATCTACATGCTAATAGGGTCAGGCTAACGTTAGTAACGTTATCTTTCCTTAAAGTTGAAATTCCTGTGAATTAAGTGACTGTTTGACAGGGTCTGTCGCCCCAAGCCGAGGTAGCAGCTCGGGCTTTTGTGCAGTTATTGGCCCGGGAGCTGTCCTCGGCTCCAAACGCACCGAGAGAGAGTACAGCAATCAGGGCTGGAGGCAGTGCTCCTCTGCCGGTTAGCGATGGTAGGGTGAGACAGGCTATGAGAAGGTGATCCATTTAACTTATTAGTTTTACATTTGCTAGTAAAGTATAAAGAGAGGCCATAGTCCCTCATCTAACTGTTATTATTGCCCTCAGCCTGGTAGGGTTGGGAATCTGAACTCAAAAACTAATTTTATTCTGGGGGGTGTTCCATGCAGGTTCTGGATTTGTCCCAACTTTATTTCAATTAGCTTAATTGGCATGAATGTTTGGGTGAAGAATGTTGGTAAAGCAGAAATTCACATAAAAATTTACATTTGGTGCTTAAGAAAAGATTAATCTGTCCACCAAAGTTTTTGGTACATAGATAAAGTGTTATGTATTGTTTATTAAGTGACACATGTTTACTTTACTGACAGTGAATAATATTATTCTGACACATTTAATATTGGTGTCTGGAACAGTAATGAATAGCGTTAGTGTATTTTGTGCTGTTATTGAGACATTATTTAAATTATTGAAAAGTAGGTATACGAAACCCAAAAATATCGTTTCCCTACAAATCTTTTTGTCTTTCCCACGTCAGACAGTTTTGGGCAAGTTCTAGCTCTTCTGAGCCCTTTGGTGTGAACTGACTGGGTTCCGAAAGGACATTAATATGAAAGTCTGTCCTTTTCACAATGCAAGGGGCAGAGGTAGAGAATCGTCGTTTTCCTCTTGGCTGATCAGTATTAAACATACTCGGGAACTGTCTGACGTGGGAAAGACAAAAAGATTTGTAGGGAAACGATATTTTTGGGTTTCGTATACCTACTTTTCAATAATTTAAATAATGTCTCAATAACAGCACAAAATACACTAACGCTATTCATTACTGTTCCAGACACCAATATTAAATGTGTCAGAATAATATTATTCACTGTCAGTAAAGTAAACATGTGTCACTTAATAAACAATACATAACACTTTATCTATGTACCAAAAACTTTGGTGGACAGATTAATCTTTTCTTAAGCACCAAATGTAAATTTTTATGTGAATTTCTGCTTTACCAACATTCTTCACCCAAACATTCATGCCAATTAAGCTAATTGAAATAAAGTTGGGACAAATCCAGAACCTGCATGGAACACCCCCCAGAATAAAATTAGTTTTTGAGTTCAGATTCCCAACCCTACCAGGCTGAGGGCAATAATAACAGTTAGATGAGGGACTATGGCCTCTCTTTATACTTTACTAGCAAATGTAAAAATAATAAGTTAAATGGATCACCTTCTCATAGCCTGTCTCACCCTACCATCGCTAACCGGCAGAGGAGCACTGCCTCCAGCCCTGATTGCTGTACTCTCTCTCGGTGCGTTTGGAGCCGAGGACAGCTCCCGGGCCAATAACTGCACAAAAGCCCGAGCTGCTACCTCGGCTTGGGGCGACAGACCCTGTCAAACAGTCACTTAATTCACAGGAATTTCAACTTTAAGGAAAGATAACGTTACTAACGTTAGCCTGACCCTATTAGCATGCAGACGCGCTAGCGTAGTTCGCTAGTAGCTCAGCTCGCTAGCTTATGTTGATAGTTGCACAAATAAACCGGTTAACATTAACAATTAAACAACATCTCATAACAAGGAGATAACTAGCTAAACACTTTAAGTTATACTTACCGCTCCCCTGTCGTTGCCAGAAGCCATGTTGAGGACTCAAGTTAACTGACTGAAAGTGAACGTGAACGCGCCCGCGCCCGCGCCCATGCCCGCACCACATGCACGCTGTGTGAAGGCTTTCATGTGATTGGCTTATAAGTAAACAATCCCCCACGTGGGGTGCGTTCTTGTGATTGGCTAAAACAAGGGAGATATCTGATTGGTTTCAGATCATTCCCGGTTTAAAAAAATGCATTTGTGTGTTGAGCCAAGTCAGGGGAGTCTCAAAATTCACACACAAATGCAGTGAAGTTCACAGACCGCAAACAGTTTGTAAATCAAGATATATTTGTGTGTGCATCAGAAATACATTTCTGAATCTTGTCCTGTGCATTTCTTAATCTTGTGTGCATTTGTAAATTTTGTTTGCATTTCTGAATTGTGTGTATTTATGAATTTTGTGTGCATTTATGATTTTTTTTATGCATTTGTGAATCTTCTGTGCTTTTTAAATTGTGTGTGTGCATTTGTGAATTTTGTGCGCATTTGTGTATCCTGTGTGTGCATGTATGAATCATGTGTGTGCATATGTGAATGTAGTGTGTGCATTTGTGAATGTAGTGTGTGCATTTATCTTTATTGAGACTCTTTTAGCTCCATATGAGTGTGACTATTTTGTGTACACAGTGTATTATAGATGTATTATAGGAACTGAGGTTGAAATATCAAAATTCCCCCCAAAATACACACCTTTTGTAAAATGTATGCCATTAGCATTAACACAACCAAAATCGAATAAATAAATAAATAAAATGAAAAAGACACAAATGTCCCGAAGGTCGCAAAAGGGTTAATCTACGATCGCTGTGTTTTATTTATGCAAATCTGGGGCAATGATATGGATTAATCATGTTGTAAACAACGTAATATAATTCATTGTAGCAAATTAAATCCTTGAAATATCACGAATTACATTTCATAATAATACTGAACTTTTCAAAAGATTCAGAAGTGTTTTTATTTATCTACAAACAATCAAATTTCCCTGGAAGTTGACAGTTTCTATCCGCAGCGCGTCCACGCGCAGGTCACGCGCATCATTTTGAGGCCTCTGTAGACTTGAACAAACGTAAACAACTCCGAATTAACTCGCTAAACTAACCACATGTTCGTTCATTTCGACGTATAAACTGTTATAGTTGAAGTTAAAATACCCAGAGACGCGTTACTCGACTGTGAAACTGTATTAAACGTGCAGGTAAAAGAAAACACGTTTGCTTAGCAACAAGCTCGTTGAAACGTGAAAAGATAACATGCTAATCCGAACGAAATTAGCATATTCAATTAAATATTAAATAATCTCGTTAAATTTGCCTCGAGTTTTAAAAGAGGACACCTTGTATTGCAGGGAGTGGTGAAATTACACATTTAAGTACTAAAAAACATCACTAACACCCTTAAACTAACAAAAATACAATGTTAAAACCATTGTTTTTGGACATAGTATTCTTTTAAATACCGTGGAGAACCTTTAAATACAATATTGGCATCATGGTATATATTTTAAAGTGCCATGATATCACTGAACTGTTTTGAATGGGCTTGTTATATCATGCAAATCATTTAATTGGGTTCCTAAATACAATTATTTCATTATTTATATTTATACACAATTCACAATCGTATTTAACCAAACTACATAATGGCGACTCTTAATACTTTATAGATATTACAGTTTCATTTTCTGTTATTGCACGATTTTCTGTAAAGCTGCTTTGAAACGATGTGTGTTTTGAAAGGGGCTATACAAAAATAAATGACGACTTAATGTGTAATGTTCAGTATTATCATCTTTATATATTCACTCCATCAGGCCATGGCTCAGCACTTTTTTGGAAACTTAGACTCCACAACTTTGCAGTCAACTCCCAAAGCTGGTCATCACCAAGCATCGGCAAAGGTGGTAAGACATCAACGTATTGTGGTCGTGTCAGACTTATTCAACAATGCTTCATGACCGTCTTGTCAATCCAGGTGCCTGATGAGGGGCGTAGCGCAACAGGTGAAGCGCTAGCGTTTGTAAGTCTGGATGACAGCATTGAGCCGCAGAGGTGAGCCAGAAGCTATTCTAGTTTAGTCCATATGATTTGATTATGAACACCCCTCATTTCATCTTTCACCCTTTGACAGTGAGGACTCTGGTATCGGTATTTCAAAAACCTCATCCAGAAATTCAGCGGCCAACAGCACGATGGAAGACGTTGACCTGTTATCTCCCACAAGTTCAAGTATAGATGAGATTGGAAAGAAAGCACAGGACCTTATCGAGAGGATCAACGAGAGACGGGCCATGGACCAACACGTGATGGACAGCTTTGAGGAAAAACTCATTAAAAAGGTTCTCGCAATGATATACAAAGCACTGGTACAACGGAGACAAAGAAAGACATTGAAAGTTTAACATATTTAACATTTCTGTGTGTATTCGTGCAGGTGCGTGAGATGTGTCAGCAGGTAAAGGAGCAGATGTTTGTGTTTTATGAGCAGCACAGTCAGGGGATGGAGGCCAGCATTGGTGAGCTGTCCGAAGTGTTGGAGAGGAGCAGTCAGCTGAGTATGGAGCTACAAGGAGCCAGTCAAACCCTGGCAGCCATTAACAAGGGCCTGCAGCACAGCACTGAGCAATAGATGCACAACTGAGCAGTGCGGCAATAACAGAATATGTAGAGTCTCAAAGGCACGGCGCACTTACGGCACAAAACGAGAAGTAGAAGTGCATTTAGCACTGATTGATCTACGCAAACATCTTACCAGTTATTTAAATTAATTATAGAGGCGGTGCGTCTTGTTTCCTCACAGTAATTTAATGCATTATAAGTCCCGAAGCATCCATGTTTGAAAGCGAACTTGATATGTTAGAAGACGTTGAAGAATTGTAATGTTGAGTCCGAAATTAATATGTATTTTGATGTATTTAAATGTCTACGTTTCTTTGAAATAAAATGTAGTTTGGTTAACAACAGCGTCGTTCGTGTCTCAGTGACTAGGTCTGAGCTTGCCAGGATTAAGGCCTTTTTAAACAGCATTTTTGTTTGAAATCACATACAATTTTTTACGCCAGTTCTCTTACAACTCTAAATATAGACCACAAGAAAGACAAAAAAAAAAAACACTTATAAAATACGATAATGATGCAGTGCCATCTGTGTAATGAGAATAAAGTGGATACACTATAACTTCTTTTATTTTACAATTTATTCACCAGCTTTAAATCTATAAAATAGTTTCGGCTCATAACAGCATGCATGCAAGAAAGATTTGGACCCACTTTTTATTAGGTGTCTTTAACTACTATGTACTATGCATTTGATGCAATGTACTTTTTATGTAAATACATGGTTGCATTGTACTTACATTTAAAGTACCTGCATTTAATAACATCTGAGGTTACACTGTTAACCCCTAAACCTGGCAGTACAGTAAATGGTCTGCACTTATATAGCGCCTTTTTAACCATATCGGTATTCAAAGCGCTTTACGCTGTGACTCTCACACACACACACACACACACACACACACACACACACCAATGGCGGCAGAGCTGCATGCAAGGCACTAGCCTGCCATTGGGAGCAACTTGGGGTTCAGTGTCTTGCCCAAGGACGTCATGTGGGCCGGGATTCGAACCACCAACCCTACGATTTTAGGCCAACCCACTCTACCAACTGAGCCACAGCCGCCCAGCAAACAGCAAATGTGAATCTTGTGAGAATTTTGCAGAACAATATGTAGTTACAATAAATACATTGTATTGCATGTATTTTAATGTTAGTGCATCGTAGTTAAAGACTTGAAATATAAAGTGGAACCAGATATTTTAGCCGGTTTTTAAGATTTATGCATTTCAGTTTCATTAAAAAAATAGAATTGAATTGTGTTATGTTTAACAAAATTATATTAATAACACTTAAAATATTGTTTTCATTTCTTAACCCTTAAATGCATGGTAATTATCCCAAACTCTCGTACAGATCCGGCACTTACTGTATGTCTATAAAAATGAGAGAGATAATGAAACAAATCAAGAACAGGATTCATTATATTATCACTGAAATTTCAACTGGCTGTCAAACACAAATTGAGCTACACGTAACACACGATCTACACATGTGTAATGTACATGTATCCTATGTGTATTTTCTCATGTACTTGAGTCGAAATAGATGCACAACTTACATTATATCAGTAGTAATCCCAAATGACAAGTCATATCATACTTTTCACGTGTTGTACTTGCTATAGTTTACTTCCATCAGATAGAAATGTCTGATACATCAGTGCCACCTTAAATAATACATAACGTGTGTGTATGCGCATATAAAATACTGATAATTCACCATTTCTGATAGTTCAGTGTTGCACAGAATGTCAATGTGAAAAAGTATTGATTTATTTATATGAATATAGCACTCATTTATCTTGTAATACGCAAAGAAATAGATATCATGTGATAGTAAATTTAAATAGATATGACATAATTATAACAAATATAATTTATGGAAGTGCAAATAACAAGACAGACTCTGCATACCGTGGTTCTCTAGAGACCCTATAGAGCTTCTGGTACTTAAACAATTATACATGGATTTTTGTTTGCCGTTTTTTTTATGTTACACCATTTATAAGACATAGATTGAGGAATACTAAAAGAGGTGTGGCCACAACTCCAAAAAAAACAGTACAGAGGGTCTCCAGAGACCTGAAGTATGCATGTCAGAGGTCACGATTACTCGGTTCAATCTGAAGGAAGTTTGTTATGCAACTGAAATGCGTAAACCTTAAACTGATTTTTCTTGGGGGGTGAATAGTTGTGTCAGCATTAATGCAAAAACAGTCAAACATGCACTTTTTTAACTTGTTCTACTGTTAAAAAAACCTACTTTAAAAAACCTGGCGATCTAGTTAGAACAGAGAAGAATAACTCTTTGACAGGGACTATATAAAGGACTTAAAACACTTTTAGGTTTTTCCACCTATGAACACAGATTCAGATCCATTTTCATTATTAAAGACTTTATTATTAGAAGTTGGTGGTAAATGATGCATCCCCTAGATAGCTTCCGGGAACTAAATGGCCTATTGGTAACAGGCAGCAGCGTTCAGTGTGCATGACCTGTCCCGCTGGGGACTGAAGAGACAATGCCTCATTATTTCCACCGTGAAGGACTGCAGTCCAGCGATGGCTCGGCCCATGATAAGAGCGTGGATATCATGGGTACCTACAACCGAAGAGAACATTCAGTGTTAAATATATTTGCAATGTTGAGCAAAAAAACTTTGACTAAATAACACGTAACTGGTTGCAGTTTAACCTCGTGCGACCCCTCGTCCACATGCGTGGATGTTGCATTATTTAATTTCATTTAAACCGACTGACCTCAGTTCAGGAGACTCTGAGCTGTTAGTAAAGGGTTACCCTTTCGACATACGGAGTCATGTGACAAAACAACATGGTGCCGATCACAGCGGAGTTTGTCTGTAGGAGAAATGGCAACAAAACTACATCTGGTAAGAAACCTCATTCAGTACAATGAAACCTGTTTGAGTCAAAAGAGTAGAGTCTCTAGTTTCATCCGATATGCCACTTTTTTATCTTTATTTGAGTGATTTATCGCAAAACGACATGCTGTTAAACACAATGACCACGTACGTGGATTACAGGGTTATTATCATTTAAAATCACCTATATCACATTATCAGGCTTTATATGGAGTTAGGATGAAAATAAGATGCATTTCCAACTGTTCTGAGCAGGCACGTGCACACATAGACACACACAGCTTTCCTGTCAAACAAATACATTTATTGAAAAAATTTAAATATCATGTCGGGAGATGAGACTCTCAGTTCCGATGCCCTCTCACCCTCCACGTCTCCGAGCAGCACACATTGGCACATCAGACAGACAGGCAGGCAGGCAGACAGACAGGCAGAAGCCCCTCCCAGCTCCTATCCCAGTTTTGTTTTTCTTGGCTTGTGTGGAGGTGAGTGGTGATAAACAAAAAGACTAAGCTACCAGTGCCTCGACTTTACAGCTAATTAGCTGAAAGACCAATATAGTTAACTTGTGTCTCGCTAACATGCATGACTCATGAGTTACTAGCTAATGTAATAAGTAAGCTAAAGTTTAGCAAAGGCAATATATCATGGCCATGCAGGCTAATGTACTGTACTTACTGGAGACAGTACAGGTGAATACAGTCAAATGTATGTCTAAATAATGTCATCACAATCGCCACATTGCTATGCAAATTAGGCGTTTACACGTTAACTAATTAAAATGTGCCAATTTGCATACCTTTGACAATTTTTTTTTAAATAAATAATTATGAGAAGTGCCCTTTTTTTTCCACTTGAGCCCCAGCACACCATAATATCAGTGCACATCCTTGGTTCTGAGACCAGTGCAGACAGACAGCACACTGGAGGTTAAGTCGTTCACTAAATAGGGAGCAAGGGGGCATCCTATAGCCAAGTGCATTCAATCATGGCTTATTTTGGGCTTGTTTTTCCAGACCAAGTTGCTTGTTGTCTGGTGAGATCTGGCAACACCTCAACTGGTATTTCACTCACCCCTTAGCACAGAGCACTGTCACTTTAAAAATAACTTTATTAACCGTTCTTTTTAGTTTTAACCGGTAAACTTTTGGAAAGGAGGAACTTCTGAACCGGAACGCAAAAACACAGATTTTGCTCAGAACGAACCGAAATGGAAGACATTTCGTTTTAGCGTCTGATCAGTACATTTACATGCACTTTAAATGTTTGATTTTGGTCGGACTAAAGCAACAATTTATCTTTTTATATATATATAAATAATGCAATTGTAGCTCGGCTTCATCCAGCATGTATACAAGTTATTTGGACTGCAATAGAGCACAACAGGGTCTGGGACAGCCAACTAGATTCGAATGTGCACTGAAATATTACCAAAATTCAAATTATATTCAATTTTTAAAAACATAATTTTAGGGAGGGTAAAAATCTACAAGACATCTGATTTTTAAATTGATGTTATCTCCTATGTCCACAAGAGTGTGCAACCAACCAATATAATCTAATCAGCACCATGTTGTAGCAATTGTTTATTGCAAAGAACTTATTGTGACAAATGTGTATAAAATGATCAAGTCAAAACATTTAGGTAGTTCATATAGTCAAATATTCATAAACATTGTTTTATGTTAACTTTATGCTAACTATTGTTGCACTACCGCCAGTGTTCATTTTTTTACAGGTTTTTTTGTTTTAGTCTTTTGATGAAAATGTCTTTTAAAATTAGTCAATATCATATTCATTCATTTTAGTCAGTTGTACTCGTTAATCTGTCACTAACGTTTTTTTTAAATGGGAAGCAATATATCCAGTAAGTCATTGAGGGTGTAGGGGAGACCGACACGATTTCGTCATTCACAATGCATCATGGGACCTCTATAACTACAGAATCATTTCATACAGTGACACTTCTGTAGATAAAGTGGACTTGGTCATGGGTTCGGTTCCCAGGGAATGCACATATTAATAAAACGTTTACCTTGAATGCACTGCAAGTCACTTTAGATTAAAGCATGAAATAAATAACAGTCTGTAAGATGATTGTGTTATAGTGCCAGTGATACGTGACTACAGAATGATAACTCATAACTGCACATATCTCGGTCTCACCCCCAGGCCTGAAACTTTAGGCAGCAGGTTCACTCCTGGCACTTCCACCTCGTCCATGATGATCATGCCAAGGCAGATGTCCACAGGGAGAACTTGCCCTCGATCTTGGAGGCGGAGAGACCCTTCATGCCATGTTCCAAGATGAAGCCACGTACCTTCCCCATCATCATCACATTTGGCCCACACCACGCAAATATCAGCCACTGGCGAGTTTGTAATCCTGCATGCCGACGTTGCTTATCCATATTTTATAATAATATCTAATTTTTATCTAATGTTTGTATTTATTACTGTTCACATCAACTGAATGCAGTCCTTAAAGAAAGGCTCATGGCACCACCATGTGGAAACAAGTTATAAATGATCTAGAATGTTGCTTGACCTTACTGACATATCTCGAATGTTATTGACATTAGCCAGATGGCCAACAAATAACAACAAATCTATTGACCAATAGGCTTCATAATAAGAATAATGCATCACTAAGTCTTGGAGCCGGTGAGGGTGAAGGTGCAACTGGATGGGTTGTATTTGGCTCTGGTCATAGCTAAATGTGGATGATCATAATTGAAATAACAGGCCCTCATAAACTCTGCCCAACCTCGTGCGACCCCGTGTACACAAGCGTGGACGTTGTATTTTGACTTTGTAAGGCTGACATCAAGATGTCGTAAGAGTCAAAGAACTCTGCGAGAACCAAGTCATAAAAGCTCTCACACAGAAGAACATTTTCACCCGAGTCAACACATCCTACTGAGCAAGGACAATAAAACACAAATCTCACATCTGACCTCTACCTCACCTCAGGCCAATTTAGGCCTACTCTCAAAAAACTCACAAACATCTGCCCCCCCCCCTCCTCCTTCCCCTTCAGCTCAGAATCACTTCAAACTTACCTAAGATCTGCATGTAACAAAATATCATATGTGATGTATACAAATAATGTGACTTGGCATGTTTGGTATAATTATAAATGTCTCAGTGCGACTGGTATAATGGTCTCTTTCCCATGTTGATAAATCTATTGGCAACAAAGTTATAAAGTCTTTGCCAAATGCTGTATAATACTGGAGGTCTGTCCCCATCTCTGCCTGTATGTTAATGAGGTATGTCCCCAGGACTTCCAAACCTAACCACTCCCAAAATTCCCTTTGTTCATGATTTGGGTATTTAAAGAGATGTGTCACATCGTTCGTGGTTCTCTGTAGTCAGATGATCCCACAGAGTTACTGTGTGTAATTTATATCAGGTAATTGCAATTTGAATTTCTTATGTTTTGATAAAATGTCTAAATTTGACTTATTACTGTCTAATTGGAATGGATGAATTTATGATGTTATCTGGTAAATAAATTGATAAATAGATTACGTTAAGTCCATGTTTCCGCAAATTTTCGACCAGACTTTAGAGCTCCGACTAACTAATTGGCATTATTTCTAGTGTACTTAGTGTGTACAGGCTCAATAGGGAATTTCCGTTTAGTGTCAACCAAGCCTAAATAGGGTGAAGCCTAAACCTCTGGTTATTGTAATATTTTCTAGCTAAGTGTACATAGGAAACTATGGCATGATCATATACAACTATTTTAACTTGGGTATGTTGGTCTATCTTTGTAAATTTAGTGGTCATGACCTCTGGTTAGAAATGTTACTCTAATTAAGTGTTTACTATCTAAGGGGACTAAACAAAATACTTGTAGATAAAAGGGCAAGCAGGAGCAGCCATCTAATTAGTATTTACTCAAATACTGTTTTAATGACCAATACTGGCATATTTGTGACCGTGAGATCTGCGTTCGCGGCCGGCACGAGACTCTCTAAGCGACAGGAATCCGAATGAACGAGTACAATATAAAATAGAGTTAAATATGATGATTCAATGTTAAGTCAAATTTAATAATAATAATTAAGATTAGAACACTAATATATCCTTAGAAAATTTTAATAATTGAAGTCAGATAAAATAAACGAGGATCTTAAAATGAATAATATAGAAATATTATAGTGATGTAATTGGAATGAAATCACTTAAACTGAACGCGAACGATAAGACAGAACACGCAGGAGACCTTCATCCACGCTGTTGGAAACCGCCATTGGACCAATAGGTGGATCCCCCCTTACAAAGTGGTGACCCCGACGTGATCTCCCAACCACAGGCGAGTGACGTCTTTCGAAGCGCCACATTCAGTTCCAACTATTCACAGGACATGAGGTTTGATCTTCTTCTCTATCTTCATCTGCTGTGGTAAGTCTATTCTTTTTTTGCCTATTAGAAGTGTTGAGGGAAAGCACAGACGCACCCCATATAGACACATTTTGTAGAACGGGTCGGAATACCCACTGTTAGACCGGAGACCGAAAATATCCGGTTGGGCCAAAGATATTAGACAAAACCACATGTAGCGGCAGGATACGAGAAAAGAACTCTCTTGATCTGCAAATGAATGATCACTTTGTTCGCACAAACGACGAGAGATCAGACTTAAACTGGAGATAACATCATCCAAAGTTTTATTCTGGTATTCAAAGGAGGTTTGCAACTGGAACTTTAATTATAAAAATCAATGAACACCGTCGCTATTGTGTATGTACTTTGCTGCAACGAACTTCCAACATTTCAAAAGAATGAGCGGGTAGCAACCGTAAACAACTAAAAAGTAGCGATTGAGATATCAACATTGCAAGTCGATGTGTTTGCATATGAAAGGCAAGATTGGGCAAAACAGAGTGATGTGATAAAAATACAAAAAATACATTTATTTTTAAAATGTAGTAACAACAGTAATGTTACTAGCTTATAAATCAGTAAAGAGTACTATGACTACCTATTTTTAAATTTGCAACTGTGCTAAACACTGTTTCTGCTGTAAGTGTTACAATAAACACTTAGATTAAAGGTTGTAAATGCTTCGGGCAGTCCAGACCTTTCGTCTAGAAATAACTGTAATCATGCTTCTCTTGAAATTGTTCATCAGTCTCAAGCTGAATGTGTCACTATGTCGGATATCTCTGATATGACACACTGTGCTATTTACCATATAGCTGCAGTCAAACCATACTGAGTACAAAAGTCCACGTGACTACTAGCAATTTTACACAATTAGCATTAACCTTCAGTAACTTTAAGAAGACTGAAGAACTTCATTAGGCCTTTAAAACTCAAGAACACTCTTTGCAACGTGCATCACCTCTGACCCTGCCCAGCCCCCTTTTCATATTTACATTTATGCATTTGGCAGACGCTTTTATCCAAAGTGACTTACAGTGCACTTATTACAGGGACAATCCCCCCGGAGCAACCTGGAGTTAAGTGCCTTGCTCAAGGGCACAATGGTGGTGGCTGTGGGGATCGAACCAGCAACCTTCTGATTAGCAGCCCTGTGCTCTAGCCACTACACTACCACCACTAGATCACTTCACATGCTCATGCATCTGATACAGGGCCAAATCAAAGCCATGTATTCTCAAAACAGCAGCGAGATGACATATCTCATTCCAGAAAACCTCCAGAGACCAGTAATACAATTATTTGAATTTATACTATTTTAATATAATATAGTTGTATTATAATCACATTATAATATGCATTATATTATAATGACCAAGGATGGCCATAGATGGGGAAAGGTTATGCATGGCATTGCAGATGTATACTAGACATGTATATTTGTAATGACAATGCCAACCGAACAACCTTACCGGGCCTGAAAAATTCTTGTGATTAAATTTCATTGGTTCTCTTATCAGTACCAAGAGGGAGGGTATAGGGTAGTTGTTTGCTGTGCATCAATGCTGTAAAAACAGTGGCACATGATAATGAACCAAATCAACTCTCATGAGAAGCACCAATTTAATTTAAATCTGATCAGGGGAACCATTCCACTGGGTAGACAATGAAAAATGTGTGTAAAATGCTAAACATCAGGCAAAAAAAAAGTCATAACCCTGACACACCACCCTGATAGACCAGAGATCATAGATGATAAAACGTGTGAATAGCACCCTTAAAAAATGCTAAACAGAAAACACGTCACCAAAGATGTGAACTTATTCTTTGACCACAGAGCTGTGTTGTTCAGAAAGTTCCCCAGCAGAACTGGGGCCTTTATCGCTCACATCAGGAGACTGTGCAGACTCAACCACAAAGCTGCTACACATGTGAAACTGCTCTAAAATATCAGCAGTAATTCAGATCTCACCAAAGATGCTCAGTTTAATTTGATATCTGAAATAAAATTTGCATTGGATTACATTAATTTGATTAATAATCCTAATTACACCGAAACGCCACGCTGCTAAACACAACATACACTAATATGTACAATAGCGCATTTATCCTTAGAAACCCTGTATTCACTGTGTATTACCACATTGGGAATCAATTGGTTCATCCAAAATCTGAAAATTGTTGCTTTAAGAGGCTTTATATTGAATTAGGCGCCTTTCAAACTGTTCCGAGACCAGTGCAGACAGACAGCACACTGGTGGTTAAGTCATTCACTAAATAGGGTGCAAGGGAGCATCCTATATATTTCCCATGCAGCCAAGTTCATTCACTTCTATTAAATTATACAATTCCATAAAAAGTTCAGTTTCAGACTGCAGATGATGTTTGGACCAATCAACATGTTTGTCAGACATGGGACAATGATCATCAGTACATAGATTCAGAATGTATAATGTGTAATTTTATTTTAATATGGTTGGCAGTGATTGGATGATGCTGGCCATTACTTTGAATCAGAATTAATTATGCTAATTTATGATGTAATGTCTCAAAAACATAAATTTTCTCCCCAATTTGGAACGCCCAATTCCTAATGCGCTAGTGACTCGCCTCAATCCGGGTGGCGGAGGACAAATCTCAGTTGCCTCCACGTTGGAGACCGTCAGTCCGCGCATTTTATCACGTGGCTTGTTGAGCGCGTTACCGCGGAGACATAGTGCGTGTGTGGAGGCTTCGCACTATTCTCCACGGCATCCACGCACAACTCACCATCGAGAACCACATTACAGCGCCCACGAGGAGGTTACCCCATGTGACTCTACCCACCCTAGCAACCGGGCCAATTTGGTTGCTTAAGAGACCTGGCTGGAGTCACTCAGCACGCCCTGGGATTCAAACTCACAACTCTAGCGGTGGTTGCCAGCGTCTTTACTCGCTGAGCTACCCAGGCCCCCAATAGCTTGGTATTATTAAATATTTCCCAATGTAGTCCCGCTGTCCACATATGAGGACATAATATTTTAGGAAAACTATTTGCAAAGAACTTCAGATAAGGCAAAAAAAACAACAACAACAACTACTGTGTATTTAGCAAATTCAAATATTTTATTAAGGTCCTTTTCCTGATAATAAACCTGTTAACAGTAAACATATATTTCCACGTTCCATGAAAATAAAGCTAAACACTGGTTCATTTTGAGATTTGTGGACTCCATATAGCATATAGTTAATACATATATTCTTCATTTATTTTGATATTGCTACAACTGTTTCACTTAAACCATCACTAAAACTTGAACAATCTGTAGGAAGATCGATCATGTGCCAGTTGGATAAGTTGGGCCAGTCGAGCCATCGGGTTTGCTGGTCTTCCTCTTCTTCTTGTTCCTTCGATGCATCCCATCATAACGTCCTTCTCCAGCGAGTGATCTGTTCGTATGATGTGTCCAAAGTAGGCAAGTCGTAGTTTGGTGATCCTTGCTTCGAGAGACATGTCCGGTTTGATTTGCTCCAATATAGATTTGTTTGTCCGTCTGGCTGTCCGTGGTATCGACAGGATTCGTCTCCAGCGCCACATTTCGAAGGCGTCGATTCTTTTCCGTTCTTGTTTCTTGACCGTCCAGCTCTCGCTGCCATATGTTACAATGGAGAAGATGAGACTGAGCGAGTCGTGTCTTTGTGGGCAAAGAAACGTCCTTCGATTTGAAAATTCTGTCCAATGATTTCATCGTTGATTTTCCCATGGATATTCTTCGTTTCACTTCTTCGAGAGTCGTTGCCTTCGTGTTGATCATTGATCCAAGTAGGCTGAAGTCGTTGATAACCTCAACTTCGTCTCCATCCAGGTCAAGGGTTCGTCGATCGTAATTTTCATTGGTCATCACCTTGGTCTTCTTGAAGTTCAGCAACAGTCCCATTTCCTGGCTCTCTCTTTTAACTGTCCGCAGAAGGTTCTTCATTCCTTCTTCAGTGCCCGCTATCAAGGTAGTGTCATCCGCATACCGTAAATTGTTCACGTTTCGGCCTCCAATTTTGATCCCTTCTTTGACCTCGTCCAGTCCGGCTTTTCTGAAGATTGTTTCAGCGTGCAAGTTGAACAAGAATGGTGACAGGATGCAGCCTTGTCTGACGCCCCGTTCCACTCTGAATCGTTTGGTGTTTCCTTGTGCCGTTCGGACGGCTGCTTCTTGTTGACCATATAGATTTCTGATGAGGCTAGTCAGATGGTCTGGTACACCCATGTTCATGAGTGTTTTCCATAGAGTCTCATGATCGATGCAGTCAAACGCCTTGTTGTAGTCAATAAAACACATGTACATACTCTTCTGGTATTATTTGGCCTTTTCCATCATCCATCGAACGTCTGCAATGTCGTCTCGTGTGCCTCGGCCTCTTCTGAACGCCGCTTGTTCTTCTGGAAGTTCTCTGTCAACGTAAGGCTGCAGTCGTCTTTGTATGATCTTCAACAGAGATGAAACACTAGAGGAAAACAATGAACATAATACATAATAAATAATGATATAAAACAATTATTAACATAACTAATTAACATAAATATGAATACTTATATTATAAATATAATCTTTATTTTATTTAATATATAGGATTTAATTCAAATATAATACATTACATTATTTGTGTTATATTACATATATTATAATACAAACACACCTTCATTTCTGTTGGCCATTATGATGCGTGACATGAGTTTCTTCTGACAGCAGGTGCGAAGAGTCTCTGATCATGATCTCCTCCTCCGTCAGGAGACCCTCCAGATCTAAAGCATCTCACCAGTTAAACGGCACTTTAGCAGAGGTTCATATAAAGGGTTAGACTCATATAATAAACATGCAGGATTGTAATCAGCAGATTTACATTCATTGTAATAAATATTACAACAAAAAGTAAACATACGTGGTTTCACATGCATCTTTTCACCAGCCTTCTCTGCATCTGATGAGGAAAGGACAACAATAATATTATAAACATATATGCATTCTTATAATGTTATGCAACTATGCACATTTTATGCATGTGTGCATTTTAAATATATGCAAATGAGAATAGTCCAGGTAAAAGAGTCCACTTGTGAAAATGCTTCGATTTTGCATTTTTTAAATTTAACATATTTTTAATAAGAATTATATTATGTGCATAAATTAATTTTTCTAAATCCTAAAAATGTATTTCCAGGTTTAAATTACATTCAGAGGCCCAGATTATCAAAGTGGATTCATGTGGATTTCACTGTATATTGATTGCTTTAATATATAATAAAATAAAAAATATATACTTTCAGATGGCAAAGAAGGTAACATATGTTAAAAGTACATGACTTTAATTCTATAGTTCTGCTGTAAATTGACTCAATTAAAAAAGACTTTGTACAGTTTAAATGACAATAATTGACATCTTTAAGTGTGCAAGATGTCAGATCATATCTGACCCTGTAAAGCAGCGGCTGCTAAAGCACCTCACAAAAATATGATATTGTGAGGTGGTGGTAGCGTAGTGGCTAGAGCACAGGGCTGCTAATCAGAAAGTCGCTGGTTTGAACCCCACGGCCACTATTCTATGAAGAACCTTCTGCTGTTCCTTGCACTCTTGATGCTTTGAAGAGGACGACTCACACTTCTTATTGCCATGACCAGTGCACCTCTGTAAAATAATATTGCATGTTCATAGAGCAACCAAACATTACAATGCATGCATCAAAACAGAAAGAAATTTATAAACAGCATTATTATTATTTTTTATTTATTTATTTATTGGGGGGATTTTCTCCCCAATTTGGCCTGCCCAATTCCCAATGCAGGTTAGTTCCTTGTGGTGGAGTAGTGACTTGCCTAAATCATTGGCCACATTATAGGGACCACGAGGAGGTTAACCCAACGTGACTCTACCCACCCTTCCAACCAGGCCAATTGGTTGCTAAGGAAGCCTGACTGGAGTCACGCAGCACGCCCTGGATTCAAACTTGTGACTCCAGGTTTGGTAGCAGTCGCGGAACTAGTTTTATATTTGGGGTGGCCACTGCTACTTTCGGGCCTCCCTCACACACACACACATTCCCTCACACACATTCCCTTACACACACACACTCACTCTCACCCACCCACCCACCCACCCTACCTCCCTCACACACACACACACACACACACACCCCCTCCCTTCCTTCCTCACACACAGCCTCCATTCCTCACACACACACCCTCCATTCCTCACACTCTCTAACACACACTCCCTTCCTCACACACACACACACACACCCTCCCTCACACACACTCCCTCCCTCACACACACCCTCCCTCACACTCTCTAACACACACTCCCTCCCTCACACACACCCTCCCTCACACTCTCTAACACACACTCCCTCCCTCACACACACCCTCCCTCACACTCTCTAACACACACTCCCTCCCTCACACACACCCTCCCTTCCTCACACACACACACACACACACACACACCCTCCCTTCCTCACACACATACACCCTCCCTCACACTCTCTAACACACACTCCCTACCTCACACACACACACACACCCTCCCTTCCTCACACACACACCCTCCCTCACACTCACTCCCTCCCTCACACTCTCTAACACACACTCCCTCCCTCACACACACCCTCCCTTCCTCACACACACACACACACCCTCCCTCACACACACTCCCTCCCTCACACACACCCTCCCTCACACTCTCTAACACACACTCCCTCCCTGACACACACACACACACACACACACACACATCCTCCCTCACACTCTCTAACACACACTCCCTCCCTCACACACACCCTCCCTTCCTCACACACACACACACACACACACACACCCTCCCTTCCTCACACACACACACCCTCCCTCACACTCTCTAACACACACTCCCTACCTCACACACACACACACACCCTCCCTTCCTCACACACACACCCTCCCTCACACTCACTCCCTCCCTCACACTCTCTAACACACACTCACCCACCCTACCTCCCTCACACACACACCCTCCCTCACACTCACTCCCTCCCACTCTCTAACACACACTCCCTCCCTCACACACACACACTCACCCACCCTACCTCCCTCACACACACACACACTCACCCACCCTACCTCCCTCACACACACACACTCCCTCCCTCCCTCACACTCCCTCCCTCTTTCCCTCACACACACACACACACTCACCCACCCTACCTCCCTCACACACACACACACACACACTCACCCACCCTACCTCCCTCACACACACACACTCCCTCCCTCACACTCCCTCCCTCCCTCCCTCACACACACACACACACTCACTCACTCCCTCACACACACACACTCCCACTCCCTCCCTCACACACACTCCCTCCCACACACACACTCCCTCCCTCCCTCCCTCACACACACACACACACCCTCCCTCCCTCCCTCACACACACACACACACACACCCTCCCTCCCTTCCTCCCTCACACACACACACACGGTTTTCCATGTTTTATGGGGAATTTCCATTATGATTTTTAGAAAATACTGTTTGTACAGTATATCTCCTAAACCTATCCATTGCCTAAATATTTAAATGTACAAAAATGTGGTATGTATGATTTATAAGCTGTTTTTCTGGTATTGATAGTAATAACACACACACACACACACACACACACACACACACACACACACAGTACTCACATTGAGGAAAGTATTGGGTCACTCTGTTTGTCAACTCAAGTGTTGAACATCCTAAATATGTTCAGAAAATAAAGCTTAAGTACCAAGGAGACAAGATACAGTAGCATGTGTCAGATACATTAAATGCTGAGATTATTTTACAAAAATACATAAAAGAATTTCACATTACTTACAGAGAGGAAGGACTTTATAAGTAAGCAGCTCTGGCTCACTGTCTTTCTCAGAACAAGAGGTGTCATACCTTGATACATCTATTTATAACACAAGAACCATTAGTGTATAATCACAATATAAATGCCAGAGCCATCAACAACAACAACACACATGAACCAACATTTAAACGTCCAAACCTGTATACAAAATATGATATTTTGAAGCATGCTGGCAAGTAATGAAGTAACTGAACTAGCTAATCGATATCAAACTGCTAAATGTTTACTCGCTGAAGCTGTATCCTACTTCCCCACATTAGCTAAACATTTGTATACTGTAACTTTCATACTGCGCGATATATGCGTGTATTACTAGCGCAGAAGTAAGCGTAAGGATTGTTATGCTAAATTGCTAAACAATCTCTCTGTAATCTGATTAACTGGTAGATCATTTTAGCCTTATTAACTCACACAGCGTCTCATAAAATTTATTCAGCTAACAAACATGATGCTAAACCTTAACTTTCTTCAAATATGACGTTTTCTTATTCTTCTGTATCTTGCAACTATATTCTCTCGTCCTCGGCTCGTCGTCTGTTTGAAAACTGCGCGCGCTGCCGGCGAACGTAAAAAAAAAAAAGAAACTCTTCTTTAGAGGTTAAATGAGATGTCAATCAGCATCAGCAACTGCCAGTAGCGAATGAAAAGTTGGGGTGGCACCCGGGGTGGCCAATCAGATGTCAGGGATGTCCAGTGCCACGCCTCTGGCTCCGCCTCTGTTTGGTAGGCAGCGTCTTTACTCGCTGAGCTACCCAGACACCCATTATTATTATTGTTAATAATTGTGTTAAAAAAAATTGTATTTTAAATTAAATGGTTATCAAAGTTTCTCTGTATTATTATTCCATTATAAATAATCGTCCAGAACGTCGAGAAAGGAAGTATCACGTGGTGCCTGCCTGTAACTTTTCTCAGCGTTTGTTAGATGGACCAATCACAGTCATTTGTGATTACTTGATGAGAATTTAAAAACCTAGTTTAATTAAAATTTTTGAGGTGTATTTACACTTCTATGTCTGTTATCAATCCCTGTAAGTAAATATGGTCCTCTTTAAGTAAACATACTGTACAGAGTAAATTAAATTAAATAAATATGTAGATGTTGACGTTGTAGCAGCTAACCAGGCTGCACTCCACACATCTTACTTTCTCAAAATACTTAATTCGTATTTCTTCCATCTTTGAGGTAAAAGTTTGCCTAACTTTTGAATTTTCTCCCAACTGTTATTTTTCCTTGAGCTACAAGTTTGCCTCTTTATTTCGTTTCTCTGGAAGTTAGAGCGAGGAAAAAGGAAAAACCCGCGCGCACACGAAATCTCCTGCTTTTTCAATAAAAGCTCTCTCGCGCAAGCAATATCATTCTTCAAACTTTTGCTCGCGCAAACACCTTTTAATACGTGTTTAAAACACCGTCCTTTATAAGCATCCAGCAGCTGGAAATGTTTCAGAATCCACATATGTACCGCGATCCACAAATAAATGCTGTGCTGTGTTTTGTTTGCGAGTTAAAAAATATATTTGTAAATATTTTTTTTTTTAATTTGCAAAATGTATTTTACATATTTGTGAGTCTCATTAAATGTATTTGTAAATCTCTTTCCATTTGTATATTCATTTGAAACAAATATAACCCCATAGATGTTTAGTGTATAGTTTATATAAAACACATCTATTCTAAGTGCACGTAAAACTGTTTTTCTAAAAACTTTTCTTACCTGAAACATCGCGTGCACTCTTCTGATTACTCCTTATTAGTTATGAACTGAAGAGTCACGTAGGGATTCTATTGGCCTTGAACGCAAATGTCAGTCCCCAAGGTGCCCTCTGATTGGTTTAACTAGCTGTCAATCAAAAAGGGCCAGTTCCACTCACACGCTAGTATCTGCTGTCATGACTCGCATGAGTCCAGTCTGCAGTTCCTCGAGGAGTGACAAGAACACAGCGCTGTAATTCAGCACAGTTTAAAGTGTAGTTTTTAGTTTAGTGCATACACATTAATCTGAAACGGATGTGATGGACGAGGATCCTAAATACGGCAAGATTATTTCGGCTTTAGTGTTTTGTGCTTTCTCGTGATTTGTTGTGATAGTTTGAGGTTGAAACGGATGGTTGTAGTAACCCCTCCCATATGTTGTTATTATTTTTAATTAGTGATTTAAGTAACCCTGCCACCATGTTTTTTTTATGTATGTTTACATAAAGCATGTGGTGTTACCTTGTAGTTTTGTCAATACGCCTAGTTAAGGAGGTGTCTGAGCTATATGAGACTGTACATGTCATTTTATGGTGAAATATACTGTGTTTTGTTGGTTTTTAATGGTATTGTGTGTATGCATGAGTTGTAGCCAACGCCTAAATGTGTTATAAAGCTGCACTATAGTCCAACTATAAACCCCCCCCTCCCCCTCGCCCTCCCCTCCTAATTTCATGTGGTGTTTTCTTATTAATTTCTAAACAAATATAAATGGCTAAACCAAATATTTTGACCTTTGACACATTTTAACAGCTGACCATGTGGGGCTTTTGCATTTCCATCATATTTTCTTAATGTTGCATGTGCCAAAATGGCCCAAATGTTGATATGCTGCATTTCAGGGTTAAATATTATGATCATGAAAAAAAATCAAGACACAAACATAGCAAATGCCTGCCACAAGGGTACAGATATATGACACTACACAGCTGTTTGGTGTTGCCAATGAATTAACGTCTTGGCATATTGTCTGTATTGCGTGGGCACCGTTGAATGGGGGAATTGTGGTTTTTCTAATTGCTTGCATATGGTTGTTTTCCATCTGTTTGGATTGTCTTTGTGTTTGGAAAATACCACGGAAAATGATGACATTTGGAGTTTAAAGCTGACGGAGGTTGGATATTTTTGCCTTGCACTTAGGAATATAACTGCCAGTATATTCCTAAACAGGCAGGTCTAAGAAACACTAGTTCAGTTTCTAAGCTATGTAATAATATTACCATCACTTGTAGGAGCTTGGGTAGTTAGGCAGACATATGCTGTCTGGTTTACAAGTCACAAGCTAGCCAATCTTGGTTAAATCCAGACCCTATGAAAGCAACACGATCACATGTGAAATCGGCATGTTGTTTCCAAAAGTTTCAGTACCCTAGGATCGGCAAAATAACACCATCTCTCTGACAAACGGCATCTCCCATCAGACATATTTGGGGGCCACTTCTATTAAAACGAGTGGGTATGGGTCTCTGCGGAACAATAATGGGCAGTTCCCAATCTGTGGACGTTTTCAAACCGGGATGGGCATTTCTCAACTATCCAATGAAAGTAGGGAATCTCAATGTAGTAATAATTTTCTGCGTTTCCACTATCGGGCCAAATGAGGGTGTGCTAGTGCATGCCAGGGCCTGTTGTGTTTCCACTGTCACTTCCTGGGCTTCACTGTGTCTCTTCGGGCATTCTTGGGGCCAATGGCGTTTGGCCCACCGATTACCATTGGGCCAATCAAGGCCAATCGGGGATTGAGGTGGGTTCAGCGTCAAAGGCGGAGTTTCGGCAAACTTGCAAGTCATGTATCCAGCGCACAACGATTAATGAAAAATGCGGGCAGAGTACAAATACGTTAAATGGCACAATGGACAACGCAGTGCCCAAAGAATTGACTTTGTATGGTTTGGTGAACTTTCAAAGATGGTGTGCTGTGACATCATCCTGCTGTTAGTGGAGAGACCATTTGGGACACAAAGTTGATATTCAAGTGTAACACAGATCAAATTCATGGGCAAGGAAGAGGCGAGAAACCGGCTTAACATATAACTTAAAGGTTTAATGGAGAACTCAAAAGACAAACACATAATAAGACGGACGTCCGTAATTGAGCTCTCTCTCTCGATCACCGTCTGCGAGTGGCCTTTATCCCTCTTGACGGCTTAATTAGCCTAATACGGGACCGGGCGTGCGTAATCACGCGCCGGTCCCGCCCTCCACCGTGCCACATTCCTCCCCCGTTCTTTCAGGCTGGGGACCCCCGGCCTGACGTACATCCCCTGGGGGGGGGGCCTCCCGCGCGGTCTGCCGGCAGGTCATCCCCATCAACCTGGACGAGGGAGGGGGCAAGGGGAGGGAAACAAAAAAAACAATTAAAAATGGGGGGGAGGGTTCCTGCACTGGGCAGTACCTCCCCTCCCACAAACACCAGAATTTAAAAAAGAGGGAAAAGGCCAACGCAGAGCGGTAGCGAGAGAGAGAGGAGAGAGAGATTAAAGGAAAAAAAAAAACGTACTCGCCGGTTCTCTCATACGCCGTAGCTCGTTCCTCAGCCACTTCTCCACCCTCTACAGGATGACAGCCGCGCCTCTCCGGGCAGATCGGAGGCAGTCCTCAGCCCCTGGCGGACGGAACGCCCCGCCGCGTTCCCGGGGTGTCGAAGGGGCCTCCCCCCGCCCATGGCAGCGGTTCTCCCGCTCCAGGCGGTCGGCGGCGAGCCCCTCCCCGCACGCGGTCGGCAGTCTCCAACCCCGCCGCGTTCCAGCGGCTAGTAGGGGACTCCCCCGCCCCTGGCAGCGGCCATAACCGCTCCAGGCGGTCGGCCAGGAGCCCCTCCTCCCCTCGCGGTCGGCGGCCGTTCCTCCGCGTCCAGGTGGCTGGGCTCCTCCGTCCCCCGGCAGATGGCCGCGGCTGCTCCACTGAGAAGTGGCGAGAACTCCGCTACGGCGTATCCCTCTTCCTTCCCGGGCTTTCGGCACCAACGTAACACAGATCAAATTCATGGGCAAGGAAGAGGCGAGAAACCGGCTTAACATATAACTTAAAGGTTTAATGGAGAACTCAAAAGACAAACACATAAGATAACGGACGTCCGTAATTGAGCTCTCTCTCTCGATCACCGTCTGCGAGTGGCCTTTATCCCTCTTGACGGCTTAAATAGCCTAATACGGGACCGGGCGTGCGTAATCACGAGCCGGTCCCGCCCTCCACCGTGCCACATCAAGATATCAAGATAACCGGATACCTCAGCTTGAGCTTCCATCTTGCTTGTGAAATGGGTGAGGTGTGTGACGTTGGCACCAGGGTGGCGTGTTAAGGGTGGGTTTTAGGGTAATGCTTCGGGGGCTATTGGCCAGATGGTGTGATCGCAGATCCATTTTGGTCTCATGGGTCGAGCTCCGAGGCTATTGGCCCAGGCTGGCCAATAGATAGCCCTGGTTTGCACTGGCCTGATAGGCTATTGGGCTATTGGGCATTTCCACACCAGGATGGGCATTTACCCAGTGAAAGTAGGGAATCTAAGTGTAGTTGGCAAATCGTGTAAAGCAGTTGAGAAATGCTTATCCTGTTTTTAAAACGGCCATGTTTGTTCTGCAGAGACACAAGTCTAAACCGATACAGAAAGGAAGTCCCACTTTACAGATTAAAGAGCCAATCACCCCATGTTGAAACCAGGAGTAATCACGTTTGCATAATTAGTGACGACCTCAATTTGGAGGATGCATTTTTCCCCCTAACATCACTTTACAACTCGCTTTTGGCACCTACATGACACGTGCCATACGCCCAACAGCTATTACCGCTTTGACCACTGGGGGCAGTGTATAACATTTCGGTCAACATAGACCGAACTTTGCTTAAGAAAATGTAAACTACTCTTTCCTATTTCAATGTAAGATCAGCATTATGAAATCCCTCATAGCTTTAAAAACACAGTAGTTTTTTGTTTAGTTACATGGTTCACAGCCATAGTAGTTTTTACAAGATTATTTGTTTTTAAAATCACTCTTAACTTCCATCCATCTTCAACCGCTTATCCGAAGTCGGGTCGAGGGGGCAGCAGCTCCAGCAGGGGGCCCCAAACTTCCCTATCCCGAGCCACATTAACCAGCTCTGACTGTGGGAGCCCGAGGTGTTCCCAGGCCAGTGTGGAGATGTAATCTCTCCACCTAGTCCTGGGTCTTCCCCGAGGCCTCCTCCCAGCTGGACATGCCTGAAACACCTCCCTAGGGAGGCGCCCAGGGGGCATCCTTACCAGATGCCCAAACCACCTCAACTGACTCCTTTCCATGTAAAGGAGCAGCGGCTCTACTCCGAGCTCCTCACGGATGACTGAGCTCCTCTTAACTCTTAACTTATGATATATATTTTAACTTGTTTTTCGCCATGAAAATAGCCTCACAAACTATCTTACTAACTAATTTGTTTTTAACCCATTGGGCAATCAACATTTGCAGCCACGAAAACTACCTTTTTTGTAATATGAAGCCATAATTATGTCAGTGACTTGCTGTTCCCTCACGTAAGTATAGTTGGTTATCTTATGGACGTAAAGTCAGGGGAGGCTTGCTCACATGCCATGTTGAAGTGGGTGTAATTAAAGGGTAGAATACTGGATAGGAGTATTTTTTTAGATTTAAAATGGTGCCTTTAGTTCTTAATTTTAAACACAAGTGTGTTTCTGAGCTGTACTTATGTGCTATTTCTGTTGAAGGCCCGAGTGCTACTGCAGCTGTTTTACATTAGGGAAGGGATAACTTTCATGCGCTGTGCAACTTCTCTAAGAAACTGAAGTGCTCGTCGCTGGAAACTTGATTTATATAATTGCAAAGAGAACTGTATAGTAGATCCATTTGAAATGGAGCATTATAGGTTAAACATAGCAAGAGAAATCTGTTTTTAAGGGATTATGCGTGGCTCCATTTTCAAATCTCCATTTTTAGATCTCCTTTTTAGAAGTGTTATAAAGTCTTTGTGTGTTACAGTTAATGTTCTTAATGATCAGCTGTTACCTTCTGTTAACTCGCTTAAATTGGAAATGGTTAAATGAAGTCATTCTAGAGGCAATCATGAAATTATCAGGGTGCAAAGTGTTTCATTTCCTCTGTAGCCAGACAGGAAAAGACTGATATGCAAAATATTGTTGTGGTTTTATTGTAAGGTTATTTTTGTGTTATTTCTAGGCTCTCTGCATCCTCTGACTTGGCACAGGTTTAAAAGGGAAAAATAAAATGTACATTAGACTATAGTAAGTCTATTCTTTTATATCTGTAAGGAGAAGTAATCTCATGGACACAGTAGACTGAGAAAATGGACTGAGCTTTCCTGCCATTAGACATTATTAAAAAATTAATGTGCTATTGATTAGATTTTTTTCTATTGATCGTTTACATGAACAGTGTTTCGAGAAAAAGCCACATCACTGAGACTTTAAAGCTGTAGTGTGTCATTGCTCCACTTTTCACACGGTTTTCTGAACACGCCCCCACATCTGCTGTTGATGTAGGATGTAGCTCATTTGTATTTAAACATCCCACAACATGCGTCATCGCACCCTTGGCACCGCACACTGGCGCACAGTTCAAGTCAAGAGAGGAGGCCTTCCATGGCTAACTATGCTAACGTAACACCAAAGGGGGACCCATCTGGACTATTTTTTATTTTTTTTTTGTTTATGAACTTGAGCTACACAGACTTTTTGACTGTGTCATGTATCTTGCCGCTTTTAAAAGAAGCTGTGAATGATCTCTTACTCGGTTGGGCAGGAGGAAGCGTGGGCCAGGTGAACAGTCCACGTAATTCTTGATCCGTGACAATTTTCAGTGTACGCACACACACACGGTTTACTTTTTGGCATAACACAAATGATCTCACACACGATCACTGCTGAGTGCATCTCTTTCTCTCCCCTCTGGCGGTCTGGACTGCCCTTTTATCCCTCTCCAGCTCTCACTGCAACATCGTCTGTTAGAGAGAGAATTTTCCACAGGTGTCAATCCTTACCACTCTTTCTCTACTGGCCTCGCTCTCCACAGATGCCGCTTGGCCATGCCCTCATCACCACATACCCCCATCGTCCAACTCAGCCATTCGGCTCCCCGGCCTGACAGTAGGACTTATGTCCTACTGACATAGAGCTGACGTAGACGGCCCTGGCACCGCCTCCTCAGACAGCGAATCACACACCACACACCGATACACTTTGTTGCAGGACCCATCCACACATATTCCCCTCCATAAAGTTATAATTGCAGTTCGTACCCATGATTAGTGGATGGGAGAGGTGGGGACTAACCATTGCTTCGACACTATGCTTTTGTCCCCGAAAGACTGAGCATCAGTGATCAAACTGAGCATGCTCAAATGCCTTCAGTTCAACTTAACATTGTATGTGCTCACTGTTTAAAAATGAAGTTGCTCTGACTTAAATGGCATAAAAGTTGTCTTTACTGATTGCTTTAAATAAGCTCAACTTTTTCTACACTAGATAGTACAATCAACTTAATATTTAATAATTGGTATAATTAGACTCCAACATGTGTTGTCATTTAAATGCATTAAACAGCGGTTCTTTGTTGTGTAAGGTCATAAACAGCATAAGAATAAACTGATTGTCTTGAGTAGAACACGTGTAATGTAAACACCATAATCTGTGTTTTAACAGGTTTGTTGGGAGTAATCGGCGTATTAGTGTGCATGTAAACATGCTTATCCCTTCTTTTCTTAAAAGACGTGCTTTACACGTGTGCAACCTTGGATATGTAATTTGCTAGTGAGACTTGAGAAGTGATTGAGGATCTAGCCATAGAGCGCAAACACAAAATTATATGACCGTAGAAAGTGTTGTCACAGTACCAAAATATCTGTAGTCGGCAACAATACCAGTGACATTTCGGTTCTCTATACCAATTTTGGTACCACAGCATAAATGTGACGATGTGCTATTGAACGCAGCTTTTTAGCCACTTTAAAAAAGTGCATTTCAATGTAAATAATGAAAATGAAAATTTATTCCTTCGAGTGTTTCTCAATCAAGGATACATTGCTTAAGTGTTTTTAAGTAGCACACTACTGAAAGCTATTTTATTCTTTACCAAATCATGTTTTCCTTTTTGTTATTATTATTAGTTTTAGAGTTTAATTTCATAATCAAAATGGTGTTCAATCAGTTAATTCTTAATACTTCAACATGTCATTTGCATTTTGCATTTTGTTGCCAAGCTTTTCTTCAACAGCAGTCTTGCTTGTGGTATATTACTTTAGTAGTAGTAATAATAATATTTATTATTATTATCATTACAGTGAATATTACATTTTACTGTACAGATGTAATATATTTCTGTAACAATTTCAGGGCTTATATTTTGAAACATGCTTTTATTATGATGTGTGACATCTGAAATCACCTCTTTACGGTGGCATTTGAGTCTGACAAATGAAATGTAGGACACAGTTCTGGAGTGTCTGTATTTTATGTTTTAGATCACTGGTGTTTGTGTATGTGGTTATTTTGAAATGTTATGTTTTAAGTTGTATGTGAAGCACTTTGGTCAACTCTGTTGTTTTAAATGCAATATAAGTAAAGCTGAGCTTAGATTTAAAGCGCTAATGATGTGATTTAATTATATAAATATATGGTTTACATGTGCTGCTTCAATGTAGATTAGTGCTCTGCTCTGTCATCTGATACAACGTTTGTGAATGATTCTCAATATGTATGAGCGGTCGGATTTATACATTCATTTAAAGTATGCATCTCTTCCACAGTAAGATTGCAGCCTTTAGCAGTTTAATAAATCACACTTTGGCATGTCACGATCCGAAAGTTGTGGACCCATGATCGGCCCCAAATTGAGTTGGCCCACTGGGAAAATGCCCGGTATGCCAGATTACCAGTCCAGCCCAGGCCATTACTTTGAATCAGAATGAATTATGCTAATTTCTGATGTAATGTCTGTAAAGTCTAAAAAACATGAATAACCAACTTTTTATGGCTTGGTATTATTCAAAACGTCACAATTTAGTCCTGCTGTCCACGCATGAGGACATACATTTTTAGGAAAACCATTTTTTTTTTTTTTGGATGTTCATTGTGTGCAACGAGTTACAAATCAAAAAGGGAATGTCCTCGATCTCAGGAGCTTATAGATTTATCAAAGTCAAATCCTTGAAGTACATTAAAAAGCTTTAATTAATTGTAAAAGATACATTTTTACATTATTATTTAATTTGATTCATTTTGTTTTTATTTAATAGAAGAACGCTCTTTGTTCTTTGTACTACCGTAGCTACTATTGGGACTTTGCATGACCAGATTGCTTTTTCAGATTCCTAATTTGTAAGTCACTTTGGATAAAAGTGTCTGTTAAAGGACTTAATGTAATTGTATGTAAATATTGCAAAACCAAGGGAGAGCTCACATTATTGCACCCTGTATCGCCTTTTTTGTGCTCTCCCTTGATTTTGACAAGCTAAAAAGACTCTTGCACTTAAAAAATTCAACTCCAATAAAAAGTAGTTTGAAGACGAGACAAAATTTAAGCTAAATTTAAAAAGATCAAATGTGGAAAATCTCTCAACATACTGCTTGCACAGTAGGAGTTTAGACATGTGGACCTGCTTGATACTGGTTCAACCAGTTTTACTCACAGAAAGAAAAAGTCAGGTTGTGGGCTGAAGGGCTATTTTGAGCTTTTGCTCTGAAGAAGTATATCAGATCATCAGATAGTGCCACTAAATGTCAAGATGTCCGTGGAGGAAGATGGTTACAAAAAAGATGGTAATGTCAATTGATGCATCTCTTCTCTTGTGTGCTACAGTGCATGTGATTCTTGCTTTCAGCATGTGGACATGATTCATAAGCTGTTTAATCTTCGCTAAAGACAAATTAAGATGTTATTAAGGTCTAAAATCTAAAGTTGGGTGTTTTATGTACCGTTAGCGAAGCAAAACACTTGCATATTATTTAGCTGAACACGCCATCAATACAATACCAAGATTTACTGATCTTTCTCATAACTTGTGATTATAATTTTGTTGGATGTACTACAAGTTTGTGATTAGTTCACACCCACTTTTAAACGTAAAAGTTTGTTTAGAAAATTTTTAGAGATTTACTTTTTAAGAGACTGCTTCTTGGTTTTGTGCATAAGTCTCATGAAGTTTAATGGGACTTGTGCTACATGTTTTTTAGGTTTGATCAATGCTTTTGCATTGTGTTAAGACGGTATTAGTTTCATACTAGGTCTTTGTTCATCTTCACAATACTCTGATTTGCCTGGGAACTAATGGTCTCAGCCTTTGAATTTCAGTCACTGAGGGCGTGGATGTTTATATGAGTCATTGATGCCACATCGGAAATTCCTATGTGTCATTATGAAGTGGATGAGGGGTTACCTCAATTTTAGTTATAAACTGCAGCTGTTTTCATTCATTGCAACAACTTTGCAGTTTTCTTTTGTAGTAATTTAGACTACAAGTCATTATATGTTGATCACTTGTTACATTAGCCCATGTGTTCAAGATCAAGCTGTTTTAGATTTGTTTTGATGGGTTAAGTTTAGAGGTAGACCGATATATCTGTTCACTATCAAAAAGCTACACTTTGATGCGGCGCTGATTTAGCGCTTTGGGAACAACTTTAGGTTTGACCAGCTGTGAATATGTCAATGAAATTGACTAGAATTGATAGCCTCTGCTGGTGACATCATTGGATGCGCTTGTAGCAGGGCTATAAATAGGTGCATCGTCAGATCTTTTGTCTTCAGATCAGTCTGCTACGTTGTGCTTCTTGACTGTCAGAACTTTCTACTTTCCTCTGTTAGGAGTTAGAATTGTTAGGCAGTGTGCAGAAACCTTTCTCTTTTCTTTATAAAAAAAAAAAAAAAAGAAGAAGAAAAAGTGACTGATAAACAAAGCAAGTAGTGTGTGTTCCCATGTTTACACTCTGTACCAGTTTTGTTTTGTGTGTTTGGGGGAAGAGCATGCTGCTCTTGCGTTGGGGCGGGTGCGATCTGTTTACAGTCAAAATGTTTCACACTTGTCTTGCTTACTTCCAAGAGCCACCCTTTCTTTCATTGTGGGGCTCTTGCATAGATTTGGCTCCACACACAATAATAAAGCGGCTGAGGAATTACTCGAGGTGGTTACTCAGGCTGTGGCCAGGCTACAGTTAGACTGGCTACTCGAACAAGAGACCCCCCAAACGCTCCAAACTAGAAGACAGATTTCTGTCTGGTGGCCAAAAAAAAAAAAGGGAATGGAAGGGAATGCTATATCAGTCCCTTCCTTTCTTTGATGACCTCCATGATGAGCTCTCTTGTTCATGGAGGAAAACGTATACTTCCCGTTTCTTCGTGCCCTCGACGTCGACATTCGACTATCGTGGGTGCCGAGGCACAGGGGTATTCAGTGATGCCGCCGGTAGAAGAGACACTTGTGGGTTATATCTCGCCTGGCTCGGCATCATCACTAAAGAGACCCACTCTCCCCAAAAAGCCTTGTGGGGGTAGCCCCCCTTGGGACGGGTTGCGTGAAACATCCACCTGTACCCTCCCGATACCGCCACGAAACCGCTCCATTCCCACCGCCTCTGGTGTTTCCAGTGGAATGTTGGGAATTCCGTTGCTTCCTGCCGTAGTCCAGGACACAAAACACTCGATATCCCCTCAACAGGAAGTGTCAGAATCGATACCCATCTCAGAGAACCTGGCAGTGTGGAAACTACTGCCAGGTTTTATGTGGGTCCTAAGAACAATAGAAAAAGGCTACAGAATTCAATTCGTTCACTGTCCTCCGTGTTTCAACGGCGTGGTTCCCACTACCATGAAACCGGGACAAGCATGTCTACTGTGGAAAGAACTGCAAAATCTCTTGGTCAAAGGGGCCATAGAACATGTTCCCCTTCCAGAGAGAGAGTCAAGTTACTACAGCAGATACTTCCTGGTTCCCAAGAAGGATGAGGGGTTGCATCCAATTTTAGACCTTTGAGGCTTGAATCGCTCAGAGGGTGTTCAAGTTCAAGATGCTAACCGTCAAGACGGTCATGTCTCAAAACCAACATCGCAATTGGTTAGTCATGATCGATCTCATGGACGCGTACTTTCATATAGAAAGTCTGCCACAACACAGGAAGTTCCTGAGGTTTGCTTTCGGGGGCGAAGCCTTCCAATATCTGGTTCTTTCATTCGGTCTAGCCTTATCACCCCGCACATTCACAGAATGCATGGATGCAGCACTGGCTCCTTTGTGACTCCAGGGCATCCGCATTCTGAATTACATAGACGACTGGCTGATACTAGCACAGTCACAGGAACTGGCATTATAGCACAGGGATATCATCTTAGCTCACCTGGTTTCCTCTGGGGTTGAGGCTCAACGCCAAGAAAAGCGTCCTCTCTCCCACTCAGAAAACTACCTATCTGGGGATCGTATGGAATTCAATCACAATGCGGGCACAATTGTCTCCCGCTCGAATCGAGTCCATTTGTAACACCGTGAGCAAAGTCAGACTAGTCCATGGTTGCACTGTCCGTCAGTATCAATGACAACTAGGTCTCATGGCAACTGCGTCCTCGGTGATCCCTTTGGGCCTTTTGCACATGAGACCGTTTCAGTTGTGGCTCAAAGCCAGGGGATTTCATCCAAGGGCCAATCCCCTAGGCTGATAAGGGTTACGCGCCGCATGCTATGTACCCTTTCTATGTGGTTCAGAATCCAGTTCCTCACTTTGGGTCCCACTCTAGGTGCGTCTTGCCGTCGCAGTTTGATAACGACAGACGCCTCCCTGACGGGCTGGGTAGTGGTCTTAATTGGTCGTCCAGCTCAATGGGAATGGGAGGGTCATCAGCTCGTTTGTCACATTAACTGTCTCGAGTTGATGGCTGTATTTCTGGCCCTGAAATACTTCCTCCAGAGGCTGCAATGTCTTGTTGTGGGTGGACAACACAGCGGTAGTCTCTTACATAAACCATCAAGGAGGTTTACGTTCATGCCAGATGAATAGACTGGCACGGCAGATTCTCCTTTGGGCCCAGGGCAAGCTCCTTTTAATCAGAGCAGCTTCTATCCCTGGATGCCTGAATGGGAGCAGATTTACTGTCCAGTAGTGTTGTCACGGTACCAAAATTTCAGTAGTTGGTACTAATACCAGTGAAATTTCACGGTACTCGATACCATTTTCGGTACCAAAGCAAAACAAAAAAACAGGTTAGGAAAAACACAACTCACAGAAGAGGCACCGACCACACAGAGAAATGCCAGTTTCTTAGTTTATAGTTATTAACATAAGATGCTTCTGTATTATTTGAACTTTAATAAAGCTTTAAAACATTAAATATTACTGCATTTAAGATGTAACGCATTTTTTTTTTTTTTTTTTTAATAATTCCCTAATACTTTGGGATCTACATAAGATGAAGCTGTGAAAGTTTAGAGTGCATCTGGACTGATCTGTGTAATTCTTCCTCTCCTCCATCAGACGTGAACTGCAGTGCTGTTCTCGCACTTCATCATTACAGTTTAATGGGATTTCATTTTAAGTTAAATGAGATCAAACGACTATTAGACAACGAAAATTTTGCTTGGCAATTTTTTTTCCGATGTTGTCGATAATGTCGACTACACGTTTCAGCCCTAATACAAATGATAATATGCTTTTAAACTTACCTGCTTTAGTTGCTTGAATAAATCTGGGTGTCTGTCTTTCAGGTGCTTTATTAAGTTTGATGTGTTTCCTCCTATCATCAGAAAATTGTGAAAGCAGCGTTCCATTTTTCTTTTCGACAAGATTAAGTTGAGACTCTGCAGCAGCAGCTACTTTGCTTGTCGTCATCTTTTGCTTGTTGTGAGTGTTCGAAAGTTCCCGACTCTGATTGGGAACCGGGTAGACCCGGTACTCAGTACACTGGTACCTTTAGAAATTCTGGTATCGTAAAAACATTTTTGTTTGAGTACCGACTTTGTACCGGAGTACCAGTATTTTTGACAACACTACTGTCCAGACAGAAAATACTGACGGGAGAGTGGAAAATCCACCCCGAGGTAGTGGAACAAATCTGGGTGAGGTTTTACAGAGCAGAAGTGGACCTCTTTGCCTCCCAACAGACAGCGCAATGTCCCCTGTACTTCTCTCTGAGTCACCCAGCCCCCCTGGGTCTGGACGCGATGGCACATACATGGACCAGAATGCGCTTGTATGCGTTTCCTCCAGTTTCTCTGCTCTCGGGAGTCCTGGCCAGAGTTCGCCAGCAAGGGTCCTGCCTCTTACTGATAGCGCCGCGTTGGTGGAACAGGGTATGGTTCTCGGAGATAATGTCTCTCCTCGACGTCTCGCCTTGCGTGATTCTGGACCGAATTGTGGAACCTTCATGTTTGGCTCCTGAAGGGTACCAACTGAGGGACACTGGGCTTTCACCTGAAGTCATCGAGACCATTCTGAGCGCTAAGGCTCCCTCTACTAGAAGTTATGCCAATAAGTGGGCTGTCTTTGAAGGATGGTGCAGTGCACATAATGCAGATCCAGTTAACTGCCAGATTGCTTCAGTTCTGACATTCTGCAGGAAAATTATCAGCAGGCACATGCCCCAACACTCTCAGGGTTTACGTGGCCGCTCTATCGGCTTGCCACGCCTTGACTGACGGGATGCCGTTGGGGAGACATCCTCTGCTCGCTCGCTTTGGTCGTGGAGCCATGCGATTGAGACCTCCTGCTAGGAGCAGTATCCCTTCATGGGACTTAGCAATAGCTCTTAAGGGTCTGGTTGAGACCCCCTTTGAACCTCTAGAGTCAGCATCTGTGAAACTTCTTACTCTCAAGATGGATTTTCTTATGGCAATTACTTCTCTAAAAAGAATTGGCGATCTCTAGGCTCTGTCTGTCTTGCCAGCCTGCTTAGATTTTGCCCAAAGGCTAAAAGCAATATTGCACCCTCATCCTGACTACCTGCCTAATGTTCCTTCTCGACTGTACATCCGGTCACTCTCGAGGCCTTCTGCTCCCCGCCGTTTACAGCAGTAAAGACTTTACGGACTGTATCCAGTCTGTGCCCTTCAGACTTATGTCCACTGCACTAGCCAGTGGCATAAGTTAGGGCAACTATCCGTTTACCATGGGGGTGGAAACAAGGGGCGGCCGCCACCAAGCAGACAATGTCGCATTGGGCGAGGGATGCTATTGCCATGGATTATGAGGCGTGCGGTCAAACTTCGCCAGTAGGGATCAGGGCTCACTCTACCAGAGGGGTCGCCTCCTCTAAAGCCTTGGCTAGAGGTGTCCCTCTGCAACATGTTTGTAATGCGGCGGGCTGGTCCTCTCCGCACACATTAATAAGATTCTATAGTTTGAATGTTCATTCCACTCCGGGCTCTTATGTCCTTGAGTCAGCATCACAAGCTCATGTCTGAGACCTCTCACGCTCTTGTGAGCACAACTACACAACCGTAAGGGGTCCGGACATCCACAGTGCGGCGGCGTGGGTACACTCGTTCCCAAAGCACTAAATCAGCGCAGCATCAAAGTGTAGCTTTGTGATAGGGAACGTCTCGGGTTACTTAACTGTAACCCCTGTTCCCTAATAAAAGCGGAACGAGATGCTGCGCTTCATTTCCACACTGGGATGCCCCAGGTCTGCTCTTCAGACAAAATACCTGACGATGCACCTGTGACGCATCTATTTATAGCCCTGCTACAGGTGCATCCATTGATGTCACCAGCAGAGGCTATAAATTCTAGTCAATTTCATTGATGTGTTGCACACATATTCACAGCTGGTCACACCTAAAGTTGTTCCCAAAGCACTAAATCAGTGCAGCATCTCGTTCTGCTTTTATCAGGGAACAGGGGTTACAGTTAAATTTTACTGATTATTCAGTGCCAATAGTATTTTATTATTTTGATCAACCACACAGAACACACTAGCAACTGCATAGTAACCACCCACAACATCATAGCATCATGGCTGCAAGTTGGGCTTACATTTGCCGTGTCCGAAACCACGTACTGTCACAGTATGTACTGTATATGATGAAGGGTGCACTTATCTGCAGGCAAACAGTACATTCTTTTAGATATGCATGCGAGTAGTATGAACATATTTTGGACATACTTCATTGGGGGACGTTGGCATCTGCGTTGGCATCTTGTGACACAAATATATTATGCAATAACAACTGCACCATTTAAGCACAAGGAACAATTATCTTGGTGTGTATATATATATATATATATATATATATATATATATATATATATATATATATATATATATATATATATATAGCAATTACATTTGAGAAGAGGCATCTGCCTCGTGATTCACCGCCGTTCCTTTAAATCTACGTGACGTCTCCTCCATTCCCGAGAGATTATGGGATCGTTAAGTGTCCAGTCGATCCACACTTCCAAATCTCTCCGGAAATAATAGGTCATCTGGGTTTTCTCGCTTTCTGCTTCATGAATACTGTGGATTCGGACATACTACTCCATTGGCCTACTGTTTTTGGCATACTATATAGTAGAGAAGTATGGATAATTGGATGCAGTGATTGTCTTCTAAAAATCGAGGTTAATTGTCTGATAGTGTAACGATACAAAATGCTCTGTTTCAATTTAGTGGAAAGATCTACCAGTCTTTCCTCGAGTATCCTGTGGTTGGGGAATAAGATTTGCCCATCTGTTCTTGGTTTATAAAATATTCAGTATACATGATGGAATTATAAGTATGTAACTTGAGCCTGGTGACTATTTTAAGCTAAACTAAACTCTACTAGGCACTTCTGAACTTGGTTGCTGTTTAGCATAACATTCATCTTACGTGACTGGCAGTACACTAATTTT
Source organism: Moxostoma hubbsi (assembly GCA_032164185.1). NCBI lineage: Eukaryota > Metazoa > Chordata > Actinopteri > Cypriniformes > Catostomidae > Moxostoma > Moxostoma hubbsi. The sequence goes on from JAVLUX010000007.1 coordinate 44,193,141, forward strand.
AGGAACAGTTTCCCTGGACCAACTCGGAGGCCTCGATTTGAACTTATATGTGTTGCCCTCTTCTGAGCAGCAACCATTGTAAAATAATAAAATAAAAAAGATATAATTTGGCATGCAAAAGCTCTCACTTTGCCAAAGCTATGGTTTCAGTGGTGGCTGCATATGCTTCAATTTGCATATGATTCTTAAATATTCAAAATCAAGTTAAACAACTTAACTGAAGAAGAATGGCTCTTTTCAATGCGTTGCTATGTGGTTGATAGGGTGTTTTGAGTGGTTGCTATGCTATCTTTCTTGGTGATTACTTACTGGCCCAATTCAAAAGAGCCTATCCCAAATCCATGTGATATTCTGGTGCCTCCTATAAGCCAGTTTGACTTTTCCCATTTTATCATTCACCTTGTTAAATTTAAGTCTGATTGCTTAGAAAAATAATTCAACACCTTTGCTCAACAAACCACAGGTTTTGAAGTATCATTTGTGTCTGTTGCACACATGGTAAATTACACGCCCAAGTTAAATACTTGGGGTTAGGGCGTTTGTGCAAATGCCTAACTCTAAGCATGAGCAACATTAATGGAGCATAACAGTGCCCATTCACTTTTTCAGTTGTTTATGGTGCGTAAATATTTTTCCCATTCATTTTTTTTCTTAGGGATTTCATAAAATCCTTAATAATAGTTCTAAGCCATGAACCAAAGCAAACAGCTCCAAGGTAAATCACAACATTAAGAACTTCGATTGGAAGAAAAAAGTTAGACAATTTGAAAAACTGACAAAAAGGTTTTAACCGTAATTAACATCTTTAAATGAGGGATTGAACTACAATTCTGCGACACATTGCAAATGACATATTTTAAATCAAAACAATGGAACATTTTTAAACTGTTGATTTTAAGTTGTTGATTTCTTAGTAATTAAACAATACATTTGAAAACTATTGCAAAATATTCAGATATATGCAAATATATTAGTAGTTTGTGAATGTGGAGAGACTGACTCATTCGCAGTTGGTCATGGGAGTGTTGCTGCCTAGCTCTTTTTGTGCACTTTGTTGGCAGCGATTCTTTGATTAGTGGGTCTTTTCTCTTCAGCATCATGGGTAGTGTAGTTCTTCACCAGAAACTTCTCTAGATCAGCAATAGTCCTCACTAGTGGTCGGCCGATATGGGTTTTTTAATGGCCGATGCTGACATCCAGAGAGTGGTGTAGCCAATATTTTAATAATTTAATTTAGAAAATAAAAAGTACACACAGTAGTCCAGTAACCATGGATGGCATGTCCACGTTAGCAATCACATTTTCTCAAAAAATACCAAATAAAACCAATTGTACATACAGTGCATAGTGAATAAGACATTTACTTACAGCACATGTGAAGCACTTTTACCAATAAGTTGCACTCACATGCTCGTGCGGATCCAGCGTGAGCAGCAATCTCCTGCTTGGATTCTCACGGACTGTCTGTCATGATTTGTGAATCAGAAACTTTTGATCCTGATCCTGAAGTTTTGATTATGGCTGATGGAATACCTGCTTCAGAGGAAGATATTAGATCCCGTGCTCGACGGGAAGAAAACGCTGGATTTTTGTGAGGTTCCTGAAATACATATTTTTAAACGAGATATGTGCATATTTGCAGATTGTATATAATATTTTTTTTTATTGATATTTGCCTTTTATCATTAGAAAAGAAAGTTTAAAGTGACAGGAAACTGCTGAGGAGAGGCTGATTGAATACGTAGAAGTAAATGATGTATGGTGCATCTGCTCAAGTTTTGTGAGGTTGGTTTATTATATCTGTTTAAACGAGATATGCACATATTTTCGGATGGTATATGATGTTAGTTTTATTGATATTTGCCTTTTTATCATTAGACAAGACAGTTCAAAGTTACAGGGAACTGCTGAGGAGAGGCTGATAGAATATGTAGAAGTAAATGATGTATGTTGGATCTGCTCAAGTTTTGTGAGGTTGGTTTATTACATCTGTTTAAACGAGATACGTGCATATTTACAGACTGTATATGATGTTAGTTTTATTGATATTTTCCTTTTTATCATTAGACAAGACAGTTAAACGTTACAGGGAACAGTTGAGGAGAGATAGTGAGAATGAAACCAGCGAGCACTTTAACATTATGAGCTCAAATGCGTGTGCCGCGGCTCTGATATGTGGACCGTTTAAATGGCATTGTGTTGCACACCGGTCTATTATTGTATTAACACGATGGCACGTAACAACAAAACGAACTGTAACTGGTCCTTTACATGTCTCAGTCGCTTCACATGCAAGCAGGCATTTTCCGGCACCCTCAAGAAACAAATCTGCCAAACAGGAAAATTTATCGGCTGATGCGATAATGAAAAAAGCCAGAATATTGACCGATTTATCGGCCTCTGCGAAATATTGGTTGACCACTAGACCTCACAGTATTAATGCAAACACTGTTGTAAATTGCAGTAAAACAACAGCTAGAATTGTGCTTGATATACTGAACTTACAGTATTTATGACCTCCTAAGTCGCTGTTTTTAAAAAAAAAAAAGAAATCTTTGCAAGTATGGCTCTTGTGTGACTTTAAAAGCATATTACGAAGATTTCTAGAGTAGACTATTGCCTGTTTTATTTTAATCATAATTTTCTTTTTTTTCTCACTGTTGTTTTCACAGGAGAGCCAAAAAAGTTTGATCCCAACTTTAAAGGGCCCATCCAAAAAAGGTAAAAAAAAAAAAAAAAAAGCATTTTTTTTCTTCTTCTTCTTCTTCTTCTTCTTCTTGGTGCTTGCTAAGACAAGCTTCACTTTTAATTTTTGCTTTTACTTAGGGAGTTAAACAAGTCCCTAAACTTAAGTGTTGTCCTGCACTGTGCTGTTGCGTTTCTAAATAATCACGTATGATTAGCGGCCAATATAAAAAAATAAAAATAAAATCTTGGTCAGAAATTCCAGCCTAGCTACTGCATGCCCTAAAACCACCCTCAGTGCCCTAACATCCAGTCATTAGTTATTATAAAGGGGTCATCTTGCCTCCCAGACTGATTTCGTTTCAGACACGTGTCAATGGGCCACATTCATGAAACTTTTGTAAATATACGAGTAAATTCTGAGTAATTTGCACGTAAAATGGATCTGCCGGATTAACACTTCGTACTCCCCAGATTTGTTAGTACAGCATGTGCATGTTAGTGAATTACAAACATTTGTAAATAGGGGGCGTGTGCACGTTCATTCACACTTGTCACAATCCACGCCCATGAAAACACCATATAAGGAAGTCACCAGACTCACTAGTAAATGCTGTTAGCATCTATGCAGAACAGTAAAGAAATAGTTTTTATGAAGTACATTCACATCGTAGATTTTGATTTAGAAGCGCAGAAGCGTCTCAAAGAAAGTGAGGAATTACTGTCATCGCATGTTTTTAATGTAATCGGAGGCTCGTTTGTGAATCAAACAGTTCAAGAAGTCAATAAAAATGGTTTGAGTGTAAAAAATATTCAGTTTATGCCGGGAGAAGGATGTCCAACATTATTAACCTTCTCTGGTTCAGTTCGCAGTGCATCGCCAGCATTATTTGTGAAACATCTCGGGTAAATCATGACGGTAACAGTGAAATACTTGCAACTGCAAGAATCTTCAGAGAAAATAAAAGAACGCCTGAAGATCATCTTTGACCGAAACGCTGTAAGATATTACAGTTGTATTGTGTACGCACCTGCCCACAATGTGTTTATTTATAGGTTTAACAGCATTAGCATTGAACATATATTGTCAACTGAACATGATTTGCAGTAAAACGGATTTGCTTGTGTTTCATGAATGAGGCCCACTGTGTAAGTTGTTCAACGCAGTTCTCCATATAATACATGGAAGAATGGTTGATTTGAATATGTCAGTTTTCCCTTTAATGTTTTAAACATTTGAAAGCGATGTGGATGTTTGTAATGGACTGTTTCTTCTTGCACTACAGAGGATGTACAGACATTATTTGCTGTATCTTCTTCCTTTTGGCCATACTGGGGTACTTCGCTGTGGGAATTGTTGGTAAGTCAGCCTGCAGTTCTGCTGTGATTATTTTTATTTTATTTAAAAAAAAGAGTGAGTGTGAGAGTGAGAGTGAGTGTGAGAGTGAGTGTGTGAGTGAGTGTGAGAGTGAGTGTGTGAGTGAGAGTGAGAGTGATTGTGTGTGTGTGTGAGAGTGAGTGTGAGTGTGAGTGTGAGTGTGAGTGTGAGTGAGTGAGTGTGAGAGTGTGAGTGTGAGTGTGAGTGTGAGAGTGAGAGTGAGTGAGTGTGAGAGTGAGTGAGTGTGAGAGTGAGAGTGAGTGAGAGTGAGTGAGTGTGAGAGTGTGAGAGAGTGAGTGTGAGTGTGAGTGTGAGTGTGAGAGTGAGAGTGAGAGTGAGTGAGTGTGAGAGTGTGAGAGTGAGAGTGTGAGAGTGTGAGTGTGAGAGAGTGAGTGTGAGTGTGAGAGTGTGAGTGTGAGTGAGTGTGAGTGAGTGTGAGTGTGAGTGAGTGTGAGTGTGAGAGTGAGAGTGTGAGTGAGTGTGAGTGTGAGTGAGTGAGTGAGTGTGAGAGTGTGAGAGTGAGTGTGAGTGTGAGAGTGAGTGAGTGTGAGAGTGAGAGAGTGAGTGAGTGTGAGTGTGAGTGTGAGTGTGAGAGTGAGTGTGAGAGTGAGAGTGTGAGTGTGAGAGTGAGTGTGAGAGTGAGAGTGAGTGTGAGAGTGTGAGTGAGAGTGTGAGTGAGAGTGTGAGTGAGAGTGTGAGAGTGAGAGTGAGTGTGAGTGTGAGAGTGAGAGTGTGAGTGTGAGTGTGAGTGTGAGAGAGTGAGTGTGAGTGTGAGTGAGAGTGAGTGTGAGTGAGTGTGAGTGTGAGTGAGTGTGAGTGTGAGAGTGAGAGTGTGAGTGAGTGTGAGTGTGAGTGAGTGAGTGAGTGTGAGAGTGTGAGAGTGAGTGAGTGTGAGAGTGTGAGAGTGAGTGTGAGTGTGAGAGTGAGTGTGAGTGTGAGTGTGAGTGTGAGAGTGAGTGAGTGTGAGAGTGAGTGAGTGTGAGAGTGAGAGTGTGAGAGTGAGAGTGAGAGTGAGAGTGTGAGTGTGAGTGTGAGAGTGTGAGTGAGAGTGTGAGTGAGAGTGTGAGTGAGAGTGAGTGTGAGAGTGATTGTGTGTGAGAGTGATTGTGTGTGTGTGTGAGAGTGATTGTGTGTGTGTGTGAGAGAGAGTGTGTGTGAGTGTGTGCTCATCTTTTCTATCTTCCTCCCTCAGCCTGGTCTCATGGTGACCCGAGGAAGGTGATCTACCCTACAGACAGCATGGGACAGTTCTGTGGGCAGGGATTACTGGAGTATGTAATAACTTGGAATCTATGGTTACATTATCACCTGTATTGTCCCATTTTATGATACATGCACTTGTTCAGACTCGTCAGTATACTTCGGAGTACACATTGCGGATCCCTCCGTGCACCGTATGTGTGACGCAAGTTGTGTCATCAGCACAGCTGGCTAGATATTCTGTACTTGTGCACGAGGTCCTCGTCTGTGCGCCTTGTCTGCGCATGCGTTGGCTGTTAATTGGTCTAAAAGAGTTCACGCAAAAACGAAGTATACTTTGGGTCTTTAGTCTCACATTTAGGATTTGATGAGGATTTGTTTGTTCTAATGATGTGACACAGGAAGAAGCCATTCTTGTTCTACTACAACATCATGAAGTGTGCCAGTCCCATGGTCCTCTTAGAGTTCCAGTGTCCCACCCCACAGGTGTGTCCTTTCCTTCTGCCTTTCTTTCTGCCTTTCCTTCTGTCTTTCTGTCTTTCTGTCTTTCTTTCTTCCTTTCTTTCTTTCTTTCTTTCTTTCCTTTTTGCCTTTCTATCTTTTCTTTCTTTCTGTCTTTCTTTCTTTCTTTCTTTCTTTCTTTCTTTCTTTCTTTCTTTCTTCCTTTCTTTCTTTCTTTCTTTCTTTCTTTCTGCCTTTCCTTCTGTCTTTCTGTCTTTCTGTCTTTCTTTCTTTCTTTCTTTCTTTCTTTCTTTCTTTCCTTTTTGCCTTTCTATCTTTTCTTTCTTTCTTTCTTTCTTTCTTTCTTTCTTTCTTCCTTTCTTTCTTTCTTTCTTTCTGCCTTTCCTTCTGCCTTTCCTTCTGCCTTTCTTTCTTTCTTTCCTTTTTGCCTTTCTATCTTTTCTTTCTTTCTTTCTTTCTTCTTTTCTTTCTTTCTGTCTGTCTTTCTTTCTTTCTTTCTTCTTTTCTTTCTTTCTGTCTTTCTTTCTTTCTTTCTTCCTTTCTTTCTTTCTTTCTTTCCTTTTTGCCTTTCTATCTTTTCTTTCTTTCTTTCTTTCTTCCTTTCTTTCTTTCTTTCTTTCTTTCTGCCTTTCCTTCTGCCTTTCCTTCTGCCTTTCTTTCTTTCTTTCCTTTTTGCCTTTCTATCTTTTCTTTCTTTCTTTCTTTCTTCTTTTCTTTCTTTCTGTCTTTCTTTCTTTCTTTCTTTCTTCTTTTCTTTCTTTCTGTCTTTCTTTCTTTCTTTCTTTCTTTCTGTCTTTCCTTCTGTCTTTCCTTCTGTCTTTCTGTCTTTCTGTCTTTCTTTCTTTCTTCTTTTCTTTCTTTCTTTCTTTCTTTCTTTCTTTCTTTCCTTTTTGCCTTTCTATCTTTTCTTTCTTTCTTTCTTTCTTTCTTTCTTTCCTTATTTCTTTCTTTCTTTCTTTCTTTCTTTCTTTCTTTCTTTCTTTCTTCCTTTCTTCCCTTCTTTCTTTTCTATCTTTTCTTTCTTTTTCTTTCTTTCTTTCTTTCTTTCTTTCTTTCTTTCTTTCCTTCTTCCTTATCTTTCCTTATTTCTTTCTTTCTTTCTTTCTTCTTTTCTTTCTTTCTGTCTTTCTTTCTTTCCTTCTTTCTTTTTCTTTCTTTCGTTCTTTCTTTCTTTCTTTCTTCCTTTCTTTCTTCCCTTCTTTCTTTTCTATCTTTTCTTTCTTTTTCTTTCTTTTGTTCTTTCTTTCCTTCTTTCCTTTCTTTCCTTCTTTCCTTTCTTTCTTTCTGTCTTTCTTTCTTTCCTTCTTTCTTTTTCTTTCTTTCGTTCTTTCTTTCTTTCTTCTTTTCTTTCTTTCTGTCTTTCTTTCTTTCCTTATTTCTTTCTTTCTTTCTTTCTTCCTTCCTTTCTTTTCTATCTTTTCTTTCTTTTTCTTTCCTTTCTTTCCTTCTTTCTTTCTTTCTTCCCTTCTTTCTTTTCTATCTTTTCTTTCTTTTTCTTTCTTTCTTCTTTTCTTTCTTTTCTATCTTTTCTTTCTTTTTCTTCCTTTCTTCCTTTCTTTCTTTCTTTCTTTCTTTCTTTCTTTCTTTCTTTCTTTCTGTCTTTCTTTCTTTCTTCCTTTCTTCCTTTCTTCCCTTCTTTCTTTTCTTTCTTTTTCTTTCTTTCTTTCTTCCCTTCTTTCTTTTCTATCTTTTCTTTCTTTTTCTTTCTTTCGTTCTTTCTTTCCTTCTTCCTTTTCTTTCTTTCTTTCTTTCTTTCTTTCTTTCTTTCTTTCTTTCCTTCTTCCTTTTCTTTCCTTCATTCGTTCTTTCTTTCCTTCTTCCTTTTCTTTCCTTCTTTCTTTCTTTCTTTCTTTCTTTCCTTCTTCCTTTTCTTTCTTTCCTTCTTTCTTTCTTTCTTCTTCCTTTCTTTCCTTCTTCCTTTTCTTTCTTTCTTTCTTTCTTCCTTTCTTTCTTCCCTTCTTTCTTTCGTTCTTTCTTTCCTTCTTCCTTTTCTTTCTTTCTTTCTTTCTTTCTTTCTTTCTATCTTTTCCATCTTTTCTATCTTTTCTTTCTTTTTCTTTCTTTTGTTCTTTCTTTCTTTCTTTCTTTCTTTCTTTCCTTCTTTCCTTTCTTTCTTTCTTTCTTTTTTCTTTCTTTCATTCTTTCTTTTCATTTCTGTCTTTCTTTCTTTCTTTATTTTGTTCTTTTTCATTCTTTCGTTCTTAAATTTTTTCCTTTGTTTATTCCCTTTCTTTCCTTTGTTCATTTGATCCTTCCTTCCATTATTGCTTACTTTGTTTTTCTTTCTTTTTTCTTCCCTTCCTCTCTGTTTAGGCATTGAACTCTCATCCTTCAGTTAATAAGTGTATAATTGAATGAGTGAATATTCATAAATCAATCATCCTGCCCGTGTCTTCATGTTTTTTGTCTATTTGTGTTCAGTTGTGTGTGGAGCAATGCCCAAATCGCACAGTGACGTTGGTGAATGCCCACGCAAATTCAGAAGACTGGAAATACTATAAAGTTTTTTGCCGTGAAGACCCAGGGACGAAGGTGAGGCACTTTAGCGAAAAACATCTGACCGAAAACGCCTGATTGTCTAGTTCCTGTACATTTCTATTAATCTATTAACTGACGACTGCTGTCTGTCTTTGAAGACTGTGGTGCAGATATTGAAAGAAAAGCTGTGCCCTGCATATTTGATTTCCAGCAAAAAATGTAAGACTCCTGCGGTTATTATTGCTAAGGTTATGAGAAATAGAAATGAAGAGTTTGTTTTAATGTCTCATATTTATCTCACTCTCAGTTTTGCAACGGTGCTTTCCGACTCTGGGCAAAAAGGGGGAAACCATCACAGTGGGCGATAATGTGAAGTTTGATGATGGAAGAGGCACAATAAGAGATGCCAAAGACCTGGTGGCTGGAATGAAGTAAGAACATGTTTTTACTCTTCACACGCCGATGTAGACCGACATATAGGACAGGTCATTTAATTGGGCCTTTGTTTTGCCATTTTGAGATTATTGGCATCAGCAGACAACAGAAGCCGCTTGTTAACAGTGTGTTAATGCACATTTTTTTTTTAGTTTAATAAATGTTGTTTAAAATGAAAGTTTTTGTGGATTTTTGACATCATATTGCCACATATCAGCCACCCTGCTTTTCAGATTTCATCATTGGCTATTGAAAAACCCCATTGGACAGAATCAATGTATCCCTGTTGCAATGGCTTACTTTGAGCTTTCTTTGCTAGATACAATGAAGGGCAAATTTTAAGAGTATTGTTACACTTTGTGTATGAGTTCAAGGGAACGAGATGCTCATTATAAATATGTTTGGTTGCACGATCACAGGAACGCAACGATAGTCATGGAGGGTCGTCAAGTTGCAATGAAGATCTTTGAGGATTACACAAAGTCTTGGTACTGGATCCTTATGTAAGTAAATGTCTTTGAGGTAATTAGTTGTGTTTGTTTGCTAAGCCATTGCTCATACCAAGTATTAGACTTCATTTTAACACCCTTGCTAACACCCTAAAGTGATGGTCTGTGTCTTGTGTGCAGTTGTCTGTTGATTGCTGTGGTGGTGAGTCTGATCTTCATTGTCCTTCTGCGTTATCTGGCTGGAGTCATGGTGTGGATCATGATCCTCATGGTCATCGCTGTCATCGCCTATGGTATATTTTAATCAGGTGTATAGGAATATATGGGATACCTTTTCACTATTGAACTGTCTCTCTCTCATTGGTCTGTTTGTTTACTCAGGTATCGTTCACTGTAGTATACAGTATGTGAACCTAAAGGACACCCCTGCCGCTAATGTCACTCTACAGCAGCTGGGCTTCCAGCCGGATTTCACCGTGTACCTGCACATTAGACAGACCTGGCTGGCCTTCAGTGAGTCCCCTATCCATAATTAGATTTGAGACCATCAACCTGTGCATCTTATCACGTGGCTCGTTGAGCGCGTTACCGTGGAGATATAGTGCGTGTGGAGGCTTCACGCTATTCTCCGCGGCATCTACGCACAACTCGCCACACGCCCCACCGAGAGCGATAACCACATTATGGCGATCACGAGGAGGTTACCCCATGTGACTCTACCCTCCCTAGCAACCGGCCCAATTTGGTTGCTTAGGAGACCTGGCTGGAGTCACTCAGGACGCCCTGGGATTCGAACTCCAGGGGTGAATACATCCTCTTTTACCACTGAGCTACCCAGGCCCCCCCCCCCATCGATAATTCGATGTGACATGTAGTTTAGGATGTTTTTGGAGCTCTAAGAGACATTTCTGTACGATTCGTGAATCATTTCAACCAATTCTTGAAAACCGAACCTCCACAAAAGCGCGAATTGAGAATATCCTCAAACTGAGAACGCATCACGGTAGTATTTGTTGTACTGGCTTTAAACTATTTAAAGGGACAGTTCTCTCCAAAAATGTAAATTCTCTCATTATTTACTCACCCTCATCCCATCCCAGATGTTTGTGATTTACTTTCTTCTGCAGAACACAAATTAAGATTTTTAGAGGAATATTCTAGCTCTGTAGGTCCTCACAATGCAAGTGAATGGTGACTTTTTGGAGAACTCTGAAGGTCCAAAAAGCACATAAAGGCAGCATAAAAGTAACCCATAAGATTCCGGTGGTTTAATCCATGTCTTAAGAAGCAATATAATAAGTGTGGATGAGAAACAGACCAATATTTAAGTAATTTTTTACTACAAATCTTCACTTTCACCTCCACATTGTTGTTGTTCTTTTTTTGGCGATTTGCATTCATCGTGTATATCGCCCCCTACAGGACAGGGAGGAGAATTTATAGTAAAAATTGACTTAAATATTGAGCGGAAATATTCATTTGTTTGTGTTCTGCGGAGGAAAGAAAGTCATACACATCTGGGATAGCACAAGGGTGAGTAAATGATGAGAGAATTGTCATTTTTGGGTGAACTGTCCCTAAAGATACCGAATGTGCATTATAATAATTTCCCTATGTACAGTGATATAGTACAAATAATCATGCAACAACAATAGGAATCTAATGACAATCACCATTGAGATTAATCAAGTAAAACATCTGGGGTAAACGTGCTTAATTGTTATGAAAATAATGTCACAATGCCATAAATCTTAATGGTGCTTAAATAGGCCTCATTTTGCTTTCTACAAAGGTCAAATGTGGCCTGGAAATGTTTTCAAGAGATTCAGACGTAAATTCTCAAAACTGAAACAGATAAAATATAGATTTTATGTTTTGCTGTGTTTTATAGCTTGCTGTAGACTTGCTATTAAATGTAAAAGCATTGCATTATTTATTCTCTCTCTCTGTAGTCATCATTCTAGCGATCGTGGAGCTCATCATCATCCTCCTGCTCATCTTCCTCTGGAACAGAATCCGCGTTGCCATTGAGCTCTTGAAAGAGGCCAGCAGGTTTGTAGTCCACAAAGAGACCAAACACCACCATAACCTTTAATGCATTTGTCTTATGTTTATTTTACCTTTTTTATAGAGCCGTTGGTTATGTGATGTCATCAGTGTTCTACCCCATTTTTACCTTCTTCCTCCTTGCTATTGTCATAGCATACTGGGCCATCACTGCAATGTATCCTTACTGAGCATATACATCCTCAAACAGACACTTTAATTAGCGTTAGCACTTCAAACAGCAGCTGTCATCTTATGGATACTGATTTACTTGAATTAAATTAGTTATAGCATCATTTTCCAAAGTAAACTCCTGGTAATTCCTAGTATCCCAAGGAAAAGCTAATGGAAATATTTATATGCAGAAAAGATGGTAACCATTTATAATAAGGTTCTGTTTGTTTACATTAGTTAACAACATTCGTTAACATAAACAATGAGCAATACTTATTAAGCATTTATTAATCTTAGTTAATGTAAATTTTAACATATAGTTATACGTTTTGGATTTAACATTAGTTAATGCACCATGAACTAACAATGAACAATAGTACTTTTTATTAACTAACATTAACAAAGATTAATAATTGATTGAAAAAAATGTATTTTTTTATTGTTTAATGGTCTAATGCATTAACCCCTTAAACTCTGGGGCATTTTTTTGGGCTGCCGCCTGCAATATTTCATACTCACCCTTATGGTGCGATCACATACAGCGTGAAGTGAGTGTGAAGCGAGCGTTTCGCACGGCGCGATTACCTACAAAGTCAACGCAAAGATGCGAATAGATGCAAATTCACGGCGGGTGGCATGAATGGTGCGGCTCGAACACGTGAAATCGCTTCATTCGCGTATTCAAGCAGGTTGAAATTTTTCAACGCCTGACGCGTTGTCGCGAAAGCCTATCAGCATTGAGATTGTCCGGATGTCACTGACGTACTGACGTAGTAGCTGAAGAAATCTAGAAAAATGGATGAAAAGATTGTTGTAGCGGTGTGTGGGCACCTGGAGTTGTATGACACCACGTCATACATGTACAGAGACCGGACGAAAAAAGACGTCACTTGGAGGAAAGTGAGCGAGGAAGTTGGATTTCCTGGTAAGATCTGAAAATATGCGCGTCTACGATTCCAGCTACTGGTTGAACTTTACTATGAACCAAGTCGTAGAAGCCCCGCCTCCTGTCCTTTTCCGGAAGTGAAGGGGGAACACTCGCGGGGTCGCGTTACTCCTGCGAATGCGAGTTTAAACACAAATTTATAATCCAGCGGTCAAACTCGCGCAAGCAATGCAAGGCGAAAATTTTCTTCGCGTTGTATGTGAACGCACCATTACTCATGCTGTGGACTAATTGCAAAACATTAGTACAATAATGAATTAAAATATTAATTATTTATAAATAATATTGTATGTGTTTATAATCTTATGATAAACAGAATTAAAAAAAAAAATGGTTGTCCTAAAATTGTTAACATGTTATTCTGGTTCTGTTCACTCTACCTCACTTTAAAAAGTCACATTATTTTCCACCAGGAGGCAGAAAGCACTAGAATAATTTATTTCTCTATCATTTCATCACAATATACAGATCTGTAATGTAGGTGGCACTCTAACCTAACGCATTGTATCCCTCACAGATGTGCTCGTCCATAGACATTCAGTCTAATGTTCAGTTCAAGCACCACCCTCGATGTTTCATTGAATATCTCGGCCTCTGAGTGGACTACAAGCTCAATCGAGGTGTCATTAGAAAGCTTTTATCGTCAATAGTCAAACTTCTTTCCTCCTGATTTGTTTTGCATGCTTTTCCTTAGGGATGCACCGATACCACTTTTTTTTCTCCCGATCCGATACCAGTGTTGTTTTTTTACATGATCAGTTTAGTATATTGTAACGTATTTCGATGGACAGGAGGAGGCGAGAACTGGCTTGACAATATAAATAAGGGTTTAATGAGTTTTAACTTAAAAGACAAAACACACATGACGCACATGTCCGTAAATGATCTCTTTCTCCGTCTGCCATCGGCCTTTATCCCTCTTGGAGGCTTGATTAGCCTGATACGGGACCGGGTGTGTATTGTCATGACCCGGCCCCGCCCTCCGCCCTGTGCACATGTTGTTCGTGATATATTGCGCACACGTGAAGGCTAAAAATAGCCACGGGTGTGTGTAAACAGAGCAGCGCCATTCACTGACATGCTGGAGCTGCATTTTTATATTTACTTATAAAACGCAACCTTTTGTGATTCACAGAGCTATCGCACGTCTTCAAGTGGCTTTAAACAAAATGCACGAGTCATATGAACTACTTTAATTGTGTTTTTATGGTTCTTTTATGTCATTTCTTGAGCTTGACCGTAACGAGCATGACTAGCTCACAGTATCGGATTTAGATCGGGCTCGTTGGACCGATACCCGATCCGTCTAAAAGCTTCAGTAGATCGGTGCATCCCAACGTTCCCTTACGGATGGCATATTTTGTTCTGGACATCTAAGATATAACATTGGATAATTCAGGCATGCAAGCTCACAGACAAGTAAACAGTGGCTCATGTTTTAGAGAACTTCATGAGGTAAAAGCTGATACAATGTTTTTTTTTTAGCTATTTGGGGCTCACAGCAGCAGTTATCGGAGCATAAAAGAGACATTTGTGCTTGATGACTTACAGAAATCATATTTCACTTTGGATTATTTTGAAAATGTTTAGAGCTGTGGTATTATGGCAGCAAAATAAACTGCGCAGTCACATTCCTGAGAGTGATAGTTTTCATTTGATATATGACTTGTCCATTTAGGTGCTTTGTGAAGGACTTTTATTTTTAAATAAATATTTCTACATCTAGGGGGCGCTAGTTTTCAACACAAATGTTTTGAGCCCTTATTTAGTTATTTTACGTAACATAAATTTTCAGCTTCTAAGCTTTCAAATGATGCCTCATATGCCTGACTTATGTATACGGAAACGTTTTAAGCGTAAACCTTTTTCGCGATATAGCGCCCCCCTTTGGACCCACCAGAGGGTCAATAGAGTTTAAGGGGTTTTAACTAACGTTAACAAATGAAACCTTATTGCTAGTTTTACAGAACAAAAGAGATATTTAAGATATGTTTGCCATGATCACACCAGAAAAAGCCCTTAATTTTCCCTGGTCAGCTTCCTCTCTACATCCAGTGAGCCTGTGTACAAAGTTTTCAATGAAACGGATTGTGCTCATGCTAGAGAAACCTGTAACCCTGAGGTATGTATACAAGTTTGGGACCAACATAAGAAGCCTTTCAAAACAACTAAAGGCGATGCTAAATAATTAGTAGTATAAGGAGAGGTGATGCAGAGCACAGTTGTGTTTTGTCCTGGCCAAATTCCCCCATTGGCCCTTGCTCAATCATGTCCTAATAATCCCCATCCATTAATTGGCCAAAATTGAATGATCCCCGTTTCTACTGTCCCCCCGCAGAACTACACTCTCTCTGACATGAAGCGAGTCTGCCCGCAGTCGGAGTGCCTGTTTGCTTTCTATGGTGGTGAAACGGCCTATCACAAGTACCTGATCTTCTTCCAATTCTACAACGTCTTCTTGTTCTTCTGGTGTGCCAACTTTGTGACCGCTCTGGGTCAGATGACTCTGGCTGGAGCCTTCGCGTCTTACTACTGGGCTTTTAAGAAACCCGATGACATACCTGCCTTCCCGCTGTGTGCCGCACTGGGCAGGTCCCTCAGGTGTGGAATCAGATATATATGTGTGTTTTTAAAGACCCTGTGAAATCCAGATCGGATCCCATGTACAGTATGTTAGCTTTGAGGTCATCCAGTGGCCTTAAGAGCATCTTCAGTTTATTCGGACACTGTTGCTAGTTCAATGCAAGTTAAGCTCAATGGAAAGCATTTGTGGCGTAATGTTCCTTTAATAAATATTCCTTTAATTGTTTTGATGTTTGAGTCATAAACACAGTTTAATGTGCATATTTGAAATGCATTTGGTCCATGTACAGGTATCACACAGGCTCTTTGGCGTTTGGTTCTCTCCTCCTCGCCATTGTCCAGGTTATCAGGGTTCTGCTGGAGTATCTTGACCACAAACTCAATGGTAAGATAACTGGGACGCTTGATGCTTCGCATCTGAATTTGATTTGCGATGACCGGCCGACTGATACCGTACGTATCTCACACGGTCCATGATGATTTGTTTGATCACTCCAATGAATGCTCAGCTGTCTTTTGCTTTATTTTGTGTCTGCAGCAGCGGAAAATAAGTTTGCCAAGTTCTTGATGTGCTGTCTGAAGTGCTGCTTCTGGTGTTTAGAGAAGTTCATCAAGTTCATTAACAGAAATGCCTACATTATGGTGCGTGTTCATTCACAACAACTCCTAATGAAAATCTAAAATGATAAAACTCAATTGATCACCAGCAAATGGAAAGAGACATGGGGTGGATGCTTTTTTGGAGGTATTTGATGTAGTTTGGGTGATTACTACTGAATTACAGAGTATAAATAACTTGAAAGTAGGGATGAGAGGATGTGGTCATCTCACGATTTGGTTCGATATAATCTCGACTTGATATAATAACTCTTAAATGACAAAATGTTACTAAAAATGATGTATAAAAAAAGTATGTGAAAGTGTATATGTAGCACAAACCAGCTTCAGGGAAGGGACGCGGAGACAGGGTGAAACTCAAAAGGTAAGGCTTTTTTATCTTTCCAAAATAATGACACATGAACAAACTGAAATGTCGGCTTCTAAGTTGCTTGCCACGACGAGACTGGCGCACACTCTCTCTCCTCCCAGGAGGCACTGGTGCTCACTTTATGCCGCTCTCCCCATACTCACTAAAATTAGAGACAGGTGTTAGACATCATTTAGCTCAGGTGCAAGCGCCCTTACCGCTTTCTCCCTTCGGACGGGCGCTTGACCACGCCCCCGCTGCCACATACCCCCACCGCCCGACTCAGGCCGGGGCGTCATCCGGCCTGTCTACCACTCCCCCCCCCCCATTTCTGGAGAGGAAGTCGGCGACAGCCATCCGCACCCCCGGTCTGTGGACCACCTCGAACTTAAAAGGCTGGAGAGCCAGATACCAACGGGTGATCCGGGCGTTAGTATCCTTCATGCGGTGGAGCCACTGCAGTGGGGCATGATCCGAGCAGAGAGTGAAGGCCCGCCCCAGCAGGTAGTAGCGGAGTGTGAGGACCGCCCACTTGATGGCTAGACACTCCTTCTCGACGGTGCTGTACTTCGTTTCCCTTAAGGAGAGTTTCCGACTGATGTACAGCACTGGGCGCTCCTCCCCCTCCACCACCTGCGAGAGTACGGCCCCCAGCCCTCTGTCTGAAGCGTCCGTCTGTAATAGAAAAGGGAGAGAGAAGTTAGGTGAATATAAGAGCGGCCCTCCACAGAGTGCAGCTTTAATTCGTGTAAACGCCTGTTGGCACTGCTCCGACCACTGGACCGGATCTGGAGCCCCCTTTTTAGTGAGGTCAGTCAGCGGGCTGGTGACATCCGAATAATTAGGCACAAATCTCCTATAATAGCCAGCCAGCCCCAGGAACTGCCTCACCCCCTTTTTGGTCTTAGGTCTAGGGCAAGTCGCAATCGCCGCGGTCTTATCAATTTGGGGACGCACCTGGCCATGACCCAAGTGGAACCCCAGATACCGTACCTCCACACGCCCAATCGCACACTTCTTGGGGTTTGCAGTGAGTCCCGCCCGCCGCAGCGACTTCAAGACCGCCCTCAGGTGTTGTATATGCCGCTGGCAGTCATTACTATAGATTATGATATCATCTAAATATGCAGCGGCGTAAGCGGAGTGTGGCCGGAGGATACGGTCCATCAGGCGCTGGAACGTGGCTGGGGCTCCGAACAAACCGAACGGAAGTGTCACAAATTGGTGTAATCCGAACGGCGTTGTGAAGGCTGTTTTTTCACGGGAAATTGGTGTCAAGGGGATCTGCCAATAACCCTTTGTTAAGTCCAGGGTCGAATAAAAGCGAGCAGTACCTAACCGATCGAGCAGTTCATCAACCCGGGGCATTGGATACGCGTCAAATTTAGACACCGCATTGACTTTTCGATAGTCGACACAGAACCGCACCGACCCGTCACTCTTGGGGACAAGAACGACCGGGCTGGACCAGTCGCTGTGGGACTCTTCTATTACCCCCATATCGAGCATCGCATTCAATTCGTCCCGAACAACTTTTTTCTTGTGCTCGGGGAGACGGTAAGGGCGGGTACGAACCACCACCCCCGGCTCGGTCTCGATGTGGTGCTCGATGAGGTTCGTGCGACCCGGTAGGGGAGAAAACACGTCTGCAAACTCCCTTTGCAACTCGGCAACCTCTGATCGCTGGCACGGGGAGAGGTGCTCTCCACAAGTGACCGGGGCATCGTGATCGGGTTTTGGACTAACCTCCGGTCCGAGCTCCGCCCTCTCTGGAATTACCGTAGCCAGCGACACAGGGACCGCCTCCCTCCACAATTTAAGGAGATTGAGGTGGTATATTTGACGCGCGCCCCCCCTATCGGTTCGCTTAACCTCATAATCGAGATCCCCCACTCGTCGTGTGACCTCAAAGGGCCCTTGCCACTGGGGAGTAATTTGGAGCTCGATGTGGGGAGTAATACAAGGACTTTATCTCCCGGTGCAAATTCCCTCAGCCGCGTTCCCCTGTCGTACAGTCGGCGTTGACGTTCTTGGGCCCGGAGCAAATTTTTTTGTGTTAGTTTTCCCAAAGCGTGAAGTTTTGCTCTGAGGTCAAGAACGTATTGAATTTCGCTTTTGCTATTCGAAGGTCCTTCCTCCCAGCCCTCCCGGAAGACATCTAAAACGCTACGCGGGCGACGCCCATATAACAGCTCAAACGGAGAAAAGCCGGTTGAGGCTTGCGGGACCTCTCGCACTGCAAACAACAGGGGATCGAGCCATCTGTCCCAATTTTTAGCATCCTCGTGTACGAACTTACGAATCATATTTTTGAGGGTTTTGTTAAAACGTTCCACTAGGCCATCTGTCTGTGGATGATACACGCTAGTGCGAATCGATTTAATACCCAACAGATCGTAGAGTTCGCGAAGTGTGCGTGACATAAATGTTGTGCCTTGATCGGTGAGGATTTCCTTTGGAATCCCCACCCGGGAGATTATTTTGAAGAGTGCCGAAGCAACACTACGTGCTGAGATGTTGCTTAACGGCACCGCTTCCGGATATCGCGTAGCGTAATCCACCAGGACTAACACAAAGCGATGTCCGCGTGCTGTCCGTTCTAATGGCCCGACGAGGTCCATTCCAATTCTTTCGAAGGGGACCTCGATCAAAGGAAGAGGGCGCAATGGCGCTTTTGGGGTGGCCGGTGGGTTTACCAGCTGGCATTCGCGGCACGCCGCACACCACCTGCGGACGTCACCGCCAATGCCCGGCCAATAAAAATGGGCTATTAGACGGAGAAGTGTTTTTCTTTCTCCTAGGTGACCTGCCATGGGATTATAATGAGCCGCCTGGAATAACATTTCCCGGCGGCTCCGTGGAATCAAAAGTTGTGTTACATTTTCTTTAGTCTGAGTGTCCTGCGTCACTCTATACAGCCGGTCATTTATAATTGCAAAATAGGGGTGTGCGAGAGCGATGTCTGGCTGAAGACGCTGACCATCGATCGTTTTCACCTGATCGAAGGCATGCTTAAGGGTTTCGTCCCGCGACTGCTCCAACGGGAAATCCTCGTCAGGGAATTCCCTGCGAAGAGGAGGGGCGGAAACCTCGCCCCCCTCCTTGTCATCCCCATTTGGAGCAGCCGAGGACGGCCCCGGCTCCGCCTCCCCTGCCAAAGAATCGCACATCGCACATCTCCCTATTTTAGTGCAGGACCCATCCTTACAAATACTCCCCAATAATTCCCTAAATGCAGGCCAATCGGTCCCCAAAATCAGAGGATGGGTGAGGCGGGAACTAACCGCTGCCTCTACTCTATGTTTTCTCCCTCGTAATTTAATTAACACAGTCACCATCGGATAGTTGTGAACATCCCCATGCACACACCTCACCCTTACCCGCTTAGCCGTGCTCAAAGCCCCGGGTTGAACCAAGCGTTGATGGATGGTGGTCTGATTACAACCAGTATCCAGCAAAGCTTGGTGTGTACCCCCCTGGATTCTTACCGGAATCCGGTACGCTCCAGCCCGATCGGGGGCGACATGCGGGGGATCGGAGACCCGAACCACCGTCCCCACCTCCATCATCGGACACTGATCCCGGAAGTGGCTCGGGTCACCGCATCTCCAGCAGGCCGGCCCAGGCGCGACACCCGCACCTGCCTCGGCGGACGCTCCCACCTGAGGGGGAGAGCGGCTGTAGGTTGTGGTGAAGGGCCGGGACGAGACTGACGGACGCGATGTTGGTCTCAGCCAGGCTCCTCGCCTGCGGGGGGCAGGAACGGGACCTGGAGAGAGGACAGAGGGAGAGGGTTGAGGGGCAAGGGGAAGAGCGGAAGAAAACACAGGGGGAGGGGGAAGAGAGAGAGAGAGAGAGCGCTCATCCGCCCTCGGGATCACTGCCATGTGGTCCTCCGCTAACTGGACGGCTTCCTCCAGCGACGCCGGGCGGTGGCACTGGACCCACTCCGCCGTTTTCGCTGGCAACCGATGAATGAACTGCTCCAGCACCACCTGATCGAGAAGTCCCTCGACGTCGCGGTCCCCCACTAACAGCCACCTTCGACAGGCATCACGGAGCCGCTGGGCAAAGGCGAACGGGCGGTCGGTCTTCTCCAGCCTCATAGCGCGGAATTGTTGTCGGCTTTCCTCAGGGCTCCGACCAACCCGTTGCAAGATGGTTTTTCTGAGGTCCCGATAAACCAGGAGGCTTGACGCCGGCAGTTGCTGAGCCGCAAGTTGGGCTTCCCCGGACAAAAGTGGAATTAGGCGAGCTGGCCACTGAGACTGCGGCCAACCCCATATCTCAGCAGACCGCTCAAAGAGATCGAGGAAGGCTTCTGCATCATCGCTCGCCCCCATCTTCTGTAACGTGATCGGGGGCGGCATGGCGTGAGTGTCCGGGGCTGTGGCTGGTGTGGCCTCCTGGCTGAGTAGGCTCCGGATGGCAAGTCGATCCTCCGCTTGAGTCCGCATGATTTCAAAAAATCGCCGATCTTGGTCCTGCCTGAGCTCAAGCAGAGACTGCTGGTGGCTCTGATGTAACGTAGCGAGGGACTGGAGAACTTCGGCCAGTTGGGAGGACTCTACGGGGTGACCCTTCTCCATGGACGGATATATTTTCTTCTAATTTAAATCCTGGGTTTCGGCACCAGTGTAGCACAAACCAGCTTCAGGGAAGGGACGCGGAGACAGGGTGAAACTCAAAAGGTAAGGCTTTTTAATCTTTCCAAAATAATGACACGTGAACAAACTGAAATGTCGGCTTCTAAGTTGCTTGCCACGACGAGACTGGCGCACACTCTCTCTCCTCCCAGGAGGCACTGGTGCTCACTTTATGCCGCTCTCCCCATACTCACTAAAATTAGAGACAGGTGTTAGACATCATTTAGCTCAGGTGCAAGCGCCCTTACCGCTTTCTCCCTTCGGACGGGCGCTTGACCACGCCCCCGCTGCCACAGTATATTTCTATTTTAATTATTTGTTTGTCATCATTATTATAATCAAAATGTAACTTTGTAAAAATTCTACATTATATTCATTAATATTAATTATATCATGAAATTGTATATATGATAATGAAATGAGCTCTCACGGTTTGAAATAATGTGTACAATTTACAAGTAATTACACAGAGTTTACATTCATTTGTATAAGAAACGCTAAAAGGGTTACTGTCACTTTAAGGGTTCAACGAGCACCTCACAGTGTTCAGGTTCAGCCAATATCAACGAGAATCTCAAATTAATATTTCTTTTAACTTTTTATTTTTTAATGTTCTCTCCGTTTTCTCCCCAATTCGGAACGCCCAATTCCCAATGCGCTCTAAGTCCTCGTGGTGGCGTAGTGACTCGCCTCAATCCAGGTGGTGGAGGACGAATCTCAGTTGCCTCCACGTCTGATACCGTCAGTCCGCGCATCTTATCACGTGGCTTGTTGAGCGTGTTACCGTGGAGATATAGCACGTGTGGAGGCATTACGCTATTCTCCGCGGCATCCATGCGCAACTCGCCACACGCCCCACTGAGAGCAAGAACCACATTATAGCGACCACGAGGAGGTTACCCTCCCTAGGAACTGGGCCAATTTGGTTGCTTGGCTGGAGTCACTCAGCACGCCTTGGATTCAAACTTGCGACTCCAGGGGTGGTAGTCAACGTCTTTACTCGCTGAGGTTCCCAGGCATCCTCTTTTTACTTTTTTATCTGACTGTAAAGTACAGAAAGGATATTAAGACACATTATTCAATGAAAGTGGACCTCATCTTTTATGGACACACATTACACGGAGGAAACGATTCGTTTTAATCTCAAGCACGTTTCTTCAAAACAAGGTAAAAGCTAAATTCAAGCACTTTAAGGACCTAGTCTAGAACCCAGTAAACAGTGTAGATAAAAGCACAGTGGGGTAAAATCAAGCGATAGAGAGATTATGATGTTTGATGGGTCATTTCATATATGGTGGCGTTGACTGAAAACAATGTTGTAAATTTCGAAATATCGAGTTATGTCATTTTATTGGTTCGCGATATATTGAAATTCAATATATTGTCCCATCCCTACTTATAAGTCATAAATAAACAATCCGCAACGAACAGCTAACTTAAATCAGCACGGCTATCCTTATGATGTCAAGACTTTGATGTCTGACTGTGATGTCAGTTCCCTTTAAAGGAGCTCGCACATCTCTCCAATCCTTGGCATGGCCCACATTTGGGAAAACCTGCTTTATGATATAAACTGTATCGATCATTTCTTTACAGCCTCTGCAGAATAAAATGAGATGCATTGTTCCTTGAGTGATTGTCTTCTCTCGCACAGGTGGCCATCTACGGTAAGAACTTCTGCAGGTCAGCGCGAGACGCCTTCTTTCTCCTGATGAGAAATGTAGTGAGGTGGGTGAAACCCTGGCACTGCAGTAAACGACTTCATTTAGGAAATGTTTTTGGTTCAATACAAGTTAAGCTCAATTCAGCACATCTGTGGCATAATGTTTATTACCACAAAAAACATTCTTTCAAATTGTTCCGTTAAAAAAATGAATAAAGGCGCGGTTACAATATGACATATGCCCTGGAAGTGAATCGGGCCAGTCCGTACACTTTCAAATACACACGTTTCAAAAGTAAAAACCATGACATGTAAACATAATACAGGCGTATGCAAAAGTTTAGGCACCCCTGACAATTGCCATGATTTTCATTTATAAATAATTGGGTGTTTGGATCAGCAATTTCATATTGATCTATCAAATAACTGAAGGACACTGTAATATTTCAGTAGTGATGTTGGCACCCCAACAGAAATATCACATTAATATTTAGTTGAGCCTCCTTGAGCAGAAATAACAGCCTCTAGACGCTTCCCATAGCCTGTAATGAGTGTCTGGATTCTGGATGAAGGTATTTTGGACCATTCCACCTTGCAAAACATCTCCAGTTCAGTTAGGTTTGATGGTTGCCGAGCATGGACAGCCCGCTTCAAATCACCCCACAGATTTTCAATGATATTCAGGTCTGGGGAATGGGATGGCCATTCCAGAACATTGTACTTGTTCCTCTGCATAAATGCCAGAGTAGATTTTGAGCAGTGTTTTGGGTCGTTGTCTTGCTGAAATATCCAGCCACGGCGTAACTTCGACTTTGTGACTGATTCCTCATTATTCAGCTGGCTTGTCCAAATGTGCGTTTGCATGCCTCAAGCGACTCTGTTTGAGGCTTCTTCCGCATCACTCTCCCATACGGCTTCTCCTTGTGCGAAGTGCGCTGAATTGTTGAATGATGCACAGTGACACCATCTGCAGCAAGATGATGTTGTAGGTCTTTGGAGGTGGTCTGTGGGCTGTTTGTGACCGTTCTCACCATCCTTCGACTTTGCCTCTCCGATATATGACTTGGCCTGCCACTTCTGGCCTTAACCAGGGGTCTTCCATTTCCTCACTATATTCCTCACAGTGGACACTGACAGCTTAAATCTCTGCGATTAGCTTATTGTAGCTTTCCCCTAAACCATAATGTTGAACAGTCTTTGTTTTCAGGTCATTTGAGTTGTTTTGAGGCCCCCATGTTGCCACTCTTCAGAGGAGAGTGAACGAGAACAACAACTTGCAATTGGCCACCTTAAATACCTTTTCTCATGATTGGACGCACCTGTCTATGAAGTTCAAGGCTTAATGAGCTCACCAAACCAATTGTGTGTTCCAGTTAATCAATGCTAGGTACTTACAGGTATTCAAATCAACAAAATGACATGGGTGCCCAAATAAACCTAATTTCACTACTGAAATATTACTGTGTCCTTCAGTTATTTGATAGATCAAAATGAAATTGCTGTCCCAAACACCCAATTATTTATAAATGGAAATCATGGAAATTGTCAGGGGTGCCTAAACTTTTGCATACGCTGTATGCGTTAACATGATTGTAGTGTGATTAAAATCATGTGCACTGTCTGGCCCCCAAAAAAGTCGCCATTTGTATTTAAATAAGCAGATACTTGAGAGTCTTTGATTGGATCATTATTGCAGTGATTAATGTGTTTCAGCTGGCAACAATTCTTTTAACCCAAACTGATGCAGTGTGTAGCTTCTCGTTTCTTAAACAATGATGTCAGGAGACGTATCCCGTGGTTGTGGAAAAGACGTTTCTGTGTTTCAGAAGGGGCATCAAGCAGGAGATTGCTGACATCACAGGAATTGGGTTAAGAACTGTCCGACACATTATTAAAACATGGAAGTATAGTGGTGAACCGTCAGCTTCACGGTCGGAATAAAATCTTGAATGATCGTGATCAGACACTAAGTTAACTGTGCCTTTAAGCAGCTTGGAAAATTCCAGAAAATGATGTCAAACCTTTAGGCAATTACCCAATTAGCTTCTGATAGGCTAATTGGAGTCAATTGGAGTTGTACCTGTGGATGTATTTTAAGTCCTAGCTTCAAACTCTTTGCTTGACATAATGGGAAAATCAAAAGAAATCAGCCAAGATGTGGACCTCCACAAGTCTGGTTCATCCTAGGGAGCCATTTCCAAATGCCTGAAGGTGCCACGTTCATCTGTACAAGCAATAATACACAAGTATAAACACCATGTGACCACACAGCCATCATACCGCTCAGGTAGGACACGCATTCTGTGTCAGAGATGAACATAATTTGGTGCGCAAAGTGCAGATCAATCCCAGAACAACAGCAAAGGACCTTGTGAAGATGCTGGAGGAAACAGGTAGACAAGTATGTATATCCACAGTAAAACGAGTCCTATATCGACATAACCTGAAAGGCTGCTCCGCTAGGAAGAAACCAGTGCTCCAAAACTGCCATAAAAAGCCAGATTACAGTTTGCAAGTGCACATGGGAACAAAGATCTTACTTTTGGAGAAATGTCCTCTGGTCTGATGAAACAAAAATTGAACTGTTTGGCCATAATGACCATCACTATGTTTGGAGGAAAAAGGGTGAGGCTTGCAAGACAAAGCATCCCGTTGTAGGGGTTGATTTGCTGCAGGAGGGACTGGTGCACTAAACAAAATAGATGACATCATGAGGATGGAAAGTTATGTTGATTTATTGAAGCAACATCTCAAGACATCAGACAGGAAGTTAAAGCTCGGTCACAAATGGGTCTTCCAGATGGACAATCACCCCAAGCAAACCTCCAAAATGGCTTAAGGATAACAAAGTCAAAGTATTGGAGTGGCAATCACAAAGTCCTGACCTCAAACTGATAGAAAAAGCGTGTGCGAGCATGGAGGGCTACAAACTTGACTCAGTTACACCAGTTCTGTCTGGAGGAATGGGACAAAATTCAAGCAACTTATTGTGTGAAGCTTGTGGAAGGCAACCCAAAACATTTGACCCAATTTAAACCATTTAAAGACAACTCTACCAAATACTAACAAAGTGTATGTAAACTTCTGACCCACTGGGAATGTGATGAAATTAATAAAAGCTGAAATAAATAATTCTCTCTACGATTATTCTGACGTTTCACACTCTTAAAATAAAGTAGTGATCCTGACTGACCCAAGACAGGGAATGTTTCCTATGATTAAATGTCAGGAACTGTGAAACACTGAGTTTAAATGTATTTAGCTAATGTGTATGTAAACTTCTGACTTCAACTGTATATACAGTTATAATATTGGAAATAACGTTACACAGATATGCAGGATTTTTTATCATGTGAACACACAATTTTTAAGTTTTGTGTCTATACTTTTGAAACAGTGACTATTTTAATGTTTATGGCCCCTTTTACTTCCATTATAAGTGCCTTACTGTAACCGCAGTTTGCTATTTATTGTTTTTAAAGTAAAGTAGGGATGAGTCTGTGTTTTTATTTATAGTAATCAACATTTTGACTCAAATGCTGTTAACTGAACCTAACTTGTATTGAACCTGGAACATTCCTTGAAATCATATAACAAAAGTTTTAAAGTTGTTTAATCTTCTCAAAGGGTGGTAGTTCTGGATAAGGTCACCGATTTCATCCTATTCCTTGGAAAACTCCTTATTATGGGGCTTGTGGGTAAGTTTGCGATGCTTCTTTTGACTACAGACAATTAAACATTAGAAGTGTGGTTGTGGACGTATCACTGAGAAAACATCGAGCTGGAGTCCTTCTCTAATTTCCCTTTCTATTTTCCAGGAATTTTTGCTTTCTTCCTCTTTTCTGGACATTCAGATGCATTTAAAGGTGCCACACCCAGTCTCCATTACTACTGGGTCCCTATTTTGGTAAGTGAATGAGTGTGACTGGTTGAGGTAAATGGGATCAGTGTTTTTTGTAATCTAAATTAACATAACGTGTATTTGTAGCATGTAAATTGGAGTCTGATCTCATGGAAAAAAGTGCATGTGGCAAGGTTTTGCAAAATACACGGTTCCCTACCTGTTTCACATCAGATCCAAGGTGAAATGTCCACTATGTGGTGCTAAAAGAGTTCTCCAAAACAGATGAGGTTTTTTAGGTTAATGCTCTAGCATGTTTTAAATCAACAAAACCTACCTACCTCCCTAACCTAAACCTAAAGGTGAGAAGATAAACAATTGCTGAAGCAACAGTGTCATTGTGTGATTATTTTAATAATATCGTAGATAATAGGTAAAGCCCATTTTGTCATTTAGAGGTTCTGCTTTAGTCTTAAGGGATTAATCTACTTCATACATTTTTATGCATTTTACATTTGATACAGTTTTACATGCATTAACTTCAAGGCAGAACACTTAAGGGATGCAACGGACTAAATAGAAGAGCGAAGTCTGGATTCGTGCCATTAGAAATGTGTTTTAAATAATGAGATCTTTTATGCCCTCGTGCATTTGTGAAGTTCATGTTGGCAAGTACGTTAAAATAACTTGACTAATATTGTGTAGGTCCCGCTTGTACCCCCAAACAGCGCCAACCCGCATCTCAGAATAACATTCAGACATGATATTCTTCTCAGCACAATTGTACAGAGCGGGTATCCGAGTTATCGTAGACTTTGTCAGTTCAAACCAGTCTGGCCATTCTCAGTTGATCTCTCTCATCAACAAGGTGTTTCAGTCCACAGGACTGCCGCTCACTGGATGTTTTTTGTTTTTGGCACCATTCGGAGTAAATTCTAGAGACTGTTGTGTGTGAAAATCCCAGAAATACTCAAACCAGCCCGTGTGGCATTAGCAATCATGCCACCGTCAAAATCACTGAGATCACATTTGTTCCCCATTCTGATGGGAACATTAACTGAAGCTCCTGACCCGTATCTGCATGATTTTATGCCTGAGCCTTCCAGGCCTCCCGAGCCTTCCACGGCTCCACCTCCCGGGCCTTCCAGGGCTCCGCCTCCCGAGTCTTCTAGGGCTCGCCTTCCAGGGCTCCACCTCCCGAGTCTTCCAGGGCTCCGCCTCCCGAGTCTTCCAGGACTCTGTCTTCCAGGGCTCCGCCTTCCGAGTCTTCCAGGGCTCCGCCTCCCGAGTCTTCCAGGGCTCCACCTCCCGAGCCTTCCACGGCTCCGCCTCCCGAGTCTTCCAGGACTCCGTCTTCCAGGGCTCCACCTCCCGAGCATTCCAGGGCTCCGCCTCACAAGTCTTCCAGGGATCCGCTTCCCGAGTCTTCCAGGGCTCTGCCTTCCAGGGCTCTGACTCCCGAGTCTTCCAGGGATCCGCTTCCCGAGTCTTCCAGGGATCCGCTTCCCGAGTCTTCCAGGGCTCTGCCTTCCAGGGCTCCGCCTCCCGAGTCTTCAAGGGCTCCGCCTTCCAGGGCTCCACCTCCCGAGTCTTCCAGGGCTCCACCTCCCGAGCCTTCCAGGGCTCCGCCTCCCGAGTCTTCCAGGGATCCGCCTCCCGAGTCTTCCAGGGATCCGCTTCCCGAGTCTTCCAGGGATCCGCTTCCCGAGTCTTCCAGGGCTCTGCCTTCCAGGGCTCCACCTCCCGAGTCTTCCAGGGATCCGCTTCCCGAGTCTTCCAGGGATCCGCCTCCCGAGCCTTCCGGGGCTCCGCCTCCCGAGTCTTCCAGGGATCCGCTTCCCGAGTCTTCCAGGGATCCGCTTCCCGAGTCTTCCAGGGCTCTGCCTTCCAGGGCTCCGCCTCCCGAGTCTTCAAGGGTGCCGCCTTCCAGGGCTCCACCTCCCGAGTCTTCCAGGGCTCCACCTTCCAGGGCTCCACCTCCCGAGCCTTCCAGGGCTCCGCCTTCCAGGGATCCGCCTCTCGAGCCTTCAAGGGCTCCGCCTTCCAGGGCTCCACCTCCCGAGCCTTCCAGGGCTCTGCCTCCTGAGCCTTCCAGGGGTCCACCTCCCAAGCCTTCCAGGGCTCCGCCTTCCAGGGATCCGCCTCTCGAGCCTTCCACGGCTCCGCCTCCTGAGCCTTCCAGGGCTCCACCTCCCAAGCCTTCCAGGGATCCGCCTCTCGAGCCTTCCACGGCTCCGCCTCCCGAGTCTTCCAGGGCTCCACCTCCCGAGTCTTCCAGGGCTCCGCCTTCCAGGGCTCCACCTCCCGAGCCTTCCAGGGCTCCGCCTCCCGAGTCTTCAAGGGCTCCGCCTTCCAGGGCTCCACCTCCCGAGTCTTCCAGGGCTCCACCTTCCAGGGCTCCGCCTCCCGAGCCTTCCAGGGCTCCGCCTCCCGAGCCTTCCAGGGCTCCGCCTCCCGAGTCTTCCAGGGATCCGCCTCCCGAGTCTTCCAGGGATCCGCTTCCCGAGTCTTCCAGGGATCCGCTTCCCGAGTCTTCCAGGGCTCTGCCTTCCAGGGCTCCACCTCCCGAGCCTTCCAGGGCTCCGCCTCCCGAGTCTTCCAGGGATCCGCTTCCCAAGTCTTCCAGGGATCCGCCTCCCGAGCCTTCCAGGGCTCCGCCTCCCGAGTCTTCCAGGGATCCGCTTCCCGAGTCTTCCAGGGCTCTGCCTTCCAGGGCTCCGCCTCCCGAGTCTTCAAGGGTGCCGCCTTCCAGGGCTCCACCTCCCGAGTCTTCCAGGGCTCCACCTTCCAGGGCTCCACCTCCCGAGCCTTCCAGGGCTCCGCCTTCCAGGGATCCGCCTCTCGAGCCTTCAAGGGCTCCGCCTTCCAGGGCTCCACCTCCTGAGCCTTCCAGGGCTCTGCCTCCTGAGCCTTCCAGGGCTCCACCTCCCAAGCCTTCCAGGGCTCCGCCTTCCAGGGATCCGCCTCTCGAGCCTTCCACGGCTCCGCCTCCTGAGCCTTCCAGGGCTCAACCTCCCAAGCCTTCCAGGGATCCGCCTCTCGAGCCTTCCACGGCTCCGCCTCCCGAGTCTTCCAGGGCTCCACCTCCCGAGTCTTCCAGGGCTCCGCCTTCCAGGGCTCCGCCTCCCGAGTCTTCCAGGGCTCCACCTCCCAAGTCTTCCAGGGCTCCGCCTTCCAGGGCTCCACCTCCCGAGCCTTCCAGGGCTCCGCCTTCCAGGTATCCGCCTCTCGAGCCTTCCAGGGCTCCGCCTTCCACGGCTCCGCCCCCTGAAACTACAAAGGACTACAAAAACCAAACAGGAAACAGGAACTAAACAAGAACTTCAACATAAAAGCACAAAACAAAAGTCAACAGGGAATACGTGACACATATATTGATATTGAACCAATAATCCTGGTTGGTACATTTTTGCTTCATGGTTGTATTTAGTGTGCCATTGTGCCATTTAGTTACACGTCCAGCGTGCCACTTGTCTTAAGATTTGCCTTAATACGTGTTCCATTCTTTCTTTCAGACGGTGTTGGTGGGCTCCTATCTCATTGCCCACGGGTTTTTCAGCGTTTACGCCATGTGTGTGGACACACTCTTCCTCTGCTTTTGTGAGTACTTGCTAATAATACGTTTTAATAAGGCAGAAGAACAATAAACAATCCTCCACTCAAACCTTTAGGCTTTTATAAAGATGTTACAGTCATCCATATTGAATATATTTCTGAATGTTTTCCTTGAGCGTCATGCCACTAATGAGCTTTAATAAGCATGGCAGTGCATGTAGATCGGTTCATTCTTATTAAACCCCTTATGGCACTTAAACTGAGAATTTAAGCGGCCTTTCGATGATATATTCTGGTATGAGGTGTTTCTATTCTATCTGTGGTACTTTCCTATCTAATTCAAGGTGTTTAAATGGGACTGGAAAGCTTTCCTCTTGTAATAATAACCTGATTCTTTCTCTTTCTCTCCCTTTTTAATGTTATTTCTTATTTCTTTCTATTTTTCCCTCTTTGGTTGCAACTTCTGTTGCTCATTATTTAAATGTCACACCCCATTTTCTTTTATTTCACACTTATTGCACATAATAATTACACTCTTATGACCTTTAACCACTCAAAATCACACTATTAAACACATTAACACGACATAAAGGTGAAGATCTTGAGCGTAACGACGGCTCTGTGGAACGGCCCTTTTACATGACCGCAACGCTCAACGACATTCTGACGAAGGACATGGATGACGGCGCAGCTCGGAGCCTTGCTTCACGTGATGAGACGATCCAGCTGACCACTCCAAACAAAACAGGACAATGATTTTTGACAATGAACACCAGTAATGCTGTCGAAAATGATGAAATGTTACAATCTTACATTGGAGATGGAATAGTCAAGTTTATATAGTCATAATTGCTGTTTAGTGAGCATGGATAAGTTGTGATGAGTTTCAGTTGTCAGTGCTGTCAGATGCAAGATGCCTTTTTGTGCAACAAGTGTCTCTTATCGAGTGCGTTTTCATGCATGCAGGGGTTAAATTCAGTTCTCGGAGGCGGGGGAACACTAAACTCATGTAGTGATTCTGGTGCCCTTGGCGAGATATGGCACATGACATGAGTCTGTGACGCGTTATATGACATGTACACTTTTTAATAACTGCATATGGATGCCAGAAATTGGTGTACAGTTGGTTGCAGATTTTGCTAATTCGATTGTACAGAGAGCAGACTGTGAGCAAAAGTAGAACGAGTGTTTTAAAGGGGTCATGTCATGATTATTTCTTGAGGTTCACTTATAATGTTAGTGAAGTTCTTTGCACCAAAAAATATATAATTAGAGCCCGAGCACCGATGGTTTGAGGACATTTTTGAGGGCCTAAACATAATCGAAAACTCTTGAAACTTTGCACACGCATCAGAAGTGCTGAAAATGTGCATCTGATATGGGTTTCAGAACTATGTGTGGCAAAATGGCTCAATAGCGCCACCTACAAGCTTTCAACGATGTGTACTTTACACTATGTTTCGCCTACATGTACGAAAATTGGCACACATGTCTAAGATGTCAATACCTACATAAAAGTCTCTTGGACCCATGCCCTAAACTCAACAGGAAGTCAGCCATTTAGATTTTTCTCTTCCCATTTTTGCTCTGTTTTTGCCATTTCCAGACCTTGTACTTTAACTAATTCCTCCTAGATATTTCATCAGATCAACTTCATATTTGGTTATTCTAATCTAAAGGCCTTGGCAATGCTCAATTGCAACTGACAAAATTTGATGTTTTGACATGAAACAGGATTGCTGTAACTCATACATACAATGTTCAATCTACCCAAACTTCACATGTTTGATAACAGTCCCGGCCTGAATACATCTACATCCCAATATTAGGTTATAGTTATAGGTTATAGCGCCACCTACTGGCAACAGGAAATGACATGTTTTACACTGTGATATACACTTAACAACATTTAAGTGCTAAACAATGCTAGAAAATTGGAGTGACATTCCCCTGGAACAGCAGCCCCAAGGTGCACCAGGGTCCGAGGGCCCTTTCATCGCTGCTTGCAGCTTTAATAGAGTATTAAATTACCTTTTCCCACCCTATCTCTGGCCTTCTGTCTGAAACACTCTTGTGTTCTGTGCTGTCCCCTTTAAGACTTTAAATGACACACCCACTGTGTTATGATTGGCAAACACTTTTAAGTGCAAAAACCCTCCAATAACAAAAAAAGTTAAATATGCAAGTGATTTACAAAATCCCCTTAAAGCACTCAGTCAGGGCGATCATTAATAGCACTTTTCGTACTGCTGTCCCCTTAAGATGAATCGCTTGTGATGTATTATCCCGCTTGTGTAAGTCGCTTTGGATAAAAGCATTTGCCAAATTAATAAATGTAAAGTAAGTACTTCAGCTACTCTTATCGGTTCACTGTGACATTTATATATGTCTATATGTCTATCAATGTATTATGACATCACAATGTAGACAATGTCAAAACGAGTCGTTTTTGCAGAGTTAAAAAAAACAATAAATGCTCTTTTCGGATTGCAGAGGAAGTTTTGAGTTCTGAAACTTACAGTATGTTTTATTAGTATAATGACCTCTTATATGTCAAAATATCAAGGACAATTTGATTCCTTATGACATGACCCCTTTAAAGAATGGTGCCGTTCTTGATGCCATCTCTATCAGACAATACAACCGAGTGGAGTGAAACATAATGAACTTGAAAGATGAGGTTTTTTTATCAAATACACATGCTACGTGGGGACGGTATGTGCGAAATGGATCAAACAAAAACTGGCCCAGAGCATACAAGAAATGTCATGTATTGACAAACAAGTCTTTTTTTGAATCGACGATGTTGGATCTGTGATAACTATCAAAAATCACTTGCACACTTAAAGGAATATTCCGGGTTCAATACAAGTTAAGCTCAATCGAATGCATATGTGCCATAAATTTGATTACCACATAAATTAAGCCTGTAGTTTTTCCATTCCTTCTTATGGAGACCGGAACCAGAAAACAGTCCAGCAGCAATCAAAATCTTCATGGCGCCTTTCAGCGGTTGCTCAGGAAAAGTCGTTATCAAGATTGTGCATGTGAACACACTCGTGTCTGTCAATACGTAGTTTATCCAACTGCTCTGCTACCATTTTTTTAAATATTTTTTTTTTGTGTCTATCTTGGACATCTTCCAAAGCTCAATAATGTTGCCTTTAAATCTAATGCTGGTGATGATAGCATTGCAATCGCTGCACTTTCTTCAAACTGTAAGCCATATTTTCCCTAATGCACTTTAAGATTGGTTGAATCTTGGTTTCAAATAAATGCCTTGAGATTTGTCTAATAATCTTCTTTATAACTTTGATTGTCTGCTGTCTTTTGTATGGTCCACTCCTTTGGATGCTGTGCTATTTAATCTGTCCAGTAAACAATAGTTTTTATCTTTAATAAATCCTGTAAGAGCACTTCTGATTGTTTGGTTGGTCTGTCTGCATTGTGTCTAACATGTGTTGGTTGAATCCCCGAATGTTTCTTGTTGCTTTTCTTCATTTCTTCAGATGAAAATTCTGTCATAATTCTCTCATCTTGGTTCATATTCAATCCCACGTGATTTTTCTTTCTTCTGTGGAACACAAAAGATGATGTTATGTGCAATGTGATGGTGTGTTCACATACAATGCGAAGCGAGCATTTTGCACGAAGCGATTGCATACAAAGTCGAGGCAAAGATGCAAATTCGCGCCGGGTGGCACGAATGAAGCAAATGGCGTGACTCGAACACACAAAATTGCTTCGTTTGCATATTCACGCAAGTTGAAATTTTTCAACTCGAGCGAAAAATCCACATGACGCCACATGACTACATGTCGCGAAAGCATATCAGCATTGAGATTGTCTGGATGTCACTGACGTATTGACATAGTAGCAGATGAAATTTGGAAAAATGGATGAATAAATGGTTGTAGCGGTGTGTGGGCACCTGGAGTTGTATGACACAACGTCATACATGTACAGAGACCGGACGAAAAAAGACATCGCTTGGAGGAAAGTGAGCAAGGAAGTTGGACTTCCTGGTAAGATCTGAAAATATGCGCGTCTACTTGATTCCAGCTATTGGTTGAACTTTACTATGAACCAAGTCGTAGAAGCCCCGCCTCCTGTCCTTTTCCGGAAGAGTAGGGGGAACACTCGCGGGGCGAACATGAGTTTAAACACAAATTTATAATCCAGCGGTCAAACTCGCGTGAGCAATGCAAGGCAAAAATTTTCTTTGCGTTGTATGCGAACGCACCATTAGCATACACAGTGCGTATTATGGTATATGGAAATACGCGAATGAAGCAATTTCACGTGTTCGAGTCACGCCATTGGCTTCAATCGCGACCATTCGCATCTTTGCATTGACTTTGTATGTAATCGCGCTGTGTATGTGAATGCAGCATTAGTCACCATTCAACTGCATTGCATCATTTTTTCCCAGTCAATGTGAATGGTGACTGAGGCTATAACATCCCTCATTTTCCACAAAAGAAAGTCAGATAGATTTGGGTGAACAGCAGTTTTGATACTGTAGCTTCAACTAATGTAGGCCAAAATAATTGGATGGATGTTCCTCAACACTTCTCTTACATTCTCTATTCATCACAGTGGAGGACCTGGAGAGAAACGACGGAAGCCCGGAACGGCCATATTTGATGTCGGACAACCTTCTCACTGTTTTGAAGAAAAAGAACAAGGCCAAATAGTATTTACTGCTCCTCATTGGCGATCAGGGTTTACTGTATGTATGTGCATGCTTCCTGCGACACCTCCGTGGTTATATCATGAAATGTAAAGTGCCTTAACGCAATTGAAAAGGTTTGACCTCTGCAATACTCAGTATGAAATACAGATCCGGTACGTTAGAACAGTGAGTTTTTTCACAAATGTGTTCATTCAGTGTCTTTAAAATATATTTTTATTCCTGCAAAATATTTTGACGAACACTTTAAAGAATATATCTGTCAGAAAGTGGTTCATCATAAATATTCTGATTTGCATGTTGCTGTTTTTGGAGATATAGTTGACATGTATTTATTACAGTGTTTTACAGTTGTTACAGTTTTTATATAAAACATTGCATATTTTTTGACAGTGATTATTGCAAACTCGAATTGTGTTCTTTGTCCTGTGATTTGATATTTAAGTTTGACTTTTTAATGTAGATGATTAAAAATGTCATTGATTAAAAGCTTCTTGTGTTACAGTTTTTTGTTGCATGTGTTTGTGCCTCAATACATGTTAAATTAAGAGTTTTCTACATTAGTCTGGTGTAAATATTGTGTGTGTTGTAAGTGAATTAGAGAGATTCGTTTTGTGAAATCACTTTTTCTTTTACTACACGTGTCTGTCTGTCTGTCTGTCTGCACTGTCTATGTGTGTCTGTCATCTGTCTGTCTGTCTGCACTGTCTATGTGTGTCTGTCATCTGTCTGTCTGTCTGCACTGTCTATGTGTGTCTGTCATCTGTCTGTCTCTGATGTCTGTCTGTCTGCACTGTCTATGCGTGTCTGTCATCTGTCTGTCTGTCTGCACTGTCTATATGTGTCTGTCAACTGTCTGTCTGTCTGCACTGTCTATGTGTGTCTGTCTGTCATCTGTCTGTCTCTGATGTCTGTCTGTCTGCACTGTCTATGTGTGTCTGTCATCTGTCTATCTGTCTGCACTGTCTATATGTGTCTGTCATCTGTCTGTCTGTCTGCACTGCCTATGTGTGTCTGTCTGTCATCTGTCTGTCTCCACTGTCTGTGTCTGTCTATCTTTCTGTCTGTCTGCACTGTCTATCATCTGTCTGTCTCTGATATCTGTATGTCTGTACTGTCTATGTGTGTCTGTCTGCACTGTCTATATGTGTCTGTCTGTCATCTGTCTGTCTGCACTGTCTATGTGTGTCTGTCTGTCATCTGTCTGTCTCCACTGTCTGTGTCTGTCTATCTTTCTGTCTGTCTGCACTGTCTATCATGTGTCTGTCTCTGATATCTGTATGTCTGTACTGTCTATGTGTGTCTGTCTGTCTGTCTGCACTGTCTATATGTGTCTGTCTGTCTGCACTGTCTATGTGTGTCTGTCTGTCTCCACTGTCTGTGTCTGTCTGTCTTTCTGTCTATACTATGTGTGTCTGTCTGTCTCTGCTGTCTGTCTGCACTGTCTATGTGTGTCTGTCTGCCTCTGATGTCTGTCTGTCTGTACTGTCTATGTGTGTCTGTCTGTCTGTCTGCCTGTCTGCACTGTCTATGTGTGTCTGTCTGTCATCTGTCTGTCTCCACTGTCTGTCTGTTTATCTTTTTGTCTGTCTGCACTGTCTATATGTGTCTGTCTGTCTGTCTGCACTGTCTATGTGTGTCTGTCTGTCTCCACTGTCTGTGTCTGTCTGTCTTTCTGTCTATACTATGTGTGTCTGTCTGTCTCTGCTGTCTGTCTGCACTGTCTATGTGTGTCTGTCTGCCTCTGATGTCTGTCTGTCTGTACTGTCTATGTGTGTCTGTCTGTCTGTCTGCCTGTCTGCACTGTCTATGTGTGTCTGTCTGTCATCTGTCTGTCTCCATTGTCTGTGTCTGTCTGTCTATCTTTCTGTCGTTTGCCTGTCTGCACTGTCTGTTTGTCTTTATATGTCTGTCTGCACTGTATGTGTCTGTCTATCTGTCTGTCTTTTCTATCTGTCTCCACTATATGTGTCTGTCTGTCTGTCTGTCTGTCTTCACTGTCTATGTGTCTGTCTGTTTGCACTGTCCATGTGTCTGTTTGTTTGTCTGTCTGTGTATATATATATATATCTGTTTCCCCTGTCTGTTTGTCTGTCTGTCTATTGGTCGGTCATTCTGTCTGTCTATCTACTTATGTCTATCTGTTTGTCTGTCTGCACTCTCTGTCTGTCTTTCTGTCTGTCTATCTTTTTGTCTGCACTGTCTGTTTGTCTTTATATGTCTGTCTGTCTGCGCCTGTTTGTTTGTATGTCTGTCTTCACTGTCTATGTGTCTGTTTGTCTGTCTATATTTCTGTGTGTCTATCTGTCTCTACTGCCTGTGTCTGTCTGTCTGTCTATCTGTTTGTCTATCTGTCTATCCGTCTGTCTGTCTGTCTATATTGTGGCAAGGAGGGCAGGGCCATGATGACACACATCCCACCCCTAATCAGGCTAATCGAGCCCATGAGAGGGATGGAGGCAGCCGGAGGCGACAGTTCACGAGAGATAGAGAGAGATAGAGAGCTACTGGCAGCTGTCCTATATGTGTGTGTGTGTGTGTTATGTCTTTTGCTTTAAGTTAATCATTAAATTATTATTTGTCAAGCCGGTTCTTGCTGCCTCCTTTCCCTTTTACCCCATTACAAATATATATCTGTTTGTCTGTCTGTCTATCTAGTTATATCTGTTTATCTGTCTGTCCTGTCTTTCTGTGTCTGTCTGTCTATCAATCAATCTATCCTGAATGAAGTGCCAACAAAAGTTGCATCTCAGTGATCCACTAGGTGGCACTCATAAAGTACAGAATTGAGTGTATTTTCTCACCTAGTATCAAGGCAGAATGAAACAAATGTAAGTCTCTAAGAAGACTTCAGCTCACTGTAACTAATGAACAGGTGTAAAGAAACGTCCTCTCACTTTCAACTGCTGTTATTTTCAGCAAACTTAACGTGTAAATATTTGTATGAACAAAAAGATTCAACAACTAAGACATAAACTGAACAATTTTCACAGACATGTGATTACGTGAAATTGTATATTTTGTGTCCCTAAACAAAGTGGGGGGGGGGGGGGGGTCAAAAGTAACCGTCAGTGTCTGTATGGCCACCTGCTGCATTATTACTGCAGTGCATCTGCTCCTCATGGACTGCACCAGATTTGCCAGTTGTTGCTGTGAGATGTTACCCCACTCTTCCACCAAGGCACTTACAAGTTCCCGGACATTTCAATGGGATTGAGATCCGGGCTCTTCGCTGGCCATGGCAGAACCCTGATATTCCTGGCTTCACGCACAGAACGAGCGGTATGGCTGGTGACATTGTCATGCTGGAGGGTCATGTCAGGATGAGAGGGAGGAGGATGTCTTCCCTGTAACACACAGCATTGAGATTACCTGCAATGACAATAAGCTCCGTCCGATGATGCTGTGACGCATCGCCTCAGATCATAATGGACCCTCCACCTCCAAATCGTTCCCGCTCCAGAGTACAGGCTTCGGTGTAACGCTCATTCCTTCAATGATAAACGCGAGTCCGACCATCGCCCCTGGTGAGACGATCGCGTCTTGTCATCGAAGAATACTTTTTGCCAGTCCTGTCTGGACCAGAGAAGGTGGGTTTGTGACCTTAATTGCCGGTGATGTCTGGTAAGGAGCTGCCTTACAACAGGCCTTCAAGCCCTCAGAGTCCAGCCTCTCTCAGCCTATTGAGGACAGTCTGAGCACTGATGGAGGGATTGTGCGTTCCTGGTGTAACTCGGGCAGTTGTTGTTGCCATCCTGTACCTGTCCCGCAGGTGTTTTTACACATGGTCTGCCACTGCAAGGACGATCAGCTGTCCTTCCTGTCTCTCTGTAGTGATAGGCGTCTCACAGTTGGACACAGCATGCCTAAGGCACGATCACGCAGATGAGCAGGACACTGGGCATCTTTCTTTTGGTGTTTTTCAGAGTCAGTAGAAAGGTCTCTTTAGTGTCCTAAGTTCTAATAACTGTGACTTTAATTGCCATCTGTAAGCTGTTAGTGTCATAACGACCGTTCCACAGGTGCATGTTTATTAATTGTTTACGGTTCATTGGACAAGCTTGGAAAACATTGTTTAAACCCTTTACAATAAAGATCTGTTGTTATTTGGATTTGTACAAAATCACCTTTAACGTACAGTGTCCTGAAAAAGGGACGTTTCTCTTGATTAAATATAGGATGTTCAGAAAGTCTTCAGTTTGTTTTATTTTCCGGGTTCAGTTCAAGAGATCTATTAAGAGAATCTGTGGCGTGCTGTTGATTACCTCAAGGAAAAAATCTAAATTGAAGAAAATAAAAATGATTTACAATGGAAAGTCTATGGGCCAAGACATTCTGTACGATTGATTTTACCAGTGAAGCATGTGTTTTTATTAAACCACCTAAAGTTGTCCAAATTGTCCCTTTAGCGGTGGAACTACTTTTTTAGGCAACTGAACTTCTGGTCATGCATTCCTGGAAAAAATGTATTAAAAATGTACTCAAAGAAATAAATTTTATTACAGTAGTCTGATGGGAACTTAAGTTTTTGTAGCTTAACGTTTGTAGTTTAACATTTACTCCTGTGCAATATGTTGTCCTGTAAAATTAAATTTTAAGTTCATTACTTTAAATGCAATTTTTGTTTGTTTTTACTAATTGAAAAATATTTTGCCACGGATGCTGTCCATAGAGTGTTACTTGCATGGTCTGATGTGCAACGGACAAAAAAGGTCCCTTGATGACCCTTTGGAAGTAGCTTTGTGACAAAAAATAAATAAAAAAAACTCTTTCACAGTGACTGAAATCCCTTAACAATACAGTCCCTCAGTGACGCATGCATCTCCATGATACCCTCATCTCCAAGGGTTGGTGTCTTCCTGTTACAGTGAAACCCAATTATACATCCCTCGCTCACCTTTACAGTTCAATCCTGAGCTCAGATTTCATGTTATTGTTTATTAACAATGAATGTAGGTGTTATTATGTGTGTGTGTATGACATCACACTAGAGTTTGTCATGTCAGAATTCTGAGAAACCAGTTATGAAACGCACTCGTTAATCAGTCTTTGTTTTATCTAATCTAATCTTAACTGCTGCCTTCTGAGCATAGTTACTTTTGGGATGAAAGCCTACCTGACCCCGTGTTAAAGAGGCACCTCTACTGTGTGAAATATTG